>NW_020769384.1:4475251-4599182 GCF_900518735.1 Pseudonaja textilis
GGAAGGAAGGAAGGAAGGAAGGAAGGAAGGAAGGAAGGAAGGAAGGACAATCTTGTCATGTGTGACGGGAAATCCACACTGGAGCAAGTTACCACGAAGATGAGAATATCACCAAAAACAGCCTATTAGGAAAATGTTTCCCACAACTAATTGACCCAAACCTATCCCCCCTCCCTCCAAGCAAGTAGTCCTCATGGTGTCTTTATAGGCTAAGGAGCAGGGAGAGAGGACTAGTATTTTTGCAGGCATCTCCTGCCAAATGGAACATTTCCTTCCTTCCTTCCTCCTCCCATGAGGCAAAGCAAGGCAGAAGGCCTGCACCTTCTTTTTTGTTCCGGAGCTCACCTGGACTTCACAGGCCGCCTGCAAATGGAAGACCTTGTAGAACGCTTCTTCCACTGTGTCTCCAAGGGTCACCAGGCCATGATTTCGGAGCACTAGAACCTGCCCAAAGGAACAGCAAGAAACAGGTTCTGATGCAAACAGCTAAAGAATACGAAAACTTCATCTGCGCTGCGAGTTCTTCTCCCTCATGTTCTAATGCCAGGAAGTATAAACCCCACAGGCCACTTTGGGCACAGGTTTAGTTGACACCCAAGATTACATCAGAACACAAACCACACTTTGCAGGCCTAACCTTGCAGGTGGGTCCAAGACATTTCTGCAGCTCGACTCTGTCTGCCTCTCCCTCCATTTCACCATTGAAGTCGGAATACACCATGTCACCTGCCAGCAGTGCATCGTGGGAAATTGGCAAGAGACCCTGTTTCATGGCGGAGACCTGAGAAGGAGGGAAAGCAAAGATTCCCACGTTTTAGCTGTGCATAAAAAACTCCCTACGTGCTCCGAATGCCTTTCCGGTTCAAACAGAAAACTATCTAGAATGCAACCTTCATCCTTTTTTTAATGTTATAATATCCTGCAAGATGCAAACAGAACCGTTGGCCAAACTGACTTGGAATTTAAACGCTCCACACTTGGAGTTGTAGCTAACTAAGAAATGCCGCCCTCCAGACATGGGCCAGCGAGGGACGCCTCCTTCCTGGGACACCCCACGACTGCTCCGTGTGGGAAGGAGAGCAAGAACAAGTGGACCTCCGTTCCCCTCCACACCCCACTCTCCATGGCCCCTTCCCAGAGGGCTCCTCCTGCCTTCCGGGGGCTCCACCTATCTGCCTCCTGGGTTCCTTGCTTGGTGGCATCACAGGTGCTCCGGCTGCTCCTGTCCCCTCGGGGGCCGCGCAGGGCACCTTCCGCAAAGCATTTCTAGGCCAGCTCTGGCGCAACATCAACCTCCAGCTTCCCACACTGGAGTGCATCTGGCTTGCCAACTATCCCAGCACACTCAACCCACACGGTGTAACACACCTGTGAGAACTGCCTCCGGAGGGCTGGAGGAGGCCAATGGAAATGGGACTCTGAGGAGATGCCGGCCTTGTCCACCCATCAACCTGAAGCTCCCTTCCCCGGGTCTCAGCATTCTGCTAGATAGTGGGGCCCCACCCTGCCCCGCCCCCCGCCCCCCCGGCGCCCTTACTGCGGTTGTGGCAGGTGTGTGCAGGTGGATGATGCATCTCACGTCAGGCCGAGCCGCGTAGATGGCCGAGTGCAGGCTGAATCCTTGGGGGTCCACTGGGAAGCTGGTGCTGCCTTGCTCGACCACCTTCCCCAGGATGTTCACCTTGACCTGCGAAGGAAGGGGGGAGGGGGGGGGCAGCCCATGAGAAGACGGGCACCTGCCTCAGCCCGTGGGGGAGGGAAGCAGTGGTGCCCGAGGAAGCTGGCTGGCTGCGGCCCAGGGGTTCTGAAGGGCCGGGCAGGACTCAGTGACCGAACAACCACAACCACAAGCGACGGAGAGAACAGGGTGTCACAAATGCCCCGCCCGAATTGGCTCAAACCTTCCCTTGCTGGACCCGCCCCTTCCTTCCCCCGGGTCCTGCTTAGGCGGCCGACTCAGGAGGGAGCCGGCCATCCCAGAAAGATCTCTGGAGGGGGAAAGAATTCTCCGGCACATGAAGCCAACATGGGACGACTGGGCAGCCCTCATCCAAGGGGCAGCCTGGCCGTGAAATTCTAGAGTGGGGGTTGTCTCCCGTCCCCATTTTTTAGGATGAGCCGTTTCCCTCTAGACAGGCTGCTCCTAAAGACGCCCGTGAGCGAGAGAAGAGAGTTTCGCATTCTCACCAAGCTGGATGCCGTAACTTCATGACAGGAAAGGCCTTCGGGACAAACCAGGAAATGTTCCTGTTCTTTGCTGACTCTCAGCTGGGAAAGGAAGGGGAGAAATCAACACTGTAAACAAGGAAAAGGGGAAGAAGGAGTAACAATAATAATAATTATTATTCAAAAAGTCTCTTTGGACAGTCAGACCTGATAACCTCATGACTACTGCCACCTGCCACACACTCTACATGGAGCTGCCCTTGGAGACTCTTGCCCAGGTGTCCCGGCTGCTTCACCACTGCACGGGTTGCCACTTGACTTCCGGGTGCAGCTGAAGGTGCTGCTCCTCCGCCTTCCGTAGCCTTCCGGCTGGTGGTCTGAAGGGCTGCCCGTCTCCAACGGACCCCCCACCCCCACCCCACCCCCGGCAGAAAAGCAAACGGGATCCCTACTTTCTTAAGGCTCCCTGAGCAGAATCTTGCCAGTCTGACAGTGAGAGCCTGCAGCAGGCTGGCCTAGGTGGTTTCGGTCTAAGGGGCCGTGCCAGAAAAGGGGCTGCTTCCCAGGAGCAGAAGCCGGCGGGGGGGGGGGGGGGGGTGCCTCTGAGTTCTGCTTTCTCCAGGCAGCCTGGGCTACGCTTTCCTTTACGCCAGCCAAGACCGAGGCTTAGTGGGGAGATGGAGTTATTATCCTCCAAGGCGTCCTGGGTTGCTGAGGACTAGGAGAAGCAGAAGCGTCCAATTCTTCCGCTGCCTCGGCCTGGGGCACCCGGCCTCGGGTATCAAATAAGCAGCCAACAACGGCTCAGTCACTGGCTGGTCTGTAGCTCCGTCCTGGTTCTCCCTGCTCTGCCTAATGGCTCACGAAGGATCCCCAAGAACGATCGGTTCACTCCGCTGCCTGGAGAGGATCTTAGGCCCTTCTAAAAGGCCGTGCCTTGCTTTAAGCTCAAAATGCAGCCTTGTTCAAAAAAGGAACCCGGTTTCACTTCCACCTATAAGAAAGGCTGGGCCAGGAGAGAGGAGGACGGCACGACTCACCGTGACTGTGGTGCCACTGAGCTGCGCCCAGCCATACAGGTCCAGCAGCCGATAGACCCCGCTCACTTTGCAGCGCATGAGCCGCTCCCCTTTGGCCAGGGACACAGAATCCGCACTGTGGAGGTCGTTGATGGGGGTCACCGTGGAAAGGTCTGCAAAAGAAACCAGGGATGGAGTTGCCAGGAAATGGAACGGAGCAACATGAGGAGGGGGGGGGGAGGAGGAGGAGGAGGCGGCTTTGGGCCTGGACCACTAACTCAAGGGGCTTCCTCCTCCACTGCCGCTCAAGGGAGGCGCCCTTCTTGCTTCAAAGTTTAGAGCAGATGCACAACTGATCCTCTTGCAGACGCTTGGAAGCCTTTTCCAAAGAGCAGGTTCCTCTATCTTGGCAAGAATTCCCCGGTGAGCCCAACCAACCACCCAATTAGCAGCATGCGGCAAAGAAGGCCGGGGCAGCAGGAGGGGCTGCTGCCTGGGTAGCCCAGAGGGGAGGCCCCTGTGGACTGAGGGCATTGGGGTCTTCACTGCACCCACCATCTGCTGGGCTTTCAAAGAACAGAAGGCCACCAAGGGGTCAGCCCTGTACACACACACACCCCTAACCTGGAGGCCCAGGAGAGGAATTAAGCTCCAGGTGTTTGCATGGCACGGAGCTCAGCCAACGGGAAAAGGGAGAGGGGTGGCAGGGGAGCAGGGGGAGGACCACCTGCTCGGAAACGTGTCCCAAAGACCCCGGGTGGGAGACCCACGTACTCAAGGGCGACGGAGGAAAGACTGAGGGAGCCGTGGTGGCCATGAACTCGGCTATCTGCTGAAGGGCCCAGATGTTGGAGTTGTTTCCTTTCTTCATCTGCTCTTGGATGAGGCTCTCCAGCTCCTCCCTAAAAGACTGAAGACACCACAGACTCACTCTCCAGGTCGCCGGGGGGGGGGGGGGGCTTCTGAGGGGCGGCTGCAATTCAGGTGCACTGGCCACGTGGACATTTGGAAACCAGGCGGAGGAACCCCTGGAGGCTCCCCTGGGATAGGAAGGGGCCCTTCAGGGACAGGAGAGAGGAAGACTCAACCCTGAAACCCCATGCAGGCCGATCCTGAGGCCTGTCTCTTTAAGATGTCACGGGGCACTTTGTGGGGTCACCACTGCGCCCCCCCCCCATTCTAGAACCACAATGGAGCACAGTCCTTTCATACAAATTTCATCCCCCGTTTTCTCCCAAGCTTTCTTGGTCAGGCTGATGTTGCAAGGAATGGCTGAAAACCATTCTGTTCTTACTCTGGAACAATCCCACCCACCCTGTGTGTGTGTGTGTGTGAGTGCCAGTGAAGCCCTTTCCTGGGCAGTCCCTGGGCCTTAAGCGTGGAATTTTACGGGGACCAAAAAGCATCCCTCTTCACTAGAACCCTCCTCCTAAATTTCTCTTATTTCCTATTAACACCTTAGAAGCAGGAAAACACATTTTGTTTGGTAACTCCAGGAATTTTCCACCTGGAAACAGGGCCGGGGTGAAAATCTACCAACAAGCCCCCGGGGTTCCTCTCTTCCACAGTCCCCCTGGGCCGCCCCAAGGCTGGCAGTCCTGCCCAGCCTCTTATCCAACGTCCGCACCCAACCGGGAATTCTGTGGAGGGTTCCTGGAAGAAAACCCGAAGGAAGCAGGGCAAAGCCACGGGAGCTGCGCCAGCCAAGAGGGGCCAAGGCAGAGGAAGAGCAGCGCTCCCCACTTCTCGGGGTGCTGCAAAAGGGGCCCCCCCGCCGGCCCAGGGCAAGAGGAGCGAGCCAGGCGTGCAGCTCGGGAGGCCCCAGCTGGCTTCCCTCACCCTCCTGCTCCCTGCTCAGCCCGGGGCAGAGTGCTGGGGGTTCCGTCCCCAGAGGGAGCTTCGGATCCTAACGTTTAGGGCAGCCCAGCCCAGCCCTGGCGAAGGTCCTCCTTGCCCCTCGCTTTAACTCTCCAGCCGCAGCTTGTAGACCCGGGGGGGGGGAGGGGGGGGCTCTACTCACGGGGCTCTGCAGAATCATGGTGACTCTTTTCTTCTGCTCCATCAGGTTGAAGTCCTGGCGCAGGTCCGCGGCCATGTTCCGGAGGCGCAGGTAGTCGGGGTCGTCTTCTGAGAAGCGGTCAAAGGAAGGCTGGCTTTGGGCAGGGAGAGCGGAGGTCTCACTGGGGGCGGCTGCGTCACTCATTGTCAAGCTGGGGAGCTGCAAGGAAGCACCCAGAACCGCATTTCAGGGGACCCCGAGCCCATCGTGGGCACGTGGGCCTCCATGGAGGGACTCCGGTCTGGAACCGATTTCCAGAGTGGCAGCTGCGCCCATCGCTAAGTGGCTTTGGCAGCTGGAAAAGAGCCCAATGGAACCCGGATTCATTTGTTAGGGGAAAGGCCTTGCCTGCCTGGAAACACAGGCAGTCCTCCTCGATTTACAACGGTTCATTTAGCGACCTTTCAAAGTCCCAACCGCCCTGGAAAGCGACTGGGACCATTTGTCTCATGATCGTTGCAGCCTCCTCAGGGCCACAGGATCCAAATCCAGATGTTTGGCAACTGTCTCATATTTATGACGGTTGCATCATCCCAGGGTCACAGGATCCCCTCTTGTGGCCTTCTGGTGATTCACTTAACAACTGTAACAAGGAAGGTCGTAGAATGGGGCATAGACATGTTTTAAAATATACAGTTGATTATTTAATGTTAATATGCTTCAAAGTTGGGGAATGGATTATTAAATTAGATAGATTGAGGGGATATACCACGTGGATCCTAAATGTATTGGTTTTGTTTTATTCTTGCATTTTTAAGATTGTTTATTATATAATTGGCTTAGGGAAAATTAAGAACAACAATGATATGTAACGTTAAATAAAATAGGTGGAAAGCTAAAAACGGAGATAATAGGGGATAAAGAACTGGGAATCTATATTTGGATGAAATGATATTGATATTGAATTAATGAATTGAAATATAAAATGGAAATTTATTTAAAGATAAGCGAAATGGATAATGATATGAGATGATATTATATAAGACTGGTGGAAATGAAAGTATGATTATGTATAAGCGTTATAATCTGGAACCACGTTGCTCATGTAAAGAGATGTGTAAAAATTAAAAAAGTAAAAACTTTTTGGGAAAGTGTGGAAATATCTGCAGAGCGCCGTCTGCTGCCCGAGAGGAGAGAGGCAGCAGGCCAAGTCCTTTGAACAATCCCCCCCAAACAAAAGCCCCCATGTAGTTGGGGGCCAATGAACTGCGGGTGCCCCAGGGAAGAAGAAAAGAGGGTTTCGACGCTGCTTCTTCCGTTCCTCGGAGGACCTTCTCATAAAGCTTTACTCGGGGTGAACCCTCTGGAGTTCCTTTTTTAGAATGTCCCAACCAGGCGGCTGATAGGAGCATTTACTGACTGGATGCCCCTCCTGACGCCTAGGAGGAGTTCGCAGCAGGTATGTTCTCTTTGCGTCCTGATAGCGAAATATCTGTCGCTGCTTAGGATTGAACTCTCAACCTGCATCCACTGAGTCTTCTCCTCTAGGCCACCGCGCCACTCCGCAAACCAGGCTTATGATGAACAATAAACAAAATCCACCCTCGCACAGCCTAGAAAATTATTTCCCTGTTGTGCTGTCCTCACCCAGGGAGGGATCGGCTCAGACTCCCTGCAAAGTGGGGGGGCTCAATGTACATCGGACAGCTCCCAACGGATTCCTATGGCGATGGGAGTCCTGATCTACGACTTACGCTGCTGTCCTCTTCTTCTGCCGATCTGGCCTTCATCTCAGGGAAGCGAGGCGGGGGGAGGGGGGGTGGACCCGCTTTGGGAGCCTGGCAATGGTGTGAAATGGCTAAGGGAGCCAATATTCCCCAGGTCCAGGCGGCTCCTGGTGACTCAGAACTGAAGCAAAGGTTGGGAAGGATTTGAACCACACGCATCGATACAGGTTTTTATTTCGGCATCCAACCTTTTAAACTTGTTTGCATCCTTGATCGAACGGGTCTTCAGCAACCCCTAGACAGGCATCGCTGTCCCTTTGCCCGTCTTTCTGATTGAGGGCCTGGAGCCCCCACCCTGATGTGTCCAGAAGGGAAACAGGGCAGCCGCCCTTCAAGAGAAGAGGCCCCTTCGCCCGGCTCTGAGAAGCCCTGAAGCCTAAAGGAGGTCTGTGGGTTTCACGCCTGCAGAGACACAATTAACTTTTGAGATATCACTGTGCGGAAACGGCTTTTCCTCCCTCCCCGCCCCGAGCTTGGCATTTAAAAGAGTCCTTGGACGGAGGAGAGGTGGCCGCAGAAAGGCCACTGGTAGATTGAAGAGCTGTCCTCCAGAGAGATCACCCAACCCCAGGGCCTGGAATGGATTTCTAACCACGAGTCAATCATTTCTAGTCAAAATGTGCGCCCTCCTCCTAATGCCCATTATCTCAGCCTAGCTTCACATTAATACCAGAGATGGACTTTATGATGCTCGGGGCACATGCAGGCCTTGTAGGGGGAGAGGCAAGTTAGTCCAGGGCAGCAAAAATCAGGGGGAGTGAGGGACCCCCTTTCCCCACGAAGGGTTTGTATTCAAAAGTTTAGGTGAGTTGGGAAATCAGTCTGAGGAGAGAAGACTAGGTGTCATGCTGCTGGTGGAGTCAGACTCTGAGGGAGAGGAGGAACAGCCGACAGGGAGTGGAAGTGGGGCTCCGGAGGTTGTGGAGGAGGCTAGGGAAGGACAGAGGCTGGCTGGGCAGTCAGAGGAGGACCCAGGCCCATCCCCTCTCCATCTAGGGCACGCAGGGAGGAGAGGAGAAGGGAGCAATGTGGTCTAAGAGGGAGGAGAGGGCCTTGATCCTCTTCATGGGCTGCACCTGTGACAACGGGATAAAGAGGACAGACATGCGTATGGGCCAGTGCCGGAAACAAAGTGTGGAAATATCTCTAGTTTATAGTTCCTCTCTGAGTTTGGTGTCCTTCCCAGTGTGTGTTCTGTTATCTGTGGACATCCTCCAGCCCTTATCTTGCTTGGTTTGTGTTGCTTTTTACTCTTTATAATTTATAAGCATTTTTAGTTTAAGCGGCATTTCCTTCTTCTTGTAACTGCTAGTGTGGGAGCTTTTGGTCTCCAGTCAAGGATATTTGGAGCTTGGAAGCAAAGTGAAGGAATAAAAGGGGCTTTACCTGTTTTTGTGTGTGTGTGTGTGTGTGTGTGTGTGTGTGTGTGTGACTGTGCTTATTTCTTATCCCACCCTGGGTCATCACCCTAGGCTGCCATAGGAGCCTCAGAGTGGCAAAGAGAACCCAGTCAAGCACAGCACAGGCGACAAGGGGCAGGGCTGCCGTCCCGACCATTTTTAACTGCCCAAGACATACCTTAAAAATAATTCTGGGAGTTGAAGCCCACACATCTTTAAATGGCCGTATTTGAAAAACACTGCTCTAAAAAGCCACATATGGAAACCTCTGGGTAGAAGGGGCCTCCGGGGTTCAATTCCCTGGTCAGGCCGGAGACCCCGCACCATTCTGGACAAAGGGCTGTCCGGTCTCTTCTTAAACGGCTCCAGTGACGGAGCAGCCCCAACTTCTGCAGGGAAGCTGCTCCCCTGGTTAATTGTTCTCCCTGTCAGGACATTTCTCCTTCGTTCTGGATTGGACGGCTCTCTGATAAGCTTCCATCTATTGTTTCCTGTCCTGCTTTCAGAGGCTTTGCAGAATAGCTTGACCTGGTCTTCTTTGTGGCAGCTCCTTAAACATTGGAAGTGGGATATTGTGTACCCCGCTAACTGTTCTCTTCAAAAGGCTAGGCGTACCTCGTTCCCTCAAATGCCCCTCATACCATTTAGTCTCCAGACCTTTTATAACAACAAGATTGGCAGCAAGCAAATTTAATAAACAATATCATCTTTGTTGCTTCTCTCTGCACCCTTCCTAGGGCCTCA
This sequence comes from Pseudonaja textilis, assembly GCF_900518735.1. The sequence goes on from NW_020769384.1 coordinate 4,484,367, forward strand.
GCATCTGTTCTGTATTGTGATGCAGTGTTTTAAGTGTGGTCTCACTAGTGCGGCATAAAGCGGCCTTATCATTTCTCGTGGTCTTGAGCCTCCAGAAGCAAGTCCAGCCTTGGCTCCCCAAAGGCTTCTGCTCTGAAGGGGAAATCAGTCCCTCAATCTCTGAGGCAGCGGAGTTCTCTTGAGATTGGTTGGTTGTGTGCAGACATTTCACGACCCAACTAGGGAACATCGTTGGTTATGAGGGCGGGTGGGGTTTGCTGCTCCCTATTGATCTTCGTACAAGAGCTGGAGTACCGTAGCAGATCCACTCTCAGGGAGCCTTGCTCAAGGAGCGTGGCTTGGAGCCCCAGAGCCCATCAGCTCTCTGCGATTCAAGGCAGCCGCCTGGAAACTTGACTCTCTGCGTCTCAGTTGCCTTTAATTATACGGCATTTGTTGACAAGAGAAGCCTTCGTTTCTAATTGGCCTCAAAGGGGAATTGAGCTGAACAGCTGACAGTAAATTAAAACATGCGTACGGGTGTGTGATTCAACAGCTCACAGTATTAGCAACTGAAGCTAGACTATATTTAATTCACAACAAGGATTATGTTGGTATAGTAACATTGCTTCCTTTGCAATCTGACATAACACGTACTTTGGGATGCTTTCAATTTTTTTGTCTTTTGCATTTTTCCTGAGATGGAAATGATGTGCGTATTCATTTCTATATTACCCTTCATACAAGCAGATGAAGTGGCTCCCAATAAAAATATAACTGGATTCATGTCACTAAAATATTACAAAAATGACTGGAATAAAAAGCATTTTTAATTTCAGATTCAGTTCAGTATATTTACCTTCCCACAGTTTCAAGACAGAATAAATAGACTTGCTTTCTAGCTTTCTTCATGGTTGGATTACTGCGTGGTGGGCCAGCATGCGCGCATGAAGCTCTTCGCACGAGCAGCACTTGCATTCGTGCACAAAGCTCCACTCGTGTGAGCAGAGGGTGCTCACTCACAATGCTCCAGTGAATGGAACTTTGCGCGTGAGCACAAGTGTGAGAGGAGCTTCTCAGGCGAGCGCAAGGGAAGCCAGGACTGACGGTTTCTTTAGGGTAACATGACTTCTTTTTGGCCGACCCTTTTGTTTAGCATGTGACGCCACATTGAACTTGCAGTTTTTAAAGTGTTACCATTTTCATGATATTTCTTGCAATGCGCCTCAGGGTTGGGACCTGAATTGGGCAGCGGGGGGGGGGGGGGGATTGGACAAGATTGTTTTTGGATGCACCTGTGAATACCACTGACTTGGGCAGGTTTGCCCAGGAAGACAATAGTGGTTGCCCGAAGGCCCATTCACTGCAATAAAATAGAACCGTAATAAAAAAGTTTCTTTCAACATGTAAAGAACAAGAAAAAAGTCAAGGAAGATGATGGCAAGGAAGTGAAGGGCAGCAGGGAGGAAGCAGAGCTGCTCAACTCATTCCTCGCCATGTCCTCACGCAAAAGGCGGGGAGGAGTCCAGCCTATTAAAGGCAACACCACAGAAGACAAAATAGGCCAGAACTTGGCAAGTGAACACCTGCCCACTCTAGACGAGTTCAAATCACCAGGACCAGGTGGATTAAATCCCAGACTTCTGAAGGAGCTGGCAAGTCTCATCTTGGAACCACTGAACCAGATCTTTCAAAGATCCTGGGGAAAAGGACATACGTGCTTCCCATCTTCAAAAAAAGGTGGGGGGGAATGGATCCAGGAAACTACAAACCAATCGGCCTGACATCAATACCCGGGAAGACCCTGGACAAAATAATCAAGCAATGGATCTGCAAACTCCTAGAAACCAGGAAAGCTATTCCTAAAAGCCAACATGGATTTGTCAAAAACAGATCATGCCAGATATTCTTATTGCCTTCTTTGACCAAGTGACCAAATTACTGTGCCAGGTAGAAAAGGCATTTGAGAAAATAGACCACAACCTGCTTCTTGGTAAGACAGCAAATGTAGGATAGACAACACCACTACCAGGGGTGGATTTGTGACTGGCCAACCAACCCCACTCAGGGGAAAAGGACACTCCTCCCAGGGAAGCCTGCGGTGGGGCTGAAGAGCAGTAATTATAAGGAGGATCTCGCAGTCCCAGCTGTAGCTTCCAAAAATGCCAGTGCAGTTCTAGGCTGTATTAACAGGGTGGGAGTATCAAGGTCATGTGAATTGTTAGTGCCATTTTAACCTGTTTTGGTAAGACCCTAGTTGGACTATTGCATTCAGTTCTGGTCACCATGATACAAAAGATGTTGAGTCTCTAGAAAGAACGCAGGGAAGAGCAACAAAGAGGATAAAGGGGCTGGACATTGAAACATATGAAGAACGGTCACGCCCCTGTTTGGGCGGGGAGGGTTGGGCTAGAAGACCTCCGGGTCCCTTCCATCTCTGTTATTCTGGACTTAACGGAAGTGGGTTCCTTTTCCTCTCAACTTGCCTGGTGGTTCAGTGAAATGCCCTCATCCCTTCTCTGGGAATTTCTCCCTTCTAAGTGGAGCTTCTTCTTTCCCTGGATAGAAAATGTCCTGAAAAGAGGCAGCCACAAAGAGGCCGAACTGACCTCCGAGAGCTGAAGGGTTGGAAGGAAATGCAGGGCCTGGAGTGCTGGTGCCTTCGGTTTAGCCGAGCCTAGAACGCAGCAGAACGGTTTGGGAATGGACTCGGGTTCCAGCCTTCCCTCCGATGGCTTTGGGCGGCTCCTCCCTCTCAGCCTAATCTACCTTGTGGGAAGGGAGACCGTTGGGCCGATCCTCTTCAAGGCCCGGAACTAATAAGTAAATAACAAGGCTGCCCAGGCTGGGACTTCTAAAGTCCTTCCGGAGCTCCGGGAAGGTTACTGGATGCTGGGCATGGATTAGCCACAGAACTGAGGAAACTGTAGTCTTATCTGACATGTCCAACTCCAGGCCACCAAATGGACTTTTGGACCAAACGGCCAATCTCAGCTGCACTGCTGGCTGGCCACTTTATCACTGCAAGCGCTGAGTCTGTCTGGCCTTGTCCTGTTCCAAAGGCGGCATCGCCATTCCAAGCAAAGGGCACTTCATTATCTTGACTGGCCAATGAAGCTGGGCTTATTAGCTCGGCTGCAGCTACAGGGAAACGGTCTCTTCCAATCCGCAGTAACGAAAAGGTTGCTCCTGGCCCACTTCCTGGGGCGGCAAATGATCCGGGAATCTCTCCGTCCATCTAGAGAATGAAGAATGGACTTTTGGCCACGGTCCCGGTCAGAGCTCTGGTTTACAGGATGTCCCATCACTCTGCAAGGCTAGGAGGCAACAAGGGTGAGGAGAAAGACCAGGCGGCCTCTCTTGGCCCTGAAAGGAGGAATCCCAGCTCCAAAGGGACAGAATCCTTCCACAGGGCCCGCTCATGAGGATCTTATTTATTCATTTATTGAATGTAGAGGACACGCGACTGTAAATGACTCAGGACGGCTTATGCTCTATAAAAGTAGAGAATATTGAAATAAAAGGGGGGGGGGGAAGGGAGGGAATCATCCACAAGCTCCAAGCACCAAAGAAAAGCAACAGAGCTCGGAAACCATCGTACCCAAAGCCTGGAAGAATATCCAGGTTTTCAAGGATGTTCAGGATATCCCTGGTGTGGGACCATATGGATCTTTACTCTCCTAAAGCAACATCCAGAGGTGCCACATCTGGGCCCCTGAGCACTCCAAAGCTTCTTTTTGGAATCGGAGCCAAAAATGCATAGGCTTATCTTAGAATGTCTGATATGTGAGCAGAGTTTAAACATTTAAATATGTATACTACATTTTCCTACTACTAAGTATCTGCTGCGAACTCCACGTGGACGGCAGGAAGACCATCTGGCCAGTAAGCACTCAGCTCCATCCAGTTGGCCCTGACTCCATCCTGAATTAAGGGACAACAGGGATGCAAAAAGGGAGTTTTTAAATAACATTTTCCTACCAGGGAACCCGCCTTCTTTTGCAGTAGAGAGATTTTAAGTCACTCTCAAACTCATCTCTCAGCCGTACCCGGGTGACCTCATAGCAGCATGACTATAACTTCCCTGCCACTATTTGGAAATGGGCTGCCGCTGCCTTTTTCCAGATGTTTGTTCTTCTTAGCCTGAAAAATCCCAGCAGTTTTCCACCCAAGTACCAATGAGTTCTATTCCCTTAGCATTTCCTCCTGATGAGCCCAGGTTGGCTAGGCACTGCATTCAGAAGATGGATTTCAAGATCTCTGTCCCCGCGAAAATTCGAAGTCACACTTCAGATGTATACAAAGGGTATACATCCTTCTGAATCCACAGAGACTTACTTTCAGGACTGGAATGAATGTCATCATGTTGTTTTAGCGTGAAAGTGCTGTACGCTACACAAGGAGCTGAACGGGGAGATTTGGAGAAACCGCCTAAAGTGAGGGGTTGTGCAACTGGGTTTTCCCAACCGTTCCTGCCATTTCCATGGGACACAGCAACTAAGAGGAGTGAACGAGAGCTTTGGGAAAGGCGGATGGGTGGGATCACTTTAGATTGCGACCTACTGTAATCAAAACAGATTAACTGGGATTGACAGACTGAACACGAAGGGGAGGAGAAAAACAATAGGGGCACAAAAGAGGAGGAGAAATGGAGGGGAGGAGCGGCTGCACAAAATCCAAGCTGTGTGTTTCCCTCATGAAAATGCTGGACCGCCTGCCAAGAAATTACACTTTCATCAGCACCACCTTTGTCGCTGCCTCTGATGCTGCATAAAATAACTACCAGGTTGGCATTTGTAAAAAGAAAAATATATGAAAAAAGAGGCAAAGAAATCCACCCCTTTGCAGAACTGGATCGACCACTTAAAGAGTGAGGACGAATGCAACTTTGGAGAGGGGCTGGGTGGCTCAGAAGGAAACAAAATCTCTTGAGGCCGACTCTGTATAGCTGTCACTGAGCTTTCTGGCTCGTTCACTAGGTGCACGTTACTCAGCTCAACACATCAACCTGGAATCTCCCCCAAGTGTTATTAAGCAGGGCCAAGGAAACTGCGCTTTCATTCTGTTCCAGCTTGGGGGTGGGGGGGTCACCCCTGCTTTAGGGGCAGGCAAGGGACGGGGCTGCTTTCCTGGGAGTGAGAGGGGCAGGGAATCTCCTCCGCGTGATAGAGGAGACGCTGCTGAGAGGGCAGCCTCCAGACCAGCAGCTACTTCAAAGGGTATCTACTCTTCAATATCATTTGACTAGTTCATTAACAATTTGAACGGTAGGACTGATGGCTGCTTATCCAATAGGAAGTTGACATAACATTGTGAGCTCTGGCCCACGCCCAAAATGACAGAGTAAGACTGCAGATCAGCCTAGCAGGTTGGAAGCTTCAACAGGGAGAAACGTAAGGAATTGCACTTTAGGACACGCACACAATATGGGGGATTCGTGGCCTGGAAGCACAGCAGCCGAGAGGGACTTGGGTGTGGACTCCGACAACCAGCTGAACATGACTCAGGAGTGGAAGACAGTGCTAGGAGGGTGGCTGCAGATTTGGGCTGTGTTAGAAGAACCACTAACAAAAATGCCCAAAGTCGTCCTCCCTCCACTCTGCACTGGGAGACCCTGCACGATTCATTGCAAAAGGTTGGACTAGATGATGCCTGTGAACCCCGCTTCCATGAAATACGTCCCTCCAAAGCTCTGGAGCCATGGAAATCCTCACAATCCATTAACTTAATTTCTGTTCAGATCGGTGCATCTACACCCACAGCAGCAAGTGAAGCCCACAACTGCAGTAATAAAGGCTATCAAGCATGCAGAACAATGCCAACACTTCCCACACTCACACTGCAAGGCGTGCCTCAACACTCACACTTTAAACAAAGTGCTGCATTTGTTGCAAAGACTTAAAGGCACAACAATAATTGAAGCCACTGCACTATCACACATCTGGATGTGGGTTCTGCATCAGCCTGTCTCAAACTATCTGGCAGTTAAAACCCATTCTACCCCTTGATAACTGCCTATTAAGGTCTGAATACCGGTATTTTGGAAAAATACATTTAATTTAATAATGTATCTAAAGTCTAACCTGATCAATCATGGGGGATGTTATTCCATGCACACTTGCACCGCTAGATCTTAGTCAATAGCATTTTGTTTCTGCAACACAACCTGCCCAAAGAACTCATGCGAACCTCTTTCAGCTTCTCACAAATGTTCTGCTGGTAGTGAATTGGTAGAAAGAGAGCTTGTGGTTTTGGACTGGATTCTGCTGAATTATCCCTTCTTCGGCGTCCCTTGTTGTCTATTCTAAACCAACTTCCTCAGTTCCTTCTTCTAGCCCAGCCCCCACTCAAGCAGCAGGAGACCCTGTCCCACCCCAGACCAATGGGGGGTCCATCTCTTCTTAAAGGCCTCCAGGGACGGAGCCCCCACACCTGCCGGAGGCAACTTCTGTTCCACTGGTTCATTGTTCTCCCCACCAGGAAATGCCTCCTTAGTTCGAGGTTCCTTCTCTCCTGGGTCCGTTTCTATCCACTGCTAGGTTATTAAGCAAGGATTTCTTGTATTTAGCTCAGACTAGCACTGAAGACAACTTACTAGAGTCTCTATAGCTTTCCTCCTTGATCGTGGGAATGGAGGATTAGCCATAGAGTTGGCTCAAACAGGATTTCTTCCTAATTGGCTATATTCACTCCTCACGCTAAGCAAGCGCTGGGGTCATAAAACAAACTCAGCCAGGTTCACATTAACAATACTAAACTTCTCAATGGATGAGCCCAACCTAGCAATCTTCTTTTCCTCACAGCTCAGCAGCCCAAAGGACTCGTAACGCTGCCCATCGTGGTCCCCATTCTCAGGCTAGGAGACTGAGATGCATCACCTGACACCATGTCAAAAGCTTTGGGGCCAATCCACTAAACAGCCACCCACAGAGAGTAAATTCTAATTAGGAAAGACAAAAAGCCTAGAGTTCACCTTGACTCTGGAATTGACAGGTCCATATTGTTTTCCTGGCAATATCCCCCCCCCCCCCCCCCCCCCCCCGGGCAAGGGGCCCAGCAAGCATTCAGGGCTGCCCCCCCCGCAGGCAAATGGCCACTTGGGGCATTGAGAAAAAAATATTCTCTTTCTGGAGGAACATACAGCAGTTCCCTTCTTATCACAACACATTAATTAATCTGTCCGACAATATGTAGCATAATTAAAACTATATAAAATTGTAAACATGGGATATCAGTACAACATATATTTAGAGTGTGGCTGTACACCCCTCCAGAGATTAATTTTACATGTTTAAGTGACAAAAAGGGAAGACATCTTATTTAAATATATTTAATTGAACATTACATTTAAAAGTAATTATTTTATTAACTCGTCTTTGACCTGGGCCTGCATAGTTTTGGAATTTCAGTCCTTGACATGCCAATAGATAGGTTGGCCCTCATTTCTTCCCCAGCAACTGTGCACCCCAAGTTTAATACCGAGTAAACTCTCATTCTTCAAATAATGTTCTTTGCTTCCTAATCCAGTTATTCTAGAATTACAATTGGTTTAAGAGAGAATAATGCTAAGTTCTCAGCATTACAAAATTGCCCTTATATTGCCCATTCAAGGAGGAGGAGAGATGAGAGAAAGATCAAAAGAACCATCAAACCAAAAAAGGCGGTTTTGTCCAACCATTTCCATGGCCCCGGAGGAGGCAAATTGTCCACTGTTGGGGCCATGGCCAAAGAACTCCAGGGTGGGGTTTTCAAAGCTGAAAGTCAACTTACTGACTAGCAGCAACACGGAATTTCCTTTTTCCATATAACTTTTTCAATGCCCTTTAATCCAGAGCTCAACATAGAAAAATAAAATGCAAAGAAAACTGAGGAACGGAGGCGGTTTTAGTGCATTCCAAACGACCGAAGAACTTCTAAAGGATCAGGCTCCCCTTTCTCCAAGGGGGAGATGGAGGCCACCCCTCCCCGGGCTTCAATAAGCTTCTCCGTGCCGGGGAAGGAGGTTGGGGTGAAAAGCCCCCCGGAGCTTTCCTGGTTCCAGCACAGCTGGGGTTTTCTGCTCCCAGAATCCGGGGGGGGGGGGGGGGGGGGGGGAGCCTGACTGGGAGAACCTCCACCTGCCTCCAGCTGTGTCCGGCCCCTTCCCTTCATAGCCCCAAGGGAGCCGAAGCCTCCGGTTTACCTCTGGCCGAAGCGGGGACAAACAAGAGTCATGTGGGAAGGTCCCCCCTTCTCTCAGAGGGAGGGAGGGAGGGAGGGAAGGGCAAATCCAGACCGATGCCAGTAGTCCTCGACTTATGACAGTGGGGCCCAAAATTTCTGTTGCTAAGTGAGACATTGAACTATTTTATGACCTTAACTGGACCTGGCTCCCCCATGGACTTGGCTGGCCAGGAGGCTGCCAGCGCCATAAATGGGAGTTTTGGTCAGGTGACCCTGGGGGGGTTCTGGGTCATGACCCCAAAGGTGGGAGGAAGGGTCATCATTCACTTTTTCTAGTGTCGTTGAAACTGAACGGTCACAAGATGAACCGTTGGATGGCCGGCACTCGCTCTCCATGAAGTGGGGGGCTCTGACCCAGCTGGGCTGGAGCCGTTTCCTCCTTTGCCTTCCTTGCGATGCCGGCCGTGTTGCAGGGCCCCTGGGGACACGCTCAGCTCCCCTTCAGGGGCCGAACCCCGCGCGCATGAAACTCTCCTTCCCTCCTTTGAAACGCATCCCTTGGATCCCGCGCTGCCTTTCCTCCGGGAGCTGAAGGCAGAGGGGGCGGACAAAGAAGGAGACGAGGAGCTGCTCCCAGGCAAGGCCAGTCTCCACCGGGCCCTCTGGGCGGCTCCTCCCTGGGGTGTGTGTGTGTGTGTGTGTGTGTGTGCGCGCGTGCAGATAGAGTCCAAGAACCGCTTAGTGGGAAAGTTCAGTTCCCCAAGTGAGCTCACCGTCTTGGGCTGAAGGTTCGCCCAGGGCTTGTGGGGAGGCTACATTAACCCCTGGCGACCCCCATTCTTGATCCGAACTTTGGAAGGGGGCAACTCAGGCCAGAGGCTCCCATCGCTTGGGACCAGCCGGGCTCAGGGAAAGCCCCTTCCAGATAGAGACTGTTGCTTTCCTCACTGTTCAAGGTTTAAATCGCTATCCAAATTGCCAGCATGATAACAATTTTGAGTCTGGATTCTATCAATACCCTTGTGCCCACTCATACCTGCATCCTGTAGTCCATCAGTTGCGTCTTACGACACAATGAAAAGCCCAGGATGGAAAAATGAAGGAGAATGTCAGCTTCCACCCCCCACCGATCCTCAGAGGCCCAGGAGACTTCCGTGCTTGGAGCCTTTTTCCAAAATCAGAGACTTTTGTTTTTAATGCAAAAGTCTCGCTCTATCACTGGCGCACACCCAACCCCCCCCCCCAGCAACAGCTGTTGGGGCAGCTTCCTCTGACCAAAAGCCCTTCAACCTCCCTGCAGGGGAGCCAGGAAGCCCATGCGGCTGGGAGGGCTGACCCCAGAAAAGCGGGAGGGCAGCAGCCTTCTCCTTCCCGGCCCAGACCCATGGGACCAGGGCGCCTGGCCCCCTACAAGGCGCTGCTTGTGTTTCCTTCCCGGACTGACCAGGCCGATGGGGTCCTTTGGGGTCCTCCAGCTGTTCCCGTGAGGAGGCGGCCTGTTCCCTCTGGGGACCCAGCCAAGGGCAGCTCCGGCAACTGCCGCCTGTTCCAGAGAGCGTCAGGGAGAGAGAGACGCTGCTCTGTGGGGAAACCGAGGGGAGCCTGGCAGCCCCCAGGACCCTCCCAGCCCTTTGGACCCTTTGGAATCAAAAAACACCAGGGCTGGAAGGGGCCTTGGAGAACTTCTAGTCCAACCCCATTTCAGACAAGTGGCTGTCCAGTTTCTTCTTGAAATCATCCCGTGTTGGAGCCCCCACGGCTTCTGGAGGCAACCTCTGCTCCACTGGTTAATCCCCCTCCCTGCCATGAAGTTTCTCCTTAGTTCTAGGTTGCTTCCCTTCCGGGGCTGGTTTCCATCCGTTGTTTCTTGTCCTGCCTTCCGGGGCTTCCGAGAACAGGCTGAACCCCCCTTTGTGGCAGCCCCTCAGATATTGGAAGGCTGCGATCTTGTCTCCCCCGGTCCTTCTCTTCCCTAGACACCCTGGTACTCCGTTCCTGCAACTGTTCTTCGTATGTTTTAGCCTCCAGGCCCCGACCATCTTGGCTGCTCTTCTCTAGGCTTCCTCCAAAGTCTCAATGTCTTTTCCATAATCTGGTGAGCAAGACTGGATGTATTGCAGGCGTACTCTTAGCAAGACGGCTTCACAAAGTGATGCTGGTCCTTCATGGGATCTTGCTTCTATCCCGCTTTTAATGCCAGGTAGGGCTGCATTGGGGTTTGGGGGGGGGGGGCTGCTGCCGCACACGTCTGGCTCCTATTTAAGTGATTTTCCACTAGGACTCCAAGATCCTCTGATATTGAGCCAGACTTTACCTAAACTACTTCTACATTTGTTTTTGCTTAAGCCTCGTGTTACTCTCCTTTACCTTGAATTTCATCTTGTTGGATGGGCCCTGTGTTCAAGTCCCTGGAGATTCATCTGGATCTTGAGTCTATCTTCTGGGGTGTTGGCTATTTCTGCCAGCTTAATGTTTGCAAATTTGATGATTTTCCCTTCTATCTCTTCATCTAAATAGTTTATGAAAATATTGAAGAGTACTGGGACCCCACTGCTTACCCGCTCTGTGTAGATGTAGTTCCACTGAGGACTATACATTGAGTGCAGTTTGTCAGCCAGTTGCAAATCCATCTGGTGGTGATGCTGTCTTTCCCACATTTTTCTAGCTTACCAAGAAGTAGGTTGTGGTCTACTTTGTCGAATGCCTTGCTGAAGTCTAAGTATACGATGTCCACAGCATGTTGCTGGCCAACTGATATAGTCACTTGGTCAAAAAGTGAAATAATACTTGTTTAGCATGATCCGTTTTTGAGAAACACCCATTGGCTACTGGTGATGACTTTGGTTGCTTCTGAACAAGACCTGTTGCTTGATCATCTTTTCCAGGACTATTCTGTCCTGTCTCATGCACAGAGGTGGATTTGTGGCTGTGCAGATGCAGATAGATAATTCCACAAAACATCCATAACAAAGTACATTTATTGGTACATCAGGTATCTTCATAACTCACATTTGTGACGAAGCTCTTCTATAATGACCAATCCTTTGTATATCAGCATTGCAGGTAAAAGATGGTTATTTTCCTAACCCATCTCATAGCGATAGCTGCTTATCTGTTTATGAGTCCAGGCAAGAATGGAGGGGACCTCCTTCAACCCCTCGAGGGTCAATTTAGTGGCCAATTAGGAATACAGATGTGGCCACGTGACATTTCCTAGGATATGTTTCATTACATTTACCATGATGCATTCCCTTAAGGGGACAGCTCACAATTCCTAAGTAACTAACCAATTCCCATAGACTGGCTGGGACAGCACAAGGACCTTCCCGGGTGCTGATGTTAGGCTGACTGGTCTGCAGTTTTTGGGGTCAGGGCCAGGGCCAGGCAGCCGTGGGCACTGGCTCAGTCCTGAAACCAGCAAGCAAATCCTGCCTCCCCTGGTGAGTGTCCTTTCGCCTTTGCACAAGGGGGTATCTAAGTAGTAGGCTGGATTTCGAGCGCTGGCTCCCTGCCCCTCGGCCAAGCTCCGAAGTGGACCTGGGAGCTGCAGAGGAGCCTCCTCTCCTCCTGGGAGGAGCAAAGTCCAAGCGAGGAAAAAGGCCCCGCCCGGCTCTTGCCCCCATCGTCTGCACTTGAGGCGTCACGTGCTGGCCACACCCACGCCCAATTTAGCAAAGGCGAGAAAAGACCTGATATGTCACAGGAGGCTGCTGTGACGACATGAGTTTGACACCCCTGTTCTGGAGCTATTCTCTCCCCTCCCCAGGAAGCTCCCCCCTGTGATGGGGGGGGCATGGAAGGCCCCCTTTTCACATCTACAGGCACAGTTGCTGCTGCTGCGGATCCTGCCCTGCCAACGGCTCAGGTTCCCTTCCAAATGACTCCCTTCCACTATTCATGGAGCTAGAAATGGGATTTCCTTTTGGAAAAATCCCACTCCAGAGGCTCTCCTCCTCCTCCTCCTCCTCCTCCTCCTCCTCCTCCTCCTCCTCCAATGGAACGGCCATAATTATGACTCAACGGAATGAGGGCTCTCTCTCTCCTTTCAAAAGCAGCCGCAAGCGGAGACTCCCCATCATTCTGCATGTGTGTTGGTTGCATTTTGGCATCAACTAATATCTAAGGCTGAACATAACCATGGAAACCGAGACTGGCTTTTTCTAAGGCACAGGGAGCGCCGGCAGCTGGAACCTATCGCGGAAAAGACATGTGCAAGACCAGCCCTTCGTTGAGGGTGATGTGACAAGGGAGAGGCTCAGTGGTCCTTTCTGCAGGCAAGGCAGGAAAGGAAGCGGTGGAGGCCAAAGAGGAAGGCTGACCAGACAGCCATGGCCCTCACGGGCAGGGACTGGGCAACAGGGAGAAGGCGGCCCAGGTAGCTTGGAGGTGGTGAAATTAGCTCCCCCCCCCCCCAGTTTTACACTCCAACAGACGAGCTCTGGGGGGAGAAGGGGGGGCAGAAAGAGGAGACACAAATCACCTGGATCTCCCCTTAAGAGATCTGCTGCAGATCCCCGCCTACCTTTAATTGCAGCCTATGCTTCTGTAGTTCTCCTCGTGGCACTATAAGTGCTCAGCTGTGCAGCACGATGCTCCTTTCCCTTAGACACCCTGGCCAAGCTATGGGAAAGCTTTGAGAGACCCCAGTACAAAAGGGAGGCCTCTGCGAGGAAGGAAGGGCTCCTCGGGGATGGAGGATGGGCCAGCAGCCCTTTGTCTGCCTTCCTAGAGTCTCCTGCTTGAGCAGAGGGTTGGGCTAGAAGATCTCCAGGGACCCTCCACCTCTCTTATTCTGTGGCTCTGGATGAACCTGGGCCACGGAATCAGTTCAGGAAACCGCCATTCCCTTAAGGCTGGGTCGCCTCTTGCCTGACCCAGGCCGCCTGCCCTCCCTGTCCCAGGAGCCTCCAACGAGGCGTCCCCTCCGCGTGACGGGAGCTGTGGGCGAAGGCGCCCGCGGAGTCGGGGCTTCCCCCGAACCCCACAGCTAGGCTGCCCCACTGGGATCGCGCGCCCCGAAACTCCGGCTGCCCGGCTCTGCCGGAGCCGCTTCCAGCTGGGCAAAAGTTCTCGGCTTTGAGGGCGGCGGCCACTTGCGACGGTTCAGAGGAGAGCGAGAAACGCCGCCGTCCCGTCCCCGCCACCCCCCGCCCCGATTCGGCTTCCTCCGGCAAATGGGACCGAGAAGCCGCGCCTCCCTCGGCCTCTGCGCCTCCACCGACGCTCCTGCCGGGGCCCAGGAAGCCGCCGCCGCCGCCTCCGGAGAAGCCGAGGCCCCCCCTCCCCCCCCCCCCCCGCCCCGCAGGATGACAATGCCGTCCTGGAAACCAGCCGCCGCCGGAGCCGGGGGAGCCGAGCTCACAGCCGCCGGCCCAGCCGCCCCTCGCGCATCCCGGGCGGCTTCCGAGCCAACCGCTCGGGATGCGCATCTCCCCTGAGGGAGCCTCCCCCCCCCCCCCCCGGCCCGGGCGGGGGAGAGCCCAGAGACAAAAGGAGGGAGGGAGGGAGGGGCGGGCGGGGGGCTGGGCCTGGTCTGGGGGGCTTCAGCCCCTTTGCCCGGAAAAGAGCCGCTCGGCTGCCGAGCCCCGGGTCGGGCGGAGCCGCTGCCCGAGAAGCTGCAGCCCCCCCCCCCCCCGGGTCCCCGAAGGGCCCCCACGAGGCGCCTCTGCCTCCGGCCAAGCCGGGGCGGGCGCGGGTGGGCAGCGGGCGGAAGGCGGCCGGCTCTCGGTCGGCTTCGCGCTTGGTCGCGGGGGGGGGGGGGGCTTCCTACCCTCTGCAGAGCCGTTTGGGGAGAGCCGCCCCCACCCGCTTCTGCCGGCAAAGGGGCTTCAGGCCCCAACCTCCCCCGCCGCCTCGGCAACCTACCGCACATTTGCCAGGAGGCCGCTGCGAAAGGGCGAGGGTGCGGCGGGCGCGTGGGCCGCCCTCGCAGGTGCAGCCGTCCCAGGCAGCGAGCGGGCCGAGGCGAGCCTCACAGCATCCCGCGCCCGGCTCCGCCTCACCTCGCCGCCGCAGCCGCCGCCTCCCCTCGCCCGGCGCTCCTCTCCCGCGCCGCAGAAAGCCGCCGCCGCCACCTGCACCCGGCTCGGGGCCGCGAGGCCGGCGACGACAAAAGGGCGCCTCCCCGAGCGCCCCCCGGCGGCAGACGGGCCCAACAGCAGGCGGCGCGGCGCCCCCGCCCGACCCCGCCACGCCCGCCGCCGCCGCTGCGCCGCCGGCCCGAGCCGGGCTCTCCGGCCGCCGCAGGGTCGGGCCGCAACGCCAACAGCCCCGGGGACCCCGCGCGGCCGGCCGAGCGAGCCAAGAGGGGCGTCTTGGGGTCACCTGCGGAGGCAGGCCAACCCCCCCCCCGCCCTCACCGGCTGTGGTCCGCCGGAGCCCCGCCCGCCGCACCTGCTCGGCCTGCGGCTCCCGGCGGGGTGGCGTCCAGGCCGGGCGGCGCGGCCGCGCGTTCGGAGCCCGAGGCGTCTCGGGGCTTCTCCGGCCGGCGCTGGGCGCTGCGGAGGTGGCGGGGCCGAGGCCGCCGCCCGGAGAGCGCCCGCTGCTTTCCCTCGCCAGGGCCGGGCGGTGGCGCGTTGCCCTGCGCCGCGTGGCCCCCGCCTGGCAGGGCGCTTCTCGGCACGAGGCAGCCGGGTTGCCCAAGGAGCCCGGCCGGCCAGGCGAGGGGAAGGCAGCGAGGGCCCTGCCGGGCTGGGGCGGAAAACCCGCTTGGCAAGGGGCCGGGAAAGCCTGCGGGCGGAGGACCAAGCGCGCTGCACAGGTGTCCGGCTGGGGCTCTGCGCGCCTCTGCGGCTGTCCGTTCAAGGGGTCGCGGTTCTCTTTTTAAAATCCCTCCTGTAGCTCATCTGGTTGCGGTTTGTAATCCACACCAGCCTTGGAAATGCCAGATGAATAAAATTTGGAAAGTAACGCAAAATCTCAGCTTAAAAGGAAAAAAAAACTGTATCTCAGCTGAGATTTTTTTTAAAAAATGTCACCTTGTTCGTGTAACAAAAGATAATACATGCATACAAACAGATATTTACAATAAAACTGTTCTTTCCTTTCAGCCTCCCCGTTTTGTTTTGGGGACCATGGAATGGTTTGCCCACATTTTAGAGCGGGGTCTCCAATCTAGCCAACATTAAGACTTGTGGACTTCAACTCCCAGAATTCCTCAGCCAGCTTTACTCCAGAAACGGATCAATTCTGTTCCCTGAATATTTCTTCACTCCTATTATGAGTGAGCAGTTTTAGGCTTCCTTCTACATATATTATTGTTCCCCTTTCAATATTAGCTTTTCCTAATATTTACCTTTTCCTTTTGGTGGTAAAACATTTTTTGAAAATATCACTGTCAGGAAATAAGAATTCATTCAATTTAAAACTTAACGGTTAGTTTAAATAATCGTTTTGAAATCCTGCTCGAATGTGAATCCACTTCACGTCCTTTATTTTCCCTTAGATGGCCAGTAGGTGGCAGTAGCGGCATTTGCCTCAAACGTTTTCCTTCTGATCTGCAGGGCTTCTAGAGCAAGAATGGGCAGGGGGACCTTGGAGGTCTTCTAGTCCAACCTCCTGCTCCGCTTCTCTGGCTTTCCCCTGAGCTCCAGGGGCGACTCGGGGGTCCTCCTAGTCAAGTGGTCCAGAGGTTGCGCCTGCCAGCTCCTCCGTGGCCCTTAGGATAGGTACCATTTAGGTAGCTGTTCAGCAAAATTTATGGTTTACTTTTTAAAAATTTCCAGAAAGGAACCCAGGAGGTAATTCATTTGCAAATTGGAATTTCTAATAATATATTTGCAACATTAAATGCATTTGAGAAGCCAGAGTGCTCTGCCCACACAGGCCCCTCGTGAACCACTCAGAAGCCGGCATCCAGTGGCTTTTCGGGTCTCAGGACCCCGTCCTCCTTTTTGGCCGGCTTTTGTTCTGCATTCCAGGAATCGTCAGCAGCTCAGAAGAACAGGCGGTTTTAGGCTCTCCAGTGTTCAGGTGCAGGTAGACAGCCATCATCTAGTTGGGATTCTTGCATTAAATGCCGCCTTTCCAACTCTACAGTTTTATTATTTGGAGGGCAATAAAACAATTGGAAGTAGCTTTTGAAGCAAGAGGAAGGCATTCTATTCTTCAACCCCATCATCATGTTAGCTTTAAGGCACCCAGCTGGAAACCTAGGGGGTTGTGAGTTCTAGTCCTGCCTTGTTGACTCCGCCTTCCATCCTCCCGAGGTCGGTAAAATAAGGACCAGATTGTTGGAGGAACTAGGCTGGCTCAGCAAACGCTCAGAGACTGCTGTGAAACACCGTGAAGTCGAAGTGCTGCTGTGGTTGCCTTGGGCACGAAAGCCAACTGGCCGACTCTGAGCCAGTCACCCTTCCCCACTAGTCTGACCAGCCTCACAGGGTTGTGTGGAGGGAAGTGGGAGGTGGGAGGAGGATCAGGGCAGGCAGGGTCTTTGCCGCCTTTCCCCGTTGCTCATGAGAGGCTCCCCCGGGGAGCCTGACCCTGGCAGAAAATGGGTTTACTGCGTTCAGCGTGGCAGCTCTAATGACTGACTTGCTGCCAACTGTGGGGTCCTAATTAGGGGAAGCTTAAATGTTTGGCTAAACATTGTTGCCTCCCCAAAATTTAACCAGCCAGTGAACACAAGAGGGAAGCCGAAGTGGGGATTTTTTAAAGTCCATGAACTTCTTGATAGGAGGAAATGAACTTGCAGGTATTTCTGCAAACTGAAGGATTTTCCAGCCTCAGTGAATTTTTTTTCCAGTGATTCTACACCTACAAAACAAGAATACTAGTGTGGCTCTTTTATTAACTTTTAAACCCAAGAAGTGCTGATGAAGAAGAGGATATTCAAAAGTGCTCCGTGTGATGAAAAGATCTTCTGTTGATTCATAAATGGGTCTCTGAAAGACAATTTATATATACGGGTTAATCTTTGGATATGGCTAGCTATCATCAAAAAAAAATCTGGCAGCTTTATAGAGCAAAAATAATAAATAAAACATATATACACAATAGGTATAAACAGAAGAAAATATGAAGTAAAGTAAATAGTTTTATTCTATCTATAAAGGTGGGATCATACAAGTAGCAACACAGATTTTTTTTAAAATCACATGAAAATTGTCAAAGAACAAATTGTTTAAATTTGTTCTTTAAAAGCCTTGAATAGATTAAAAATTGCCAAAAGAATCTACAAGGCAAAGGGGAATTTTCTCTACAGCCGTTCTTGGCATCGTTAAGAGGGGAAGGCAAATAGCACAGCTGAGTCACAATGCCCTTATTCTAATCTCCTGAGAGCACACGTGGCCATGGTATCCCAAGAAGGATACGGAAGAGCTCAGAATGGTGCAAAAAGGAACAACCAAATCACTGGTGGGTAGGTGGGTGGGTGTGCGTGCGTGCGTGCGGACAGCTGGCCTTAAAAGAAAGCCTACCGCACTGGGACAGGCATAAGACAGGCATTCACAATCATGTCCGTCAAGAGACCACAAAGGCCGAAAGAAGCTCTCCTCCTTTTCTCCCTTCTTCCCTTTCTCATAACCTGAGATCTCCGGGTCACCCTAAAACTAAGTGCAAGGCGATTCAGAGGGAAACACTTTCACACAGGGTGGCTGTGGGGATTGTGGGCCCAGGGAGGGTTGTAGGCAGGGAGGCTCTCCAAGGCAAAGGAGGTGGACGGAGGGATTCTCTGCAGGGCCAGAGGGTGGGACAGGTGACAGGGGGAGGTATCCAAACTCAAAATAAGGAGAGGCTTCCAGACTCCCTCGCTGGGCTTTCTTAGTAGGTGGCAGGCAGCCTTTGGTCTGGTCTTGGTCTGCCCCCCCCAGACCTGGCATTCTATGGGTCATTCCGCCTTTGTGCCAGCAGGTGCAATGACGGCACCGATGTGAGTTGCCCTCTGGTCCCAGGCAGCCGATGGCTGGGAAGTGGCAGGAGGAAGGCTCCGGCCTTGCAATCCAGGCTGGGCGGCTTAACCAAAAACCCGGTTGGCCTCGCCTGCTTAGAAGGCTGGGCCTGGCGAGGCTGGCCTGGGGCCACTGGCAGGGGACACCAGTTCGCCTCTTACAGCTCCGGTTTCGCTTACCAGTATTGGTAAGTTTTGGATCTGCTGACCTCTCTCCTCCCATTCAATCCACTCACGCACACCCCCGGGAGACATCCATGGGAATAAAGGTGTTGGGGAGAGCGAAAACAGCGCCCCATCCCCGCCCTCTCGCCCCTGCCACCTCTGCCCATTGGGCGAAGATCGACTGAGATGCCCTCCCGCCAAAGGTCTCAAAGAGAGGCCAGGAATGCCCTCCGGCTGCCCTCGGTCTCGCCACATCGTGTCCAGTCCTGGACTTGGTTGGGCCTTCCTGCCTGGGCTGGCACGCCTTCTTTCTCCCCAAATATCTGAAATAAGCCTCTGGGGAAGGTTAGCTTGGAAAGCGGCTCTGCTTTGAGTTCTCAGAGCCTGGAGGGTCTCCGAAGGCCCCTCCTCCTCCGCTACAGTCATGACAAATGGGGGGGGGGGCTTTCTTGCTGCCCTGGTTGGGGGGAGGGAACCCATCCCCTCATCTGTAAGACCCCGGGGGGAGCTTTATGTTTCAGGAGAACCAGTTATGTGCCAAGCCACCTCTAAGAGCAGAAATTAAAATGCACCACTAAAATTAATGGAGCAAAACTAAGTTAGTAGTCCTCACGCTCACTTAACAGTTAACAGGCTCTAATCAATGTACAGGAAGCCCCTTTTCCAGAGATGAAACTCTGCTGGACCCTTACCCGTCACTCGCTCTTGTGAAGCTCTGCGATCCCCAAGTAAGCAGCAGGCAGGGCGGTCTCCCCCCAGGGGCCAGCGGGGCCTGGCATCCCCTGATTGGCCCACACCACCTCCAGGCCATTCTTGGTCTTGACGAAACAGCTGGGCCGCTGGGGTGGGACGGGTCCTGGTAGGCACTTCTCGGGGGGCTCCACCTCTGAAGCCGGCCCAGGAGGTGGGCTCTTGGCAGCCTCTTCTCCCTAAGGAAAGCAGGAAGGAGATGGCATGGCTGGAGGGAAGGGGCCAGCAGGTGCTCCCCGGGTGAGGAAAGCCCCGAGGGCCAGCTCCTTTCTCAGGAGCTCAGGACTGATTCAGCCCCCGGCCGGTTGTCCAGCCTGCAGCTCGTTCTCCTGGCTCCCAAGGTCATTCTGGCATACCGTTACGAGAGGGAAGGCCACAGGGCTTTGAGGGCCAGAAGGGAGAGCAGCCGCCAACTAGGCAACAGGCAGAGAAGGGGGGCTTGAGCCCAGGCCAAGACAGAGCGGGAGTCAACACCACAGAAAAGGTCTCCTCCTCTCGTTCCCATGAAGCAAAGGAGGGAGAAGCGCATTCAGATAGCAAGATTCTATGACTGCAGCTTTGGAAGGAAAGTCATCGATTGGCTCCTTAGTCTAGTCTACCTTCAACAGTTGACAAATTCTAAAGCTACAAAACTGATGGTGCCATTTCAGGCTTGGTATGGAAATGCTCTTAGAACATTTCACATGTGGGCACCATTTATTTTGGGAAATGAGGCAGTGGTCCTTCCTGACATCGAAAGCTGTGCAGCCCCAAATGCCACTTCCTCATCTTGGGTGGGCTGTTGATCAGCTCAAGCGTGGTGGAGGGGAAAAGAGACTTCCAGGTGCAGCCCAGTAATCTGATATGGGACAGCATGATGGGGCACTGCATGCCAGGACAATGAGACGCAGGGAGGGCTTCTTCTCTTAGGCCATCACTCTGCCAAACACTGAAGTCTCTCAGCAGACAAAATAACAATAGTGCTGAGGCTTAAGTGCCGCTTCGTAGTGCTTTACGGCCCTCTCTAAGCAGTTTACAGCATCAGCCTATTGCCCCCAACCATCCGGGTCCTCATTTTACCCCCCTCAGAAGGATGGAAAGCTGAGCCGCTCAGAATCGAACTCCTGGAGTGAGCAGCGAGTTAGTCTGCAGTACTGCACTCTAACCACTGGGCCACCAGGGCTCTTAAATACAGTAAAAGTACAGCGACTACTACATTTTTTTATCTAATGTGTATGTATATTAACCCTTGGGGTGTGGCTGCAGTATTATCTTTTATTATTATTTTACTTCCCCTTTTTATTGGCGGTACACTTTAGTATTATTATATTCTGTTGTTTTGCAAATACACTGAGTGCTTCCGTACTGGAGACCAATTCCTTTTGTGTCTAACCACATGTGGCCGCAGTATAAGTATGTTAGAAATGTGTTTAACAATTTTTGCCTTAACTGACATATTCCAGAGGCAACTTTTGGAATGTCACAGGAATTGTGTCCAGTTTTGGGGTGGAAAGTCACACATTCCCAGGGCCTTGGACTGTTCACCTTCCTATAACTCTGTTCTTGGGGGTGGGAGTTGTTGGAGGGCTGGTTGTGCACACTTTCACTCCGATTTTGCTGCTCGATACCATTGTGTCCTCATGCTTATTTCAAGCTTTTAATCAGCATAAAGTGCTCTTTCAGCTACATTTTAAAAAATTAAAAATGCATATATGAAAAAGAGGCTCCATGGTTTGGAACTTGGCAAAAGAGTCCTGGCATATTACCCAGTGCAGGATCAGACATTGAGTTCACAGAATGGTGTTGTCTTAGCAAGACAGCGGTTTCACGCCTACCTCGAGCCCTCCGGTTTCTTTCAGAATCAAGCGCAACAGGCGAATATATTCAGCCGTGGCTTTAAGCATGTCCACTTTACTTGGCTTCCGGTCTTTTGGAATCAACGGGACAATTGATTTCAGTTTGGAGAAACCGCTGTTCAGATTCCTGATCTGCTTAGACAAAAAAGGTGAGGTGAGGTGAATGATCAGAATCAGCTGTAGGCCTTGTGGATGCTTGTCTGTATGAGGAAATAGAAAATTGCACAGGGCAATTTCATTAGAAGGGACAAATAAAACCATGAGCTTAAATAAAATCATGTAGTTTAAAAGGCAGCTTGAATTCCGAGCATTCAATAGCAACTATTCAAAAGTTTTAGAAACATGCCAAACATAGTTGAACAAGATTCTTAAAGATATGTAGTATTGGCTGTCACTCTCAATGCTTTTGTAATGAAGAGTCTCTTTTACATGGTCTCCCCCACAACTATTTCTTTGGTTAGAGGTTTTGGAGACGGTTCACATATCATGCTAAGCCAAATATGCAGTTGGCTTGGTGTTTCACGATCTCCACCACGATGGTAAATAAAAGCGGGTTGTGTGAATCTATCCAATTACATTGTATTAGATAAACCCCAAACAAACCATGATCCAGACCAGGACTGAAAGGGCTATCAGAGGGCGGCATGAAACCCTGGCAATCTTTCATGGCTTTTGTCTCTGGCAAGATGTGACTGCCAGCCTCCTAGTTCAAACCTGATACGACCCGTGTGAATAGCCATGGATGCATTTCCAATGTTTATGCAGTCAACTTTTGAAGCTATTGATAAGAACTCGCTCCAAAAGTGCCAAGAACTGGTTTATTGCTCCTTTCTCAGAAGAACTGGTAAACCCAGCAGTTCCAGAAAAGTCTGGGTTGACCCCAAGCCCCCCAAAGGGTGCCCCACTAGCCGCCGATCTCCCCTTACCACCTCCACCATGACAAATGCCCATTCCTCATGACTGTTGCAGCCTTTAATTAAAATGATTCATAAAATATTCATTGAATGATGTAAAAATAACATTAAACCCATTGTGCATTAACATAAATATTCCCCATGAAAAAACATTATTTTAAAATATTCAAAATGATACAAATTTTATTTTGGGGAAATATGTTCACTATCTGGCAAATAATTTTGATTTGGGGGGGTCCTGGGGGCCTCCAGAGACTCTGGGGCCAACTTCAAGAAAGACTGCTCCAAACCTCCTCTCAGGTCTTGGGAAACCAGAACTTGGGAGAGAACTGGCAGAGGGTCTGGCTTGTGCAAATTCAGTGCCTGTTTTTGGAGGCATCATGAAAAAAATCATTTACGGAGAGACTTTCAGAAGACGCGTAATCTGGGCATTCATGGTGCTTTTTGAAGAGCCCCCTCCCCCCCCATGCAATTACACACGTGGCCCCCTCCCACCATGCAGCTTCAACTGGGCCCACAGTCCCCAGGTGGGCACCAGACTTTGGACAAGACAACTGTAACCCAAGTATGGGGCAAGTATGGGTGAGCAGCCATTTCATTCTTCCTTCAAACACAACAGATTACAGATATGGCTCCTCCCAGGTGTGCAGCCGGCCTTGAACTGGGGTGGGGGGTGGGGGGTGTATTTTTCTTCCCGTGGGAGGAGAGCAGGGGTTTCAAACTCAGCCTTCTCTCCCCTCGGAGACTCCAGGTGGGCACCAAGGATTCTCAGCCAGCTTGCCATCCCAATGCACCTGGGAGAGGCCAGGCTGGGGAGTGCTCAGGGCTGGGACACAGGGCACGCTTGCACCTGCTTTCTGCCTGCCTAGACAAGCCTCAGCCCTCCCAGCCAAGCAGAGACCAGAAACTTCCCGGGAGGAAGGTGGGCCAGGGGAGCCAGTGGGGAGGGCCCCCCCCACCTGCTTACCCTCTCTCGCTCTTTGGCATTAGCTGCCCGTCTCCGGCCCAGGACTTGCTCTCGGTTCTCAGTGGAATAGTAGTAGCCCGATGGCTTCCTCCTCATCCGTGTAATGGGAGCCATGAAAGGCAGGGGCCCAAACTGCTCGCTTAGGACCTCGCCCAGGACTTCAGCTGGAGGGGCCAGGAAGAGCCGAGGCAGCGGCAGTGGCTGCTGCTGAGAGTCCCCACCAGAGCCCTCCTCGGCCATGCCTGCCCCCTGCTGCAGAGCAGAGAGTCATGGGAGCGAGGCACAGGTGGCCAAAGGGCTCCCAGCTGAGGCTGCCTTGCTGCTTCTTAAGGGGAAAGGGGTGGAAGGGGAAGGGAGGGGGCCGGGTGGCCTGCAACCTCCCCACAGAGGCCATTCCCCTCCTGCAGCTCCAGAGCGCCTGGGCTTTAAGGCCTCCCTGGCGCTTGGTTTCACCCCGGAGCCATCATCGCCCAAATGGTGGGAGGCGGGAAATGGGAGCCTGCAGCCCCTCCCTGCACCCACCACAATCAGCCTGGCTGAACTGAAGCCCCCACAGGCCCCTTGCTGGAGGTCAGCAGCTTGGCTAGTGGCTCACCAGGTGTTCAGCCTCTAGCCAGTTAGAGGAGAAAAATAAGTCTGCAGTAAGTTGTGTAGGAAGTTAGCACCCACCCCACTCCTAGAAAAATGGAATATCCTAGGAAATATTAAAAAGGCAGAATATTTCCCCTAAAAAGAGAAGCAGAAACTCACCTCAGAGAGGCAGAAGCTCAGCCCCCCACCCCCCTTTGCTAATGGGCCATTAAGGCCTAGGCCAGAGTATTCTACATAATAAAGGCCTCTACCCATCTCACCACCTGACACCTGGGAAGGTCGCATCAGCCAGCACTCAGGTGAAGCCCTGTGGTCCAGGCAAAGTCTACCAGGTTAGCTAAGACCCCGCCCCTGGGAGTCTGACAGCCAATGGGATGCATTTCTTGCACAGGAACAGGAAACACGAAGGTGAGGCCCAACCGAGGTCGTGCCAGGGTCTCTCCACATCTTGGCGCCCTTCTTCTCTTTTCACCTTGGAGCCTGGTCCTGCTGCCCACCATTAAACCACCTTTCCAAACAGCCTCCATGTTTCCAGTGTCTTTCCCCCCACTTGGAACTGGACCCAGAAGGATCGTTCTTCCCACAGTAGAAAGCAAGGAAAGTCAGAAAAGTCAAGATGGCGACCACAAGGGACCAGCTGACAGTGTTTGGACCAGAACCCCCAGCCCGCCGGGGCGTTTTGTGTCCCATCAAAGCTGCTGGGTGGCCCAGTGTTCATGCTGCTCCTTCCCCACAGGTGGGTTTTCTCTCTCTGGAAGACCTCACAGGGGTGGTTTTATTCCTAAAGGAAGGGAGGTGGAAACTTTCCCTTGAAGCCAGCAGGAGGGCAGAGGGTGGGTGGTCAGCGGCAAGGCCCCACCGGCGGGAGGGCTCAGGGGCCCGCTTGGCAAGGGGCAGTTGGGCTGCCCCAGCCCCACCACAGGCCGGGGCCCAGCCCCTCCCTCTTGCCAGGGTGGCTGCTGTAGGGAGCAGATTCTTCCCCCCTTGGGAGAAGGCAGGACGGAGAAGGATGAAGGGGGGGGGGCTGCCAAGAATCTACCCATGGTGAGGAAGAGGAGGCTCTTGAGCCCCCTGAGCCCCCTGGCTCTGCCTGCGGCTGCCCAAGGTCCAGCTGTAGCTGGTTTGGCCTGTGGGCGCCATGGTGGGGAGGGGAGGCTTGCAAGCCCCCCCCCCCCCGCTTCTCTGGCAACCAGCAACTGGAGGAGGCTGCTTTCACCCTTCGCCCTGACCTGCCACCCAGAATCAGTCCGGTGATTTGGCAGGTGGGGCAACCATGGATGGGCCTCCAGGGACAATGTGGGGCAAGACTGAATGGGGCCCTCTCTCTCTGGCCAATGGCTGCACAGTCTGCTTTTCCGTGGGGCAGGGCTCTCCCCCGAGGCCCCCGCCTGCTCTCCCTGGTTTTGTTCAGCCCCCCCACCCCACCCCCGGCCTTCCTTCCTTAACATGACTTGGGATTTTCCTCAACCCAGAAAAGCGGGAATCTCCCTAGCAGATCCTCAACTGCCCCCCAGGCAAAGAGACCTCCAGCTCCACATGGGAGGCTGAAATGCGGGTGGGGCTGATTGGTGGCTCTGTGTATTTTGTATTTTCCTCTGGAAAAGCCCAACTTGAGCTGCTGCTCTGAGGGTGGGGGGGAAGTGGAGTTTGCTAACCAGGCAATAAACATGGTTTGGTTTAGCGTGTTGTAGGAGCCCAGCAAGTCCTCCATCCTGGAAGGGCAGGAAATCCAGCTGGGGCAGAAGGAGAGGCGCCCCAGGGAATTTGATGGGCTGAATGCAGCATGGTAGGTTCAATAAACCATGTTTAGGAAACCACAATTTAATGTGTGTGAAACAGGTGCCAGCGTAATTCCTGGAGGGCAAATGTTTTACATCGGTTAAAAAGTAGCATCTTTGACAGTAAATGTTAACTTTTCCTGCTTATCCAGTTCTGTAGTGACTCTGTCTTGACATTTCTTTACTTGGGAAACGTAGTTTCCCCCTTGACTTTTCAAGAAAGCGAATCGACCCTTGGGCCCAAGGCTCTCTCTCTCCGGCGGCCCCATATTTGCAGCCCCAAGCTAGCCAGCTCGATCCTTCAGGAAGCTCCTCAGCAGGAAAGGAAGACGTGCCCTCCTGACCCATTTATGGCTGACCCTCTTCATGTGTCGACACAGAATAACCAAGTTGGAAGGGCCCTTGGAGGTCTTCTAGTCCAACCCCTGCTCAATCAGGAGACCGTACCATTCTGTGCAAACGGCTGTCCAATCCCTTCTTAAAAGCCAGTCGGGGCAGAGCACCTACCCCGTCCTCTGGGGGGAAGCCATTCCACTGACCAAGTGTTTCACAGCTCTAGGTCCAGCCCCGTGGAAGATGGAGGCCAAAATGAGAAAGGGTCAGATACGATACAGGTGGTTCCTGGGTATAAATTATGGCTCCTTATTGATAATTTATTTGATTGCCTTTTGAGAGCTTAGTGGATGTTGTCTCCTTAACAGCAAACCCCACAGGGCAGGTTGGACTCAAGAGTCATCCAGGGAGTTTTCATGGCTGAATCTGAACCCAGATCTCTTTGATTCAGGACCAACACCTCAAACCTTGCATTACATTGCAATACAACAATTATTTCGGGCATCCTCCCACTGCATCTGCCCCTTGAGTCACAGCTGGGGTTTCTCAAGTGAAGGCTTTTATTTCGCCAACTTATTGAGTGGAGTTGACTTAAAAGAACAAAAGGCATGTCAGTGAAAGCAGCAAAAACTCCCCAGTCACCCTGTGGGTTCGTCTTCCTCTCTGGCTTAAAAAGGGAGGAGAGGAGAGATGTATTTGCTTCCTTTAAGAAACAAGATGTCAAATATTTCCCAATATTTGGGTTTCTACAGTACATTGAATTCTGATTTTTTTAAAAAGTCACATTAGGTTTCTGCAACATATTTTTACTTACTGTTTGGTTATGGAAAATTGAACAAGTATTTTATAAATACCCCTTATGAACATTTTGTTGAAAATGGAAACAATTGCTGATTTATGGATTTGCTGATTAAAAAGGGTTGAATATAGGAAAGAAAAAGGAAATTAAGTGTAATTTTTAAGAAGACTGAAACACAAGTTTAACTTTTTTCTATCAATATAACTTTTCCACTTTTATCTTTTCCTTACTTTGTATTTCACATTTATCTTTTACCTATATGAACATTTTTAATAAAAATATATTAACAGAATAGAATGGGAGCCTCTCCCCTTCAGCTTGATATGTTGTGTTGGACAAAATGCTTCAGTTGCTGGGATCGTAAAGAGTTGGAAATAAATAGTTGGACCTAGAAAGAAAGTTCCATAACTTTATTTTCATATTCTTCAATAACAGCAGTAAAATGCCTACAAAATTAAGACATTATATACCTATTTACACTATGAATATTCTAGGCAAGGGAATAAAAAACGAGACCCCAACTATAACCCCGGTGGCTATAGCTCCATTGAAGTGTCTTCTCCTTCTAAGCTGCTTTCTTTTCTTCTGCAGCAGCTGGTGCAGGCCCTCCAGCCGGAGCAGCAGACCCTCCCGAGGAAACCACTACAGCCCCACCAGCTGGCATGCTAGCAAGCTTGCTGTTTCCTTGGGTGATGACATCTTCAATATTTTTCCCATTTAACTCACTAATGACCTTATTCACACGTTCATCCTCTGTCTCCGTGCCTACACTATCAAGAATTTTCTTCAAATCTTTTGAGTTTGGAGATTCGTTGCCACCCAGGACGGCAAGAAGGAAAGCTGCAAGGTAAGGCATTTTCCCTGCGTTGTTCGCGCAGAGGCCTCAGACCGCGAGCTCCTTAACACGGCGACAGCCAAAACAACAAAAAGCAGAAATTGAGTCCATTTTCTGAAGTGTTGGCTCTTCCTCCTACCTTGGTTTCATCTGCATTTCTGAAGAGGTCCCTTTCTATCTCCGCATCGTGAGGGGAAGAGGAGCATGTTTGCTGTGTAGGCTGCCAGAATGCATTGAGTTTCCTTCGATCCTAGTGAAATCTAACGGTTAATTCTTCCTGGGAAGGTTTCTGGCTGAAATCGCTTTGCACCCCATGGACAACTCAGGTTTATCCTCTGACTTTCAGGCCCGTTTTGCAGGTTCCACTGCAGGGAGTCGCCTTTCAACTCCGACCTTCCCCCCCATTTTTCCTACCAGATGGAGGCATCGGGAACCCCACCTTCTCTCTGTCCCTTCGGGGGTCCCCTCTGTGCCATTTGTGATCCTGCAGGACCAGGCAGGGCCTAAAAAAGAGCCCAGAGATAGGAGACTCCCGGTTTCTTTCCCGCCGGCTGGGGGCTCGTTGTGGTGTGCTTGGTTGTTGTGCGTGATTGTTCAATGACACCTGTGCCTGTCCCATCCTCGTGATTATATGCACTACTGACAGGAAGTACGGTAAGCCACAGACCCACAACTGAGGGGGTGGATACAGAATAGAATACAGAGCAATAGAGTTGGAAGGGGCTTCAGAGGTCTTCTAGTCCAACCCCCTGCTCATTTCAGACAAGTGGCCATCCAGGCTCTTCCGGAAAACCTCCAGTGATGAAGCACCCACAACTTCTGGAGGAAAGCCCTTCCACTGGGTAACTGGAGGAGGTAAAAAGTAAAATAATGCTGATAGATCTGTAGTTTGAAAGTGCAAACGAACAAGAGAGGAACAGCATCCATAGCATCATCGCCCAACCCATCTCTCGTCCTCTTTTCTTCAGGATCTCACATCAAAATGGAAATAGTTTGAAGTTCTGGGAAGAGAAGAGTGAAGCAGGGAGAAGACGATCCTCGAGTGTCTGAAAGGGTGACAGAAACAGGAAAGCCGCCCTGTCTTCTTTCTTGTTCCAGAGAGGAGCACGTGGAGGAGCGGATTTCAGTTAGTGGAACTGGGAGTCCTGGGCACGGAAGCCCTTCCCAACAGCTCCAGATATTTGAATCTGGATCTCTGCATGGCATAGCAGGGGAAACCCGAGGACCAAAATAATTCTGTATTTTAGACATCCCAAGACTTTCCATTTTGTTTCGGCAAAAGAGCGATAACGGATGAAGTTGCCAATGTAAGAACCGGCTGTGCTTAGGCGGACAATTGTGTTGCATGCTCCTTGACTCTCTCAAGGCTGGGAAAAGAACACAGACCACGTGGAAGAAAGTGACACAGAATGTAAACCTGAGGCTAGGCATGTGAGGATAAGCTTGATTTCTGGGTTCTGCAGCTGGCAGATTTTCTGCATATCAAAGATCGGCTGACTTAAAAGAAAAGGAAAAGAAAAGAAAGGAGGGACTAAGAGGGCCAGGGAGCTTTCAGCTTCCTCTTTTCAAAAGGAATGCTGGAGCCAATTGTGGGGTTCAGTGAATCCTAGGACTGGAGGGCAATCCAGGTGTAACCTCGTCAAGAGGCAGCTGTGTGTCTCCTTCAGGCCTCCAGAGAGGGAGAGCGCACAACTTCCAAGGGAGACCATTCGGTTGGGGGTCAGGCTTTTCCGTCAGGACATTTTCCCTACAGAGTATTGGAATGACATTTTATTCCTGTTCCTTCTAGTGCTGGTATCTGTGGGCTTGGAAAAGAATTCTTACCCTTTTCCTGGCAGCTTCCCTTGAAGTGCCTGGACCTGCTATCGTCTCTCTCCTCCGTCCCCTTTTCTCTGGAGAGCTCTGGGAGGAAGAGGAGAATTCTAGCAGCAGAAATAGTCTAGCATTCTTGGTCAAAGTGTGAACTGGCCAGCCAAGGGCTGGATTTCAACTAAACTATTGCGTTCCTCACCCTTAAGCATGCAAGGAACTTTCTAGCCAATTTATCAGCAGCAGGAAAGGGAGAGCGAAACCAGAATCCACTTCTGGCCTGCTTTGGGTTCCTTGACAAGGCTACCAGTAGATGGGAGGCTCAAGCATGACGGGGTCAAAAGGGAAACCTCTAAAGACACAACCAGCTATGCCGGCACTACTACGTGAAGAATACCAGTGATGGGGGGAGGGTGTTGCCTGCTGCTGATTCAGAAAGTTTGAGAAACATTTGGATCCCAAAATAAAGGATTTTCATGCTTCCCCTGGCAATTCTGTCTTTCCTCTTCGGAGCAGGCCACCCAATTCTGGGGGTTCCCAGCAGCCACAACTATCAGGCTTTCCGCTGCTCCAGCAGTGCGGCCTCTTCCTGCTCCTCAGTGGCTGGACACCCTCTCGGGGGCAGGAGAGGCTTCCAGCCGGTGGAGCCGCTGCTCTAGGTGTGCCTCCAGCTGCCTTGGGGCCCCGGAGTGGGTCCTTGGGGAAGGTGCAGCCCATCCTCTTGCCTGGCCCCGCCTGCGTTCAGGGAGGTCATGTCAGGGCAGCGCCTTCCTTCCTTCCCGCACTCTTCGGCCCCATCCTCTAATCTCATTCGATTGGAATTAATGCGACGGTGCAGGTGCAGAGCCTCTGCTCTCCTTTAAACCGCTTTTCTTCCCCCGCTCATTCCACGGAAGCCAAGGCAGCCCCTCCCTGAGGCGTGTGCTTCGGGTCACGTCCCTCCTCAGAGAGGCCGGGTGGGGCACCGCCTCAGCCAGTGGGGTGGGGGGAGGGGTGTGTGTGTGTGGGGGGGGTCCTGTTCCCTCCTGCCCCTTTCCTGCTTCTTCTCGGCTGTTGCACCCCTTCCCACCTGCTCCACCCTCAACTTGGAATCAGGTTTATTCAAACAATGGCCGGCCCAAAGGGGTCCAGGTTCTTCCGTGCCCAGGGCCAGGCGCTCCTGCCTCACCGGGCCCGGAACGGATGATCTGCTTTGGGAGCAGAATGGGCAGCACAGCCCCCCCCCGCCCCCCGTCCTTGCTCTGGGTTCAGGGAAAGCCAGGTGGACCGATCCAAATACGGCACGGGGGCCTCTGAGGGCCCCCAGGCACCAAGCGTTCTGGGCCAGTTGGACAAAAAAGATGCATTGTGCCTAGAAAACGTTCAGGGTCAGTTTTCCCTTTGTGAAAGTATAAAATGACCCCGGGACACTCGGCACATAGGATGAAACAGCTCCTAGTCCCCATCGTCCTAGAAATGTCTTATGCCCATAATCTTGGCCTGGGCGTGCTGGTGCCGGTTCTGAGCCGGGCCTGGTGCAGCCAGCCTTCCTTGCTGGAGGCCTTCAGCCCGAGATCCAAGGAAGGGGGCTCCCTGAGGCAAGCGAAGGAGGCTTGCTTGGTGCTGTCCTTGCCCAGAGAATCAGGCCATCCCACCAAGGGCTTCCGGAGCCATGGCCAGCATGGCCCCCAGGTTTCCCCCAGGCCCAGAGCAGGAGAGGGAGCTGAATGCCATAAGCAACTAAGTTTGGGTCACTGCTCACACATAACGTATTAATGTGGCTTGTTCTCTTTCAACTGGGAAGGCTGGCTGAGCCACGAGGGACAAAGTAATTCTGTGCCAAAATCCACCTGTCAGTTTCTCAAACGTTTCCCTCCTCCGAGAAATGCATCACACCTAAAGGAGGCGCACTTGGAGTATTGGGGGGGGGGTTGCATACACAGAAACGTGCCCCCCTGCTGCCAGTGGGCAACCGGCAGGGAGCCTGTGTAAACTGAAACTGCTATGCCCACAGATCTTCCATGCCCAGAGGCAGTCTACCTCTGAATGCCACCTGCTGGGAACACCACCTGCACGGCTGCCCAGAAGCTGCCCAGAGTGGGAAGAAGTTGCCGCGAAAGGCAGCGCCTGCTCTCGCTGGGCCGCAGCGTGCTGTGTTCTCCTGAAGCACGTTTTCTCTCAGCGGAAGGGAAGGAAAAACCGATGGTGGAAGAATCTGGGGCGGCTCCACGGTCTCGCACAGGGGCTCCCCTTGGCAGGCGGCCCCAAGTCAGCGAGCCCCACAACCTTCCTTAGCGCTTGGACGGTGACATGCTGCTCTTTCACTCAAACCCCCGAAATAGAACCCATCACAGAACCGACAGGGATAATACAAACATAGGAAATCGGCTTCCCTTTTCCAAAAAAAGCTCCAAGGCCCCTCAGTCCACAGGTGCTGCTGCTGCTGCTGCTGCTGCTCTGAAGGGCTGGTTGCTGTGGTTTCCCACCCCCGGCATGTGAGCCAGGCAGTGGCTGCCAAGAGGAAGGGCCCCAGCCGAGGTGTGGTGCCCAAAGTCCTTCCTCAGCCACCAGGCCCAGCCTCCCTCCCGGGACAAAATCCACTCTGCCTGTGCAACACGCTCAGCCTCGCCCAGCTGGTGACCTCAGCCAACTGCTGCCAGCTGCCCCATAAATGCTCCCGGAGCCCTCCTCCACCCAGGTCCTCCTGAGCTGCTGGACGGCAGGGCAGATCCCCTGCAGCCGCTACCAAGAAACCGGGCAGGATGGAAGGCAGGGAAGAGGCCAAGGAGCAGATCCTCCTCCATCAGGTGGGTGTGGATGTTTGGGGCCTTGAGGAGAGAAGAGCTTTCCTATTTACCCCCCACAATCAGCTCGAACGTCTCTCTTACCACGATTATCGGCTGCCAAATTGGTGTTGACTCTGAGCAACCGCAATGGAGAGGTTTTCTTTACGAAGATGATCCCACAGCTGCCATTTTGGATCATCCAAGGGAGCCCCCGCCCAGCGCCTCCCCCTGGCTGCTTCCGGGCCTCCTCTTCTCTGGGTCTCTGCACCAAGCAGCATAATGCAGCCGGGCCCTTGGGGCCTTAAGGGAGAACTCTGGGTCGGTGGCTGCAAGGAAGTCGCAGTTGCCTTCCTTGGCCCTTCCCAGAGTTCTTGGGGCCTCCCGCAAGGTGAATAGTGCCGGCATTATTTTTCCCCTGCTTCTTCAGGGCTCACCTTTTGCCCTCATGGGGCTCCCTAGAGAACACCATGACCTGCCTGATCTCGATCTTTCCCGAGCCCTTCATGGAGTCTCTCCCAAGGGCGGCCGGCTGGCCGGCGACCTCTTTCTTGGCTGCCATGGCTGAAGGCAAAGGCTTCCCTGCCAGTTCCAGGTGAGCCTACCTGGCTCTCACCCAGGTTCTTCTCAGCCGTGTAAATTGTGGAGAATTTTTTGCTATGATTTTGATAGTTTTTTTTTTTTTAAAGTAATAGTTGATATTTTTCTACTTTTAATTGACTCTACCCTTCCTTCCTTATACAAGTCTTTTTTATTTGAATAAATAAAAATGTGAATAAGTTAGCCATGAAGTTTAGATTTAGAGGAAACCCAGGACTTGCAAGGCAAATGCATTCACTGCCCAGCAGGGAGCTGGAAAGGTCTAGGTGAGGCCAAAGACGAGAAGGCCGAGGAGGAGCCCTGGGGGGAGGGCAGCCCCCCCCAGTTCTTCAGGGCAGCCGGCCCAGAGGGGCTGCTGGGCATCTGGGGAGTGGGCATCAGTCTCAGCCTCTCCTCAGAGGGGCTTCGGTTTCTGGCTGAGATTGTGACCCTGCACTGCGCAATCCGGCACTTCTCTCTTTGCTTGAAACAAAAAACTTTTATCATCAAAGTTATGTAACAAAAATTCCTGTTTTGCGATATGCAGTGGCAATGGAAGAAATGTTGCAATCAGGGATAGTGTGTGTGTGTGTGTGTGTCTGTAAAACACTCCAGCATTGATTATGACAGATGTGATATTTAAATATCGCAGGGCCTCATCCACACCCTTTCCCCAGAAAACTTGCTTGCAAAAGGCAGCCTGAGGACACCATGTGCAGTGGTACATAGAACATGTGTTTTTGTGAGCTAACTGGAAGCTGGATAGGTTAAATACATACATGTTTTAAAGGGGAACGCTTTATTGGAGCTGGATCTTCCTCCGATAAGAGAGCTATGGGACCAAGTCGGTGGCAGCAACTGGATTTTAGCAAAATCTTCGAAGGGTTCCTCAGCCTTCCAAATATGCTGGATTACAATTCCCATAAATTATGCAGGCTAGAAGGGTAGGTATTAATGATGGGGGATCCGTTAAATATCTGAAAGGCTTGTAATTCAAAATTATGAAAAAAAAAAACCTTTTCCCTCAACACAATCATATATAATTCCACTTAATCCAATTCATGTCACCAATTCTTGCTCCTGGTTTTCTGGGTGCGCATCTTGCTGTCAACCAGGTGATAACAACAGATGGACATGCTGCCACCTTCCTCAGTGAAGTCCCTGGATTCTCAGCCATATGAGTGTAAAGTCTGGGAATTGTTACTCCACACCCGCCCTTGGGAAATGAGTTAAATGGCACCTGGTTTGATTTAAAAGGTGCAATCCTGTCTCCATTTCTCGCACCTTCTTTTCTTTCAGCACGTTTGTCTGTGTCACCTTGCTTCTTCTCCCCTCCGGAAAGGAAGTTTGTAACTCTCCTCAGCCGCCGCTTGCCAAATGTTTTCCTGTGAAGAAAGCGGTTGTGCAGCTCTTCCCCCAGGGTGGGTGCCCAGTCTTGTGTGCCCCGAAGGCCCCACCCTCCGGAGGCAGAGGAGGAGAAGGTGAAGCAAGCCCAGGGCTGCAGTAAAGGAGCAAGTCTTGAGCAAGGTCAGCTGGAGGCAGGAAGGCGCAGTGGTTGTAGTGGCTGCCTGGGTAGTAGAAGAGCTGCGGCCCCCTTGGCCCCCCTCCGCCCCCAGCCAAGGTGGGCATCCCCTTGGAGTGCAGGACACCCCTGGGAAGCCGCCCTTATAGTGCAAGGAGGGGGGAGGATCCTGAGCGCTGGGGCACCTGCTGGGAGCGGCTGCGGGACTCTCGTTCAGGATCCCTTTCTAGCTTGACGGGGTCTTTGCGGGAGGGGACCTCTGTCCCCCCCCCCCCCCCCGCGGCTCTTTCCTTCAATCTCGAGAGAGAGCCAGCAGCACAAATCGGGCGATCAAGCCTCCTTCCCGCTGTTAGGCATACGCAGAAGTGGACGTGTGGATGGGAAAACCCCGCTCTTCTCTCCGCGAAAGGGCTGGGAGGA
The DNA here is from genome assembly GCF_900518735.1 of Pseudonaja textilis. The sequence continues at coordinate 4,518,457 of NW_020769384.1, forward strand.
GGAGGTGCGGGGAGGGGGGGGGGATCCAGGTCTCCTTCGGAGAACCGCACGCGGGGCCACCGGCGCCGCTTAGAGGCTCCGTTGGCGTCAAAAGCCCGTCCATACGGAGCCCAGAAACGCCTCCGATACCAGGGAAGCTTACAAGGGACCCGCCGTCTCACTGGCGACTGCTGGGCGGTCCGGAGCAGGGCCGGCATTGGAGGCGCCGGCACGGACGCTGCGCCTCCCGCAAAGCCGCCTCGGGACAAAGCGTGGGGTGGGGGGAAGAGTAACTGGACGAGCCGCCGCTCGCAAGTCAGCGCCTGGCCCCCGCCTGGAGCCCCGACCGGCCGGGCTGGTGGGCGGGAGGCTGCCTCCGCCACCCAGGCAGCGCCCTCCCCGGGAAGCCCAGCAGGCGCGGGAGGCGGCTCCAGGACCCGCCAAGGACGGGGCTCCCCGCGCCGGCCTTGCGCCGCACTTCCCCGGAGCTGCCCGCACCCCTGCCCGGCCCCCGCCAGGAGCTCGCGAGGATGCGCCGGGCGGGGGGGGGCGGGGCGGCTCCCTCCTCCGCACGTGCCGAGAGACACGCCGCCAGGCGCCCCAAGGCAGGCAGGAAGGGGGCCGGGGGGGGGCAGCCTCGCCGCTCGGCCCCCGGGAACGCCCCCCCCCCCCCCCCCCCCCCGCACACACCCTCCGCCCTCGGCCAATGGGCGGCGGCGGGCAGGGCGCGTCACGCGGAAGCCGGCCGGGATGCCTGCTTAGCCGGCGCGCCTGGCCAGTCCCTCGCTCCGTCCCAGCTCCGCTCCCGCCGTTGCCGCGCGGGCTCCTTCGCGCCGGCCGAGGTGGCCCCGGGCAGCAGCAGCAGCAGCAGCAGCGCCGCCGCCATGATCGCCTCCCACCTGCTGGCCTACCTGTTCACCGAGCTCCACCACGACCAGGCGCAGCGGGTGAGGCCGGGCGGCACGTGGGCGCAGGCCGGGCGCGCCTCCTCCGCTCCCGCCAGCCGCCGCCCCGGGACCCCACCTCGCCGGCACAGGCTCGCCCGCCACGGGCCCGGGCTCTCGGGCAGCGGGGCCGCTGGGCGTCCCGCTGGCGTCGGGGGCCGAGGGAAGGTTGGGCCGGCCGGCCGGGCTCCGTCCCGAGGGCAGCGGCTGAAGAGGAAGCGGCGCGGCGGCCTCGGGGCCTTTCCGGGCGGGCGCCTCGCCCCGAGCTGCCCCGCCATCAGCGCGAGCGGGGCGGGAAGCGGCTCTTCGGCCCGTCGGGTCGCTCGCCTGCAGAAGCGGCGGGGAGAGCCGGTTGCGGCTGCGGCCTCTCCGGAGCCGGCGTTTCCCGCCCGGCGAGGAGGGAGGCGGGCCGGGCGCAGCTGGCATCGTTTCCCCTTGCCCGAGGGGTGCCGGCAGCAGCCGCGCCCCGAAGGCTCCCCGGGACCAGCCCAGCCTCCTTCCCGCGGCGGGGTCGGAGCGGCTCTCTGCCCGCATTCAGCCCGCTCTGCTGCAAAGCGGCGCCCGCGAGCGCCCGCTGCCCTGCGGAGGCCCCCGAGGGGGCGGAGCCCGAGGAAGGGAGGCCACGCGGGGCTCGGGGTGGCCGCCGCAGGAAGTTTGAAAGGGAGATCGGCTTTGCTGGCTCCCGCAAGGGCCTCCCGGGGTCTCGTGTTCCCCCCCCCCCCCAGCAGAGTTGGCTTTCCTCGTCCTCTTGCCGTGCAGCAGAGCCCCCGCGGCTGCTTGGGGCGGTTTGCCCTTGCCTCACCCGGAGCCAAGAGCCACGGCATCGTCCTTAGGCGCCCATTTCATGCCAGAGCTCCGGTTTGGACCTGGGGCTTAAAAAAACAGCCAGTAGCCGGAGTGCCCAGCCGGTTGGTTGCTATTGGAGAAGTCCTGTGGCCCGAACCAGGTGGGTCACCTCCAGCCAGTGAGCGGCTCCTTTGGCCTGCCGAGGGATCTGGGGAGGGGGCAGCCCTGGCCTTGGTCGGAGACCCTTCCTTGCCGTCCCGTTCAGGGAGTCTCCCAGGAGGGGGAGGCTGTCCTCAGGTCGGAGCCATTCCAGGGAGAGGAAGCCGGGCGTGTTGCCCTTCCATCCCAGGCGGTAGCATCTCCTGGCCCTGCTGGTCCCCATTTCCTTGGAAGGAGGTCAGCAGTCCAGCAACCCTTCTGAAAACCTCCCCGATTCTTCCCCCAAAGTGCATCTTTGGAGGCTCTTCTCCTTCCCTGGAGTTTCCTGGGACTCAGAGGCTACTCGGGGACTCAGCAGCCACGTGCAGAAAGGCGGGGAAGGGAAAGGGATCCTAAACAAAGGGGGGCCCCTGTCCTGGCCATGTCCCCTCCCCCCACCCTCAAGTGGACTGGCATTGCAACGGGGCCGAGGGGGCCCAGAGGGTCTGGACCCGCCCCCTTCCTACTGCAGCGCTAGGATTGGTGGACATTCCCCCCCCCCCAGCAAAGCCGGAGGAATCAACCAATCAGTCCTTTTGCTTACTCTGCCTTGTGTGGGGGTGATGAGGGGGCACTTGGGAGGTGAGGCAGAGCGGAGGCTGGGGCGGGGGCGGGGGCAACGGAGGGATGACTGGAGAAGAAGTCCTGGACTCCTTTTTTCCAACCTGGGCTGGCCGGCTGGCTCTGCTCCCTCTTTCGCACAGGCCTCCCGTGCTGAGGAGATGGCATCATCAGGAATGCGCACAGGCCCCCCCTCCGTAACTCCCAAAGAAGTTGTGGCCCGTTGCTCTTGGCCAGGGGCAGAAGCGCCTGGCTTGAGCTGTGCCTCGAGGCCCCTTGGAGCCTGTGCAGGGCACCCCTAGGTGCTGATCTGCCCCCCCCCCCCCGTGAAGGAGGGGCCACCTCTTTTGCACAGCCCCTGCCCTGCTTGGTTTGGCCTGACTCAGGGCAGGAAGGGCAGCGCACACTGAGCAGACGGTCCTTGTCGTATGAGGGCAGGCGCTGCCCTCCAGGGTGTGGGAGGGTGTCTCCTTGGAAGGGCTGCGGGCAGTCTGCCCTTTGGGAAAGGCATAACCTGCAGGGCCATAAAATTTCACCTGAGTGACTTCAAGTCCCGTAGGTAAGTTGTAACTGCCAGATTGTGTAATCTGCAGCATAGTGGGAGGAAATATTTATTTACTAGTTATTCTTGTAAATCAGTAAATATCATATTTGAGAAAAGAAAGTTCTAATTTTCCTTGATATATTGCTTCAGAATTTTAGGATCCTTTGCTCTGTCAGTTTGTGCAACTTTGTTTGGATTCAGTTTGGAAATCAAACTTCTGACTCTGAAGGATCCTCTGCTGACATGGAGGCTGGCCAGTCCCTGCAGTTCTGGAGCCTGTCCAGTTGCCTTGGAAGAGTTACAGTGGCTGGAAGGAAACGCCCGTTTCCCAAAATCCAGAAGGTGGAGAGGAGGGGAACGAGCCTCCTTGTGCCTCTCTTCCCCATCCAGTGCCCTTGAATTAGCATCCAAAATGTTGTGCCTGGGCTGCCACCGTTAAGAACCGTAACAGTGCAATTCCCACTGTTTTACCTTTCAGTGAGCATTGCGTTGTTACAGTTCTTAACACTTGTTGAGTTACAAATTAGACTTGCTGTATCTGAGGCATTATTATAAGATATAATTTGTATGCTGGAGTTCTAGGAATGAGGAATTAACACCAAAATGAGACTAACTTATGCCTGCTCTCTAAAAATATTATGTCAGTTAAACACAACCAATAGATGCAATTTGGTTGCAGAAGTACTGTTTCTTCCGGTTTTGGCTTCCCGCATGGAGTAACTTGAAGGGCTGACCTCAAGGCAACCTGCTGCTTTGGGAAGAGCCCAGAAATCAGCGCTGGTGTCCCAGTCACCACACCTACCTTAGCCAAAACAGCCTCCAAAAGGTCACCTTCGGCATCCAAATTGCATCTGTTGTTCTCTTGGTAGAGAAACCCATTCTCTGTTATTGGCCTTGGTTATTGTTTACCCTCTGGGCCTCTTGGTGTGATTTGCGCTGATGGGGGCAAGCCTCTCCCCCCGCCCCAGAGAATTGTTGTGCTGGAAAGGAAGGTGGCGGGTTGCAGTCCTTCTGGTTTGAAAGGCTGTCAGGCTAGGAGAGGAGCTTGCTCTCCTCCTTCTCCACCCTTGGCCCTTCCTGCCCACAGCCTGGACAGAAGCACCACAAGTCAGCCGTGGATCTTTCTCCGTGGATCTGCCCCGCGGCAGCTGAGTAAGGCCCAGGGGATGTGTAGCATAGAATGAGGGCGGAGGTGAGCCAAGAAAGAACCAGCTAAGCAGGAAGCTGACTCACTGGGTGCTGAGCGAGACCTCGGCCGAGAAGGAGAGTAAGCCTTTTGACGCCACAATCGGAAGGGGGGGGGGGGGGGGGGGGGGGGAGGGAGCTCTCTTCGGGGAAGTGGGGAGGCCTTCCGCTTTCAGCGGCTGCTTGCCTTAGCTCAGCTCATTGGGGCTAATGGTCGGCTCCCACGTCATCAGGGGCTGCTGCCCTACGGTCGGCCTCTGGCTCTGGGGCTGAGCATGGCTCTCCCGAGATCAGAGCAGCTCCGGGAATAAGGAGGGGAGGAGCTGTGCCAGAGAGCCTGCTGGCTGCCTCAGGAGCAGATTCGCCCACCAAGTAGATTCCTTGGCCAAACCCTTCTTGGTTGAGGGCTGCGGGCAGGCAGCCTCGTGTGAATGGGCTCCGCATTTTGAGAACGCGCTTATTTCCACATGAGGTTACCTGCGGTTGGAGACTAGAGTACGCAGGAGCTGCCAACCCCTTATCGGACGGGGGCATGAGAGTAGCCAGGGCTTTTCCAACTCTGGTTTGTTGAACGGGTCCCCGTGAGCCTCGTCCAAAGACCACCCAGTAACTCTGTGGCTTGGCGGGGGGGCTGGGGGGGGATGGCTCTGCCACGCTTGGCCTTGGCTCACGGGGGCCGCCTGGAAGCCCCTGGGTAGAATGGTGGGCTCTGGCCCTGGGCTGCAGTGGGCAGGCGTGGGGTGGAGGGGAGGATGTGCGGGTGGCTGGGGGCTCCCCAAGCAAAGCCCTCAGGGCTTGTGCTGCTCATTGACACACACACACACACCCAGGGGCCCCGGATGCAGGCAAAGAAGGGTCTGTACCTCAGGCTAACTTTTCTGATGAATGGGCTTTTGGATTTCAGGCCAGAGAACTGGGGGGGGCTTGTCAGTTGCTGGGAGTCAAGACTGTCTCATGCAGCATCACTACCGTATGTGGCAATGGAAAGTGCCCCCCCACTCCAAAAAAGATGGCCTAGAAATACGTTTTAAGGAGCTCTGTAGCTCCAGGGCAAGGACAGGATATATCGGCTGTCCCTCCTGTGCTCCGTGCTTAAGCCAGGCTGAGGGCTCACAGTGGCAGCCTCGCTCCCTTTGAAAAGAAGTGTGGATTCAGACACACCTTCTCCCCTGTCCTGGTGGCCACCTGGTTGTGAGAGCAGATAAGGTTCAGTCTCTGTTTGTTGAAAGAATTGAAAAACTCTCGGTGCTTCCTGTTCCACTGCCGAAGCAAAGCGGATGCAAACTTTGGGCTGCAACGCAGGAGGAAGCAAAGAGGTTGCACTCCGGCTAGAAAAAGGGACGGCAAATTGAGTCGTGCCTTGAAGCACACCACAAATTCCTCAAGGCAATTGCTTTACTTGGACAAATGAAGACACACAAAATTGCCACCTGGCAACATGGTTAAGTTAAACCATTAAATTTAAACTATGGTAGAACTGCCAGAAAATCAGCTTGGCATTCTCTGAAATCCAGAAATTGGGGAGATCACTTCATCCAATTTCGGCAGAAGGAGAAATCCATGTCCAGGAATTTGACAAAGGCAGGAGGCTAAATAAAAGCCTCCAGGAAAGGATTTCTTGAAAACCTCTCCAGGGAGTGTTAGGGAAGGGGTGGGACAGCCAGGCGGCTACAGGTCCCCGGAGGGAGGATGAACCCAATGAAAGGCACAGCCAACCTGCCACCAAATGAAAGCACCACACTTTCCCTTCGAAATAAATGTCAAAATCAAGTGAAAGATAATTGGTAAAAAAAAAAAATCAATGAGAATTTCTCTGCCCAGCACTGCATTAAATCAATTGCTGGAAAAATCAAAGAACGAAGCCCTCATTTCCCCCTCGCCCCCTGGGAATATTAAAGCTGGATTGCTAGCTTCATATTTTTAGCTGATTGCGCAAGCCAACTTCCTTGTTGGTTTGTGCGATCTTCCCCTCCCTGTTAAATGATCGTGTTAGTCTTGTGATTCTAACTCAGCAGGAACTGGGAGTTGCTCAGGGGCTGGCTGGGTGTTCTGGAGAAGTTGGGGCCCTGCGCCCAGGGATCATTGCTGTGGCCTGGAGCCGACACCTGGCAGGCAATCCGGCTGGCCTGCGCGGGCTCTGCTGCCCCATTCCTGCCCCCGAACTAGCCAGGACTGGGTTCTCTGAGCTGGAGGGACGAAGGACTTGATTTCCTGAAAGGCACTTGGCTTTGGCACAGCTGGCCTCGGGTGCCCCACCCTGGCCAAAATGGGGCTGCCGTTGCTCCCCCCGTCAAGGCTGCCCCCTTTCCTTCCAGGACAAGAGGGGCCGGGCCTCCTTGCTCCTCTCTGCAGTTTCTCTGCCCTGCCTCTGTTTACAGGAGCAGCCGGAGCCAGGGCGGCTCACCTGTGTGCCCTGGCTGTTGGTAGCTGGCCAGGAAAGATGTCACATTAATTACAAGTCCCCTTGGTGGACAGGAATGGCGGCTGCGGGCAACTGGTGTGTGCCTTCCATTTTGCCCACAGATTCTTTCAAATGCAACCTTTTTAAGTGTTGTGTTGGTAGCTGGGAAATCAATGCATTTTGGTGTTTCTCTGCTACAAACCTTCAGCCCTGGTTCTTCCTGCAGCCTGTTGCTAGAAGAGTCTGAAAAGTGGAAGTTGCTCTCTTCAGCTTCAGCCACTGTATCGTCTTTGAAATCCTGCTTGTGCAGCATGGCATAAACTTTAGGAAACATTTGCCTGCAGATTAAAGAACTTAATCCTTCCCCATCAGGAGGTGAAGGGTCTGGCGGGGGGGGGGATGTTGTGGGGGTGTCCCTGGCTGGCCAACTCCCTTCTGCCTTTCCCTCCAGTTGCATTTGAACGGAGTAGGAGTAAAAGCTGCGTAATTGGACGAGCAGCAGTTCCCAGGTGGGATCCTTCAGTGAGGCAGCCGGGGCTGCAGCATGTGGACCAAATGAAAGGCCCCACCCCCACCCCCTGCTCTGCCTTTGGAAAACCTCCGCTTGGGAGGCTGCTGGCCAGCCTTGGAAAGGGGCCTCTGGACCTGCTGGGTCCGTGAGCCTTCCCTCCGGCTGGGCAAAGCGGTGGTGCTGCTGCTGCCAGTGGGCCACAGGTGGGGAAGGTGACCCAGGATGGTCAGGAGGGGGAGGGGGCGTTTCTACGCCCCAAAGCTGTGGGCGTGTCAAGCCACCTTTATCTCAGTTTCTTCTGGGCTTCTTTTTTAAAGTGGCTGAGTTTTATAGTTCCCATGGCTTTTATTTTGCAAGCCTTTCTCGTCCCTGTGTGAAACAGACTCCGGTCACTGTTCTGTGTTTCTTTTGAGCCTCCCCAAGTGGGCCAAGGCAGATGCCCTTGCATCACTCCTGAATCTTGGCTAGTTGAAGGGGAGGGGGGGCCCTCCGCGGAGATGAAGCCACTGGGGGCAGAAGCTGCTTCCCCTGCACTGGTCCGCCTCGGCTGGGCAATGGCTGCTGCCTGCCGGCTGATCACAGCCCTCCAGGGTTTTGAGCCAGAATTTCCCTCGTTCTGCCTGGAGATGGTAACATGTGCACCTAGCAGGCAAATCACAGGTCTTTTGATTGCCCTAATGGAGAGTTACATTCTTCTGCAGTGTAATAACGGCTAGGGAACAACTGGCAGTTTTAAATGGGGAGCATCGGCTGGCTGACCTCACTTCAACTTGGCAGCCCCTTGGCAGCCTTTGACCCAATCAGTCCTTCACCGCCACCCTGTGAAGTCTGGGGAGCTGAAGGAACCTCACTGGTGAAAGCAAGATCAAGCCATTTGGGCAACGCGTTGCATCTTGCTTGACTGGGCATCTGCCAGGTTCTTCTTTTGGGGGATGGCAAGAGTGTGCAAAGCGCAGAAAGGAGGAAGAAGCCATAGGAAACCTGAACGAAAAGCTTGGGAGGAAATGTAGCTAAACCTAAAGTGCAGCAATACAGTTGGTTACACCTGGCCGTGCCTCCCTCTCAGGCTCCCGACATAGCAGATTCTCGGGTCCGTACAACAAGGTGAAGATGCACCTGCCATTGTTGCTTTTGATAAATGCCCCTTCCTGGCAACAGGCCAGGGCTGCCCTTCTGCCAATATTTGCCCCTCTTAAAATTCCACGATCCATTTTCCCACGTTGGCGCAGTGGGCAGTTTGTTGGCCTGCTTAGGATTAACCTTCTCAGTTCACCCTTTTCCTGCACACAGTGAGGGCCGATTGAGATTCCAAGGTGCTGTTGGGTTGGGGTTCGTATTAGCTCTTGTAGTTCCTGCCTCCTTTGAAAGTGGCCTGACCCACCTTTCTCCTGTTGCCAGGTTGACAAGTACCTTTATCACCTGCGGCTTTCAGATGACGCCCTCCGTGACATCTCCAAACGGTTCCGGAAGGAAATGGAGAAGGGCCTGAGGGCAGACACCAACCCCACGGCCTCTGTGAAGATGCTGCCAACCTTCGTGAGGTCCATTCCTGATGGGACAGGTAAAGGGTTGTCTCCCCGACATTAAAAGGCTGTCAGCTTCAGGCTCTGGAGCTCTCTCGGCTGTAGAAGTTCAATTCTTCCTTACGTCAAATGTTGTTTAGAGCATGTTAGATGTCTAGCTGGGATTTGACTCTTTCAAACCTTTCAAGAACATTTCATAAGCTTTTGGATCTTTCCTATGCAAATAGGCCTCCAAAGATGGAGGTCGTGTTTTCTGAATTCTGTCGCTTATGCTGTAGTATGTTTGTGGAGCAGTTTTCACCAGATTGAAAGCCTTTCGGGAGACTTAACTCTGTATGGTTTATTGGCCATGTATTTTTTGTTTTTCCCATGAGTTTTAGAGAAAGCCTGCTTGCTTACAAGGGACCCTTTTTCAAACCACCTTTAGGAATATGGGAGAAGGCACCCCGTTTTACCTCTCGGTGAGGTGTGTTGTTTTCTTCTGCTAGGGCCATGCCTGGCCACCTGCCAGAAAGTAGGTGCTGAGCAGTGATCATTCACCTTGGTAGAAGCACCAAGAATGATACTGTGCAAGATCCTGCGCCTCAGCTGCCAGGGTGCCCATGTGCCCGTAGGTCAGGCCGTGTCTTCCTCCGCCTGGAGAAAGCGGAGCCTCCCGGACGTTTGTTCCCCTTCATGAGCTGCAGGCCGAGGGGGTCAGTGGCCGGCCGGTGTTCCCAGAGGATTGTCAACCCAGAGTGGCTCTTTGTTTTTTTCCGCATCCTGCCTGCATACATGAAGGAAATGGGCTCCATTCTCTTCCTCTCTCCCTGCCTGCCTCATCTCCTTCGCCTCATCTTCCAACAGAGGAAGGTGACTTCTTAGCGTTGGATCTTGGTGGCACAAATTTCCGGGTGCTGAGGGTCAAAGTGGCAGATAATGGCAGCAAGAAAGTTGAGATGGAAAATCGTATCTATGATATTCCCGAAGACCTGATGAGAGCCAGTGGGACCCAGGTGAGCCCTGTAGTTCTTCTCTGATTTGAGCACGTCTTCTCTATGTCCTCTCTACATCCTAATCTAGCTGATGTACTACTGGGGCAGAGAACCTCTGGATTCTACGGAAAATGTAATGAATAGGCTCTTTATGGCAACTCGCAGTGCTCCCAAAGTGCTCTCTAGCTTGTTTTTCCTGACCAAAAAGCGATTCTTGTTTTCAGTATCTGTAAATTTCCCCATCTCAAAACACATAATTCCACTTTTTAAATTTAACTTACATTGTAGATCTTCACAGAGTATTAAAGGCCGTGCCATAGAAAATTTAATCAATACAATGACACTTACAGAGCAGTACAGATCAAAATTGAAAAACGGATTCAGTGGAATGATTTCTAAATCAAGACCTGAGAAAGCCTGATTGCAATTGTGAACTTTATCTAATGGAGAAGGCGGCTCGTGTCCTTTGGTTCAAATGAGGTTGGGATGAATCCAGAGATTGGCCTTGGAGCAGTTTCATTACTGAATTGAGCAAGAACATCAGTGCCAGAAGGGGGTAGGTTAGAGCAAACCCTGCTCCCTTCTAGCACTGATGATGTTACCTAGTTTGGTAATGAAATGTCTGCAAGAAAGCAACGGAACTCAGAGTTCACCACAGACCCCTTATTTCAATCCTGAGCTGCAACTATTCTCTAGTTCAAGTCTCTGATACTGGAGACAATGCATAAATGTCGCTTGCATTTTGATTTTGATGTAGTTGTGATGCCTTGGCTTTACCTAGATTAGAGCAAAGGCTTTGGTGCATCTGGACAAACCCAAACCTTTTGGCGACTGGCTTGCATTTCTACCTTTTCAGCTCTTCGACTACATTGCCGACTGTTTGGCCAACTTCATGGAGCAGCTGCAAATAAAGGAGAGGAAGCTGCCCCTGGGCTTCACCTTCTCCTTTCCCTGCCGCCAGACCAAACTGGACGAGGTAGGTGAGGTCTGTGCTCCTGAGGAGGCCGCCCTGTGTCTCTGGCCCAGAGAGTCTCTGCAGCCGCTTTTCCTGCCCCGCCCTCCGGAGGTCCCTGTCCTCTCCTGCCCAGCCTGGGAATGAGAGGGGCTTCATCCATCCACGGCGGTCCAGTTGTGCTTCCCCCCTTTAAGCCGACCACATTCAGAGCATCTGCCTGGCGGGTAAAATCCACTACGCCGGAGCACCTCTGACATCGGAGGCAAAGTTTGGGTGGGGGGAGTCCCTATGGCTGGTTGAGACTGAGGGCGTGGCCCCTCACCGGAGCTGTCCGACCAGTCTCGTCTTCCACTGCCGGGGGATGGGTTGTGCCAGGGATCTGTGGCAGCTGCGCAATACGCCAGGCTGATCAGGCGGCCGTTCTCTTGGTGTTGTGGTCCAACAGGTAGAGCGCAGAACTGAAACAGCATAATGGAGGAGGGCTGAAACGGCCCCCTTCTCAAGGGCTCCTGGGGCATTTGGAGTGTTAGGAAAGGGAGGAAAATCACTGCTTGGCATTCACCCCCTTGGAGGTGCCGAACCTCGCTATACTTTATTCCACTTGGGCGATGGCAGGAAGGGGCGCAGGAGGAGGGACAGAGGAAGGAGACAATGGATGCAGGAGTCTCTCTCTCTCTCTCTCTCTCTCTCTCTCTCTCTTGTCTGCTCCCAAACTGCAGAGTCTGGGTGATATTCAGCAGAATAAAAATACAAATAAATAGTTAACAAAGACTCCTGCATGCCCCCAGAAACATTCAATCATGGTTTAAACCATGGCTTCAATAACAGCTCCTCCTCCAAATAGGTGGACTTCAACTCCCAGGATCCTCAGGGAGGATTTCTCGATAGTCCCTGTCCAGGTGAAGGAGTTCTGGGAATTGAAGTCCGCACTTCTCGGATGGGGGGATCTTGTCAGAGCAGGTTGTTCTAGGACCCAGGGAGCGGAGAGAGTCAGGTAAGGTTAATCCCTTGTTGCTTTTCTCGTTCCTCAATCAGAGCTTCCTGGATACGTGGACCAAAGGATTCAAGTGCAGTGGTGTGGAAGGGAAGGACGTGGTTTCGCTGTTACGGGAAGCTATAAAGAAGCGAGGGGTAATGAAAGCCAGACCTTTCCCCAGCCTGAGGCTCTAGGGCGGCACTAGATTTCCCCCAGGATCTAGCGCAGGGTCTTTGGTGCTGCTGGAATCCTCCCATAGTTGATCTGCGGGATTGCATGTTTCCTTTAAAATTGTTTGGAAAAGAGTGCAAAACCTGTCCATGCCGTGATAACAGCCAGCCCCAAAATGTGTCTGTACGCACCATGAAGAAACGATGCATCCACGCCAACCCTTTCAGTTCCCTGCCTTCTGTCTGCACGGAGGTTGCGAGGGCCTGACCTCAGGGGCTGCACCTGTCCGGTGCCTCCAGCAAGGAAGCTCCCCTGGGAGTGGCTGGAAGGGAAGGCAGCGGCAGTGTGGCGGGAAGGGCCGGGTCCTTCCACAGCAGACGCCACGGACTCCCTGTTCTCCAGGACGTTGCTGCTTCGCCATTAAGTCCAGCGCAAAAGAAACTGGGCCCCACTGGCCTGCCCTGTCTGGTGCTGCCCCTGCCGCCAAGGCCCGGGAGGAGGAGCCCTCCTGGGTGTCCCCTGGACTGAGTAGCGTTGTTGAGCCAACCGGGACTCTCACCCAGCGCTTTCCTTCCCCATCCCTGCCTTGCAGGACTTTGAGATTGATGTTGTAGCTGTGGTGAATGACACCGTTGGGACCATGATGACCTGTGGCTATGACGACCACGACTGTGAAGTTGGGCTTATTGTTGGTAAGGGAGGCTATTTGGGCATAAGAAGGCCAAGCAGGGGGCAGGCGAGGAGCAGAAACCAACGCTGGCCCCACCAGATCCCTCCCCCTTCCCTCCCCATCTGTCCAGAGCTTCTGCTTTGTGGCGAGTCCTTCGCTGCCCATCGCTCTGGCCCTGAAGTCTCCTTGGCTTCTGCCTTGCCTTCTCTCCCCCACCCGCTTAGGTACCGGGTCAAACGCTTGCTACATGGAGGAGATGCGCCATATAGAGATGGTGGAGGGCGACGAGGGCCGCATGTGCATCAACATGGAGTGGGGAGCCTTCGGGGATGACGGGTCCCTCAAGGATATCCGGACAGAGTTTGACCAGGAGATTGACATGGGCTCCCTGAACCCTGGCAAGCAACTGTAAGTGGGAGGGGGTCTTGCCCAGGGAGAGGGGGGCCTCTGCTGAGCCGGCAGCTGCTCCGGGCCGAGGACGCTGGGTGGGCCAGGCCTGGTGGGGTTTCCAGGCCCAAGCTGGGCTCCCAGGGCTGAAGGGCCGGCCGGCTGGCAGAGGGACAGGCGTGGCAGGTCCGTTTCCACCTTGCAGCCCTCAGTCCTTCAGAGGAACAGGGAGATCCAACATATGACGGTGTCTTCCTGGAATGTGGCCACTCTAGGACCGTTTTAGGGAATGTCGTCCTTGCCACCTTTCCCTCGAGGGACGGCCGCACGCGCTGTTAGTGTTTGGGGATAAACCCCCTAGCAGAGTGTGCAGCAGCAGTCAAGCCAGGCAGGCTAATGAGAGAGAGGCTGGGCCCAAGAGTATACACACACTGAAGACAAAAACACAGTTTGTAGTTTTAAAATAGTTATTTAATTCACACAGAGATTAAGAAGTGTCATTCAGTCCATATATCATTATCCAGTATATCCATCCAGTTATCAAGTCCATTAACAGTAAATACAATGTTCTTATCTGCTTGTAAATCTTCTCCTCTTGATACCTTTCTCTCAAAGACAACGCTGAATCCTCAGCTCACCAGGCAAACAGTCCTTGTGTTCAGTTGAAATGGTATCTGGCACAGTAGCCTCCAAAAGTAAACAGATAGACGTTCCAAAACACAGGCAGCAGACCAGGAACAGTAACAGGTGCATCCAGAAGCCAGGGTCTATTACGTTTCCCTTCCTACCTATATTGCTGCCTGCAACCGCACCCACAATGACATTGCAGTTTCTTGTGCTTAAAGCTACAAAACACTTTAACCTAGGTTTACATATTTATTCAACCCAAACCTGGTTGGTGTATCCATATACCGAACACGCGCGTTGCTTTCCCATGACTGCGCGTTGGTGGGGCTCACGGTGGGTGACCAGAGGAGCAGCCCACAATCAGGAACCTGGATGCTGACTTCGCCCCTTCCCTCCCGTGGCAGGTTTGAGAAGATGATCAGCGGCCTCTACATGGGCGAGCTGGTCCGGCTCATCCTGGTGAAGATGGCCAAGGAGAAGCTCCTCTTCAGCGGGAAGGTCCCCGAGGACTTGAGGAAGAAGGGCTGCTTTGAGACCAGATACGTCTCCGCCATCGAGAAGTGAGTGGCAGTCAGGGCCGGGAGCCTTTGGGCCTTGCAAGGTCCCGTCGGGAGGGCAGGGAGGAGCCGGGGCCGGGCGCATCCTTTGCTGACCCCAAGAGAGCCTGGAAGGGCTCCAGGGAAAGTTGGGCCCCTGCGGCTCCTCCTCAGCCTTCCTGGAACCCCTGTGTGGAGGCTGGCCGAGAGGCCTCCGTCCAGGCAAATAGCCGGGTGGATAGGAATCCCCTGGGCTCCCTGAGGACCCTTCCATGGAGGCCAAGGGCTAGGAGGAACCTGGGAGGCTTTCTAGTCCACCCCGATGCCCAGGACACAAGTCCGCCGAGCAGGGCTGAAGAGGACACGAGGGAGGGAAGGTCGGGGGGGGCTGGGCTGCAGGATTTGGCCATCCCAAAGAGGGTTAGGGCAGAGGTGGCAGCAGGCAGGCAGCGCAGCAGGGACTCAGCCCGGCTCCCCCTCTGAATTGGCAGGGAGAAAGAGGGCCTCTCGAAAGCCCGCGCAGTCCTGGAGCAGCTGGGCCTGGAGCCTTCCCACGAGGACTGCGTGGCCACCCAGCGCGTCTGCGAGATCGTCTCCACCCGCTCGGCCCACCTCTGCGGAGCTGCCCTGGCCGCCGTGCTCCACCGCCTGAAGGAGAACCGGGGACTCGACTGGCTGCGCACCACCGTCGGGGTGGACGGCACCGTCTACAAGAAGCACCCTCAGTAAGTGGGCTCTGGGGACCCAGCTGGAGGGGCTCCGAGGGGGTCGTGGCTGGCCAGTATCCCGGCTGGGGACTCCGTTCGAGGTCCAGAGGGAGAGGATTTTGTTGAAGGGGAGCATTTGGCTTTGCAGCAAGCCAGAGTCCCTCCCTCCCTCCCTCTCTTCCCTTCCCTCCGTCCGTCCTGCACTCTTAAGCTCCTTGGCTCAGTTCCTGAGTTTGGGGCCTGTTGTGGGTCGGAGCCACCCACATAGTTCCGTGCAGAGATAAACGGGGTGGGTGTCCCCTCCGTACCTCACAATCTCAGGTGAGCTCAGGGGCCGCAAGGCTTTCAGCTTGAAAGGGGACGTTGCCAGGGGCCCCGCGTCTGCAGTGGAGTGTCGCCAGCTTCACCCAGATCCCGCGGCCCTACAGGATGTTGGCAGGGTTGGGCTGGTCTGGATTGGGGGCAGCGGAAGGTCCCCCCTCGGAGAGGCTGTTCTGAAGGCCCAGGGAGCGAAGGGGGCAAGAACGGGCCAGAATCTCTTCGGAGTCCTTCCTGGGGCACTGGCTGGGGGCCTGCGGGCCTCCCAGGTGCCTGTCCCCTCCCTTGCCAAAGCCAGTGGAGTGAAGAGGCTCCCTGGTGGCTCCAGTGGCTGCCAGCTCTTGCATGCGAGTGTGCAAGGCTGGGAAGTGGTTCCCTGAGCAGCTGCTGTCTTCACGGTACCCTCTGGGCCAAACCGTCCCCTTGGCTCCAGCTGGGGGCACAGGGAGGCTTCTGCAGGGAGCCCTGCCACAGCCACTTCCCTCGCCCACCCTTCTCCCGCACAGTTTTGCCCGCCGCCTTCACAAAGTCGTCCGTCGCCTCCTGTCGGGCCACGAAGTCCGATTCGTCCGGTCAGAAGACGGCAGCGGCAAGGGAGCCGCCATGGTGACAGCGGTGGCCTATCGGCTGGCTGCCCAGGACGAGGTCCGCCAGCAGATCCTCCGTCCCCTGCGGCTCAGCCAGCAGCAGCTGCTGGAGGTGAAGGGGAGGATGCAGCAGGAGATGGCGTGGGGCCTGGCCCGGCAGACGCACGCCAAGGCCACCGTGAAGATGCTGCCCACCTATGTGTGTGCCACTCCAGATGGGACAGGTATGGAGGCCCCAGGCAGCCCCCGCTGGAGCTGGGGGGTGGGAGGTTCGCTCAGGACCCCACAGCCCGGTTGTGACCGATGCCGATTGCAGGAGACACCCAACTTAGCGCCCCCGAAGTGAATCTCCCTCACCTGGCCTCCTGGATGCCTACTCTTGCCGGAGGTTTTCTAGTGTCCCTGGAGCAGATCTGTTTGTTCCCTCAAAGCATTCCCCCACCCCCACCCCTCCCGGCAATTGGCCTCTGCTGGAGGCTGCATCTGCTTCCCTCGCCCCGAGTGCTCAGGGGGGCCCCTCTGGTGAGCCTTCACAGGTGCCTTCCAGGTGCATCCCTCCCAGCAGCCGCCTCCAGTGCCCTCCTCCTTGGGAGTGTTGCCAGGTGCTGCTGTCAGTGCATCTGGAGGCCATCACTGTGGAGAAGGACACCTAAGGATGTCACTGCTCCCCTCCTCCTCCTCCTCCTCCTCCACCATCGTGGGTAACTTTGGGGCTTTGCAGAACGAGGCATAGATGTTCTCCTGTGGGTGTGGAAGGTCTGCAGTGGTGCTTGTAAAAGCAGCTGGATTTGGCTTTCAGAAAAGGGAGACTTCCTGGCCTTGGACCTGGGGGGCACCAACTTCCGTGTGCTTCTGGTACGCGTACGAAATGGGATGCGGCGCAGCGTGGAGATGCACAACAAGATCTACACGATTTCAGAAGACATCATGCAAGGAACCGGAGAGGAAGTAAGTGGCCCTTGGAAGAGGGGGAGGGGCTTTCAGTGGACGGAGAAGTTCTGGCCAGTCCAGAGGCACCTTCCCTGCAGCCCCGGCCTCTGGTGCCCTGGCATCTTGGCTTAAGGGTCTCTGGAACAGCCGGGGGCTCTAGGAGAAGCAGCCCGACCGCCGGGGTAGCTGTGGGAGGCAGTACGAAAGTCAAGCAGGGGGTTCTTGATCTGGGGTTTAATTAAGGGTCGGAACTGCGGTGGCCTCAGAGGTGCATTTCGACGGATAAAGCACTTCTGAGAGTGGCCGAGGGTTGCAAAACATGCATGGTGGGATGAACTTCAGTGGTGAGAAAAGGTTTTGCGCTTAGGCAAGAAAAACTGAACCTGCAGGTCCAGATTGGGTGGCCCCTGGCTCAACAGCCATAACTGGGAGGGGGATCCGGGAGTCCCTGTGGGCAGCCAGCTGTGCGTGGCAGCCACCACCAGAAACCCTCCAAATTCACCCTTCCTTGCCTTGCGGAGGCTGCCTGGGGAATTCTGGGGGTGGAAGTCCAAGCAGCTTAAAGTTGGCACGTTTGGCCAGCCTGGCTCCAGAGCGGGGCCCGAGAGGGGCCTCTGGCTGAGGGCCTCGTCCCAGAAGCAGCAGCCCTTCGGTTACACGGGGTGGAAATGTTTGCGGGGGGCAGAGGAGCTGCCTACGGTGAGAGGAGCAACAGGAAGTAACCCAGGGATGGAAAGGTTGCCGGGGGCCCTTTCACAGAGTCCCCCTCCTCAAGTGAGGGAAGCTACTGGGCCAGAGGAGCATTTCTGCGTGAATGGGGGCCCAGCGCTTTGCCCCACTGTATCCAGGCCACTTCCAGTTGCCCCCCTCTGGGTGGCCCCGGGCCCCTTTGGGGGGCGCCTGCTGGGTTTTTCTGAGGAAGGGAAGCGTCCCGGCATCCCTTCTGGCCGGCCGAGGGTTGGGAAGTCGTGGCGGGCAGGCCATCCCGGTGCCTTCCGAGATGGACTTTGGCTCCTGTCTATCCAGCCTGCTGGGCAGGAGAGGCTCCGCGGCTTTTGAGTCCGGGCACGCGGGTTCTGCAATTGGAGGCATGAAGACGGTCCCCTCGATTTGGGCCCGGGGCCCTCAAGGGGGCGGAGCATCCCAGCCAGCAGCGCCAGGGGCAGCTGGGGTTCTCAGCTCCTCCCCTTTTTCCTCCCGGCAGCTCTTTGACCACATCGTCAGCTGCATTTCGGACTTCCTGGAGTACATGGGGATGAAGGGGGCCTCGCTCCCCCTGGGATTCACCTTCTCCTTCCCTTGTCAGCAAAAGAGGCTCGATGAGGTACGACTTCTCCTCCTGCTGCTTCGCGGGTGCAAGGGAGTGTGTGTGTGTGTGTGTGTGTGTGTGTGTGTGTGTGTCTATGCTTGTGGCAGCTCCGATGATGACTCGGCACCAGGCAGCCCAAAGTATCAAGTTGGGTTAAAAAGCAGTGGAAGCCAAAAGTATCGAGAACTTCATCAGGATTGGTGAAGAAAGGACCGGGGAGTTTAGTCACTTAATTGATTCAAAAAAAACCCAAAAGGTTCCCCGAGGGAATGAGAGGCCGAAGCCTCCCCCCCCCCCGGGGGGGCTGTTGGGAGAGGCCCTTTGCACAGCTTTCCCCAAAGCAGCAGCAGGGACGGGGCCGGGGGGGGGGTTGCATTTCAGGGCAGGGCTAAATCGATCCGCAGGAGGGAAGCCCGGGATTCCTGAGGGCTGGGAGCAAGGGGGGCGATGTGCAGGTGTTTCCCAGCCGCCTCCTGTTTTATGTCCTGCCCACAACCTGGGCTGCCCAGAGGTGCAGAGGGGGGCGTTTCCAAGGCAGGTGTGGGCGGGCTGCAGGAACCTCCTCGGGCCAGCGCAGGAGCTCTGCGAGGAGCTCCCTCGGGGGAGTCTGTGGGGTGCTGTGGGAGCTGGGCACACATCCCTCCGTTTGCTGCTTCAGTTGGCAGCTGTCTGGAGCCCTTGCAGGAACCAGCTGGGGAGATCTGAGCTGCTTGCTTAACCTGAGGCCCCGCGGATGAGGCGGCTGCTGGGGGATTCCCGGATGGGGGTTCACAGAAGCCTCCTTTGTGTGTGTCCCCGTGTCCGTGTCCGTCCCTCCCTCCCTCCCTCCCTCCCCCGCAGGGCATCCTCCTGCAGTGGACCAAGGGCTTCAGCGCATCTGGCTGCGAAGGAGAGAACGTTGTGGGCCTGCTGAAGGAAGCCATCCTGAGGAGAAAGGTACCCCGACCCATTTGGGAGGGACGGAAGGCCAAGGAGGGGGGCTCTAAATGGTGCCTGGAACTTTGGTTTCTAATTCCATCGGGGCAGGTTCCTGTTCCCTCCTAGAATAACAGAATAGCAGAGGTGGGAGGGACCTTGCAGGTCATCTAGTCCAGCCCCCTGCTCTAGCAGGGGACCCTGCGCCATTTCTGACAAGCGACTGCCCAGCCTCTCCCGAACGCTTCAAGCCTCTTTTTTTCTTTCTCCCGCTTAGGAGTTTGACCTGGATGTGGTGGCCTTGGTGAACGATACGGTGGGCACCATGATGAGCTGTGGGTATGAAGACCCCCTTTGTGAAGTGGGGCTCATTGTTGGTAAGCACCAGGCCCCGGTTGCTCCTTCTGCCCTCCCCTTCGGAGGTCCCTGGGGGCTCTTCCTCCAGGATGGAGGCGGCTGAGAGCCTCGGGGGTTGCAGGTCACGCTCCGCCCTGCTCCGGCTCCTGAAAAGGAGGGCAGAGATGGCCTGGGACAACGCAGGGGGCAGCCACCGTCATCAGACCCCGAGCTTAGCCTGGCCAACGTAGGAGGGAGGGGAGGGGAAATGTGGCCTCGTCCCGTCCTGCTTCTGGCCTCTGCGGCTGGCCTGGGCCTGGCACCCGGCTGCCCCCTGCCACGCTGGCATGCCTGGTCCTGTGGGCCTGGCCTCTTTTCCTAGCTTCTGCCTCTTTGTCCCTTGGGCCTCTGAGATCCTCCTCCCCGGTTGCTTTTCCAGGGACCGGCACCAATGCCTGCTACATGGAGGAGCTGAGGAACGTGGAGCTGGTGCCCGGGGACCAAGGCAGGATGTGTGTCAATATGGAGTGGGGGGCCTTTGGGGACAACGGCTGTTTGGAGGACTTCTGGACCGAGTTTGATGCCACCGTGGACGAGAACTCCCTCAACCCTGGGAAGCAGCGGTGGGTGAACTGGGGGTCTCTTCCCCCCACCCCCCCAGGCTTGGCAGGCACATAACAGAGAGGAGGGACCCACTGTCCATAATCTAGCCTGACCCTCCTTGCTGGATTCCCGCAACAGGCCTGCGTTCTGCTGAATGCTGGGATTGTTTGGTTCCACATTGGGGGGGGCGGGGGGGCAGCCATGGTTGGAGCAGGTGATGCAAACAGAGCCCCATTCTAGACGGTGTAACGCGGCTTCTTGAGTTGGGCGTTGTCTGTTGTTGAGCAGTTACGAGGTTTCCTTAATCCCTTAAGTTTAGCATGTGAGTTGGCTTCCTTTAGTGTTCCCGACCTTATTCTCCCCCCACCCCACCCCACCCATTTCAGATTTGAGAAGATGATCAGTGGGATGTACCTGGGGGAAATTGTCCGCAATATCCTGATTGACTTCACCAAGCGAGGACTTCTCTTCCGTGGGAGGATCTCTGAGCGGCTGAAGACAAAGGGGATCTTTAAGACCAAGTTCCTGTCCCAGATTGAGAGGTGAGATCCGGTCAGGTCTGACCAAGGTCTGGGGCCAGAATCTCCCCTGGCCACCAGCAAAGGAGAGGGAGGCGGAAATGGCTGGCGGCCTCTCCCCCTCCTCAGACCTTCCTTGGCCTCTCCCAGAGCGCCGGATCCTTGTTTAGGATGGGATGAGCAAAGGGCTCCGGGAGCTTCTCCCTTCAGAGTGGCGGCTGCCTCCCAGTGGCCGGGTTTACTTCCCCTTCTGTGGCCTTTCCCAATCACCAGGTAGTTTCTAGGACTACAAATCCCATAACGTCTGACCGAGCCAAGATGGAGGAGGTTGGTGCAGTATTTCCACGGGAGCTGTTGTACTCTGGGTAGAATTGTAGAGCAGAGCCTCCCCCCCCCCCGCCCCTTCTCTGCCCCTGGTGCCGTGTTTGGATCAGGCAATGGACAGGCAGACACAGACAGCCGCTGCCTTCCAACAGGTGGAGAAGACCGAGGGCTTTTCCTCTGCTAGACATTCTTGGTGTAAGGCAAACGTGCAAAAGATAAGGGCACATATCTAACCTCTCACAGACACCCACAGCACCCACATGCCTTACAAGGGCCTCTGTTGGGGGGGTTTCTGTGGGGGGCTCCTGGAAGGAAGGACAGGCCGATTGGCGGCAGAATATCCCCAGTTGCTGAGCTTCCAGTTTCACCATCAGTGAGCTGGAAACTGAAGTAACGCCCTCCCCTCCCCCGGTCTCCCCTTGGACTCTCCACTGGGCCCCGTTTCAGACAGGAGCTCAGCGTGGAAGGGAGGCTCCTCCTGAGCCCAGCATTGTTTGGGGTCAGCATAATGACGGGAGCATGGCCAGCCCCTCCCCCGGGGAGGCCAGGACAGGGAGGCTAAAACCACCTGGATTGAGACGGACTACTAGAACAGAGTGCAGGCCTGGCCGTCTCCCCCTCCTCCCTGCCCCGCTTGAGCCCCTTCCCGGCGTTCTCTCGCTGGGTGGGGCTTGGAGGGTCTTCTGTCTCTTCTTAGCTGGACCAAGGCCCCCACCCTGACTTTCTACCTCAGGCCAGGCCCATTCCAGTGAGGTGCGCAAGGCCCGCCCAGTTCCTAACGAGCCCGTGTGCCCCACCTTCTGCCCCTAGTGATTGCCTGGCGCTGCTTCAGGTCCGTCACATCCTCCAGGACCTCGGTCTGAAGAGCACCTGTGACGACAGCATCATTGTGAAGGAGGTGTGCACCGTGGTCGCTCGACGTGCCGCTCAGCTGTGTGGGGCAGGAGTGGCCGCAGTGGTGGACAAGATCCGAGAGAACCGAGATTTGGACTTCCTTAAGGTCACCGTCGGTGTGGATGGGACCCTCTACAAGCTCCATCCCCAGTAGGTTCCTCGGCTTGGCCTGGGCGGAGTGGGGAGGGGGCGCTGGATGCCCTAAAGCCGCGTTTCCCAGACTGGGCACCTTTAAGGTGCGTAGACCGATTTCCCAACCATCACCTGTCGACTTCAGTTCCGAGAATAGCAGCTGGAGAATTCTGGGAGTTAAAGCTTCTTAAGGTTGAGCAAGGCCAGCCTAAGACAAGACCTGCATGAGGGGGAGGGGAGGGGAGGGGGGCCAGAGGAGATCTGGGGGGCTTTGTGCTGCCCCAGCACCTTCCGCACAGAGGCACCCTTCCCCCTTTGGCAAGCGTGGTCCTGCACCGCGCAGCCTCCTTGGCGTCGTGTCATTCTGTAGTGATCACACAGGATTTGCCACAACAGGAGAGGCCTGTCATCCCTGCACCTCTCCTTCCTGGGAGATCTGGGAATACGCCACGAAAGCAGACCCAGAAATAATTGGCAGAAAGAGTGAAAACTTGAGGGTGGCTGGCATTTCTGCTCGAGGCCCAGAACGGGAAACGAGAGCAGAAGGGGCCTGAGGGCAGGGCAAAGGGGGCCAGGGAGAAGGAAGGACGTCCGCTGAGCCCCTCTGCCTTTCTGCTCTCTCCGCAGCTTCTCTAAGGAGATGGACAAAACCGTGAAGCAGCTCTCGCCCAAGTGCGAGGTGACCTTCCTGCAGTCCGAGGACGGCAGTGGGAAGGGGGCGGCCCTCATCACTGCGGTGGCTTGCCGGTTGCGGGAGGCTGGCCAGCATTGAGAGGGGCCCCCACACCCTCCCTCCCTCCCTCCCTGCCCAGGCTCCAGGCCATTCCGGGTAGGGTCCTCCTCTCTTCCAAAACTGCTCCCGCCGGAGCCCATCCGGGCCAGGCCCTTTGCACACAGAGAACAAGCCTCCCTCTAGGATACAGGGCTCTTCTTCCAGTGGATCTCCAGTAGCGGTTAGGTGCCCTTCGCCGTCCCCGATCACCCCGGGGCCACCTCCTGCCTGAAGCACCCGGTCCTGAGCTAGGCCCAGGCCAGGAGCAGAAGCACTGCCAGGTCCGCCAGCCGCAGCAAATCTGCTTACACCACGACTCCAACATTCGTAGTAGGATAGCAAGTCTCGGCATTCGGAGGGCAGGGACCTTCCGCAGTCCTGGATCTGGAGAGAAGCTCAGGGACCTGCCAGCACTTAGGAGAGGCTGCTGCCTGCTGGCCTTCCTTGGAGAGGCAGCATTGCCACCCAGAGCCTGCCCACCCCATCCATCTGCAGGGTCCTGCTTCCCAAAGCTGGCAAGGGACTGCCGTGGCCCCATCGGGGAGGGAGGGAGAGGGAGCTGCCCCTGGGCCCCTGAGGAGCCCTGCTCCTCTTTCCCCTCACAACTTCTAAGCCAGCCTCTTAGTTCTCCATCTAGAGAGACCTGTGTGTGTGTGTCGCAGCAGGTTTTCTGTCCCTATGAGGAGAATAATTTGGAAACCGCCCCTCTACCAGGGAGGAAAAGGGCTCTTCCCCAAGATGCTTCCATGCAATCTGAAGACAAGGACACCCGGTGGAGATCCCGTCATGCTGGCTAATTGTGGGCCTTGCAGGTGTGCTCCAGGAGCACCTGAGCCATTGCAGAGGAGGCCCTGATGCCACGGTCTCTGCAAAACCAACCAGTTTGCAGTTTCTCTCTGAATCTGCTTCTTTCTCGAGTTTCCACCTCTGCCAGGTTTGGGACTGCAACCCCTCCTCTCTCCCCCCCTCCCCCGCTCCTTCTGTGGGGAAAAGGGAGGCCTCTTCCCCACCTGTTTCTCATTTGGAAGTTCTGAGGGCGAAGGTGGGGGAGGTGAAGAAAGGGCCCCTCCAGGCGTGAACCCTTGGCTCCTGAGGGGGGCCGCTGCAGGAAAGCAGCCTCCAGAAAGCAGCTGGGGTGGCAGAGTCGCCTCTTGCCTTTCCGCGGCCTCCTGCAGCGGCCAAGCTCACCTGCCAGTTCTGAACTCAGCCACGGGACGACGGGCAGCTGCAAAGAGGGAAAGGCTGTTTTCCTCGGGGAGCCCAGCGACTCTCCTCATGGCGGAAGATCTGTTGAACAGGAGTCAAACTTCACCTGGGACATCCAGTACAATTTTGGTGGTCTTTTTGAAGAGAAATTATTCTATTTTTTTATCTCTCTATGTATGTATTTATATTTATGGCTTGGATACCTGAAACAAACGCTCAAGAAAATATTCCATTTAAAAATATGCTCTTCCTATTCTTCTTTTAAGCATTTAAAATGATTGACTATTTTAGAAAAGCTTCAATCTTGCAATAAAGAGGAACCACTTCGAACAGCCTGTGTGGAAACTACTAAATGAAAATTTGTGATGGGACGTTATTAAGTTTATCTATTTTTATACAAGGGAGGACAAAAGGAATAATCTGATGACAAACCCTTTTGTGGAGACTTTACTGCAAATGATACCTCTCTACTGAAATGATTGAAAGCAATATTTGATCTACTATAATTACAGAGAAAGTAATTCCCTATATGTATTTTTCTCTGGAATTTATATTCATGTGATTGTCAAGAGTGTAGAAATGCCCTGTATTTTCTTACTAGTGTGCTTGCTTTAATGAACAGCACCTTTTGCTTAATAAGATTGTTAACTGGGAAGAAAGGAATTAGAAATAAAACCCTCTTTTGTCAGATTTGGGTTTGTTGTAGCCAGAGGAAGGGTGGCAGGGAGGTTTTGGGCCGGGCTTGGGAAGGTGGCTGTGTGTGTGTGTGTGTGTGCGTACACCTTTTGACAAAGCCCTGAGCTGGGAAGTAATGATAGACCACTCTGATTCTCACAATTTTATGTTGCTACTCCTGTGCTATTTAGAAGGCCACCTGACACTCTCAAACATTCTTATTCTTAATGTTTTATATGATGATGGTGGTTATTTATCAGTCACTTGAGGCTCCCAAAGAAACTCCTAACCCAAAAGAATTTTATTAAAGATTACAGTTGGAAAACAAAAAACAATACAAACTACAAATAATAAAGAAAAAACGGTTGTATAAACAGAGGCATAGAATCAAAATCATCTCAAGTGCTACTACCATTTTAAAAGCCCTAGTAAGGCCACACCTGGAATCCTGCATCCAGTTTTGGTCACCCCCCAAAAGAGGCTGAGACTTGGGAAGGCAAAGTCTGCCGAGAAGAGAAGAGGAAGCAGAGGAGGCGGCCTGGCGACGGCTTGGAGGGGCTCCCGTTGCTAAGCAGAGGTCCCCTCTTGGAGCGCTGGGTGGCGCAGTGGCGCTTCCCCATCCTTTGGCCAGGCCCTTCCGGAGCAGTTGCTGAGAAATGCTGGCAGCCCAGATCCAGGCGGGCAGCCCCTGAGTTTTCGAGGCAGCCCTTGCCCAGCAACCTGCCCTCCCGCCAGTTACCCTGACCAACCAGTCTGGGATCTGGGCCTGGAGGAGAGATCCGGGCGAGATCCAGCCAGGTCCCTGCAGGTAGTGCTACCTGGAGTGTGGGGCTGCTGTCCAGGGGTGCAGCTGCCTCTGGAGCAGGCCGGCTCCTTACCTGAGCCTGAGGAGGGGAGGCTCCCTTCAGGCTTGGCTAGTCCAGAACGTGGGAGTGGAGAGGCGGCCTGGAAGCCCTGCGACCAAACCTCTTCGGGCATCGCCAAGGCTCGTCTCCTCTGCTCCAGGCTGAGCGCTCCTCTTTGGCCTCCCCTGCGGCCAGCTGGCTCCTCCTCTTGCAGGGCCAGGCTAGAGGTCTGTGGAGAGGCCGGGGGGGGACGGGGACGGGGGGTCTGCCAGGCAGAAGAGACCAGGCCCAGGGGAGTTGGGGATTGGGGGTGTCCCGAGGCTGCTGCCACTTCTTCCCCTTCCTCCCTCCTGGTTGCCATTGGGGGCGGAGAGGGTGCCCGTCCCGGGAGCCACCGATTCCCCGGTGCAAGGCAGCCATCTGCTTCACTGGCTGTGACTGCCTGCCTGCCTGCCTTCCTGCCTGCCTGCCTGCCTTGGGGGGGGGGGTTTCGACACCCTCCCTTCGATCTCCTTAGCTGCTGGGCCTCAAAGGCGCTGAGCTGCATCTCTGCTGTTGCCCGTTTCTAGGCACGAGCCGGGCTCCTCTCGTCTCCTCACAAGCCTCCATGGAACCCCCCCCCCCCCCTGTTTCCGCGCCCAAAGTTGGGAGGGGGGGCCCCCCCCCCCCCCCCCCCCGCAGAGAAACCAAGGGTTCTGCGGGGGGGGGGCCCCCCCTCCGCATTAGCTGATTTTGGAAGCTGCCCAAACCGGTGGGGGTCATTTTGTGGTACAGCTCCCACCTTGCAGCTGAAGGGGCACCGGCAGTGGACACGCCACCCAGAGACCCCTCCCTCAGCTCCAAGGCGGCTCCTCCCTGGGGTTAGATCCCTATTGAGCGGCTGCTGCCTCGTGTCACAGCAGACATGACACGAGGACTGAATTCTGAGATAAGCAATTAACAGAATAACGTCATAGAGCTGGAAGGGCTCGGAGGTCTTCTAGTCTAACCCCTTGCTGAAGCAGGAGACCCTATCCCATTTCAGGCCCGAGGCCGTCCAGTCTCTCCTTGGAAACCTCCAGTCATGAAGCCCCCACAGCTTCTGGAGGCAAAGCAGTTCCACTGGTTAATTGTTCACACTGTCAGGAAATTTCTCCCGAGTTCTAGGTTGCTTCTCTCCTTGATTAGTGTCTGTACTTCGTTTCTTGACTTCTGGTGGTTTGGAGAATAGTTGGACCCCCCCCCCTTCTTTATGGCAGCCCCTCAAATACTGGACTACTGCTATCGAGTCATCCCTGGTCCTTCTTTTCAGGAGATTAGACATCCCCGATTCCTGCAACCATTCTTCATAGGTTGTAGCCTCCAGCCTCCTAATCATCCTTGGGCCCTTGGGCCTTGCCTAGTGCCGGACCAAAGTTTTCTCACCACCAAACTGAATCGTATTGGATGATGATCCATGATTTTGAGTAATAAGAAGCACGACTTTGAATCTGAATGACAGAAAAGGAACTCTGGCGGACTTACAGGGTTTTGTTGCTTATCTTTTAAACTTGTTTTTTTCTGAAAATCAATAAAATTATATTAAAATATTCTGAATTTATAGAGGAAAAAACAAACCTTAATGAAATTGGATTAAATGCAAATAGCGCTATATAAATTAGATTTAAATAAAGTGCATTTTTTTAAAAAAAGCAGAAAACCGAAACCCACGGACCTCCGAGAGGCCCTTGCAGACCTCAGTGCTGTGAAGAGGGAGGGGGGAGGGGAGAGTAAGGCGTCTTGTGTGGAACTTCCAAACTTGTGCAGGGTATGAAGTGATGGGTCTGAGGAAGGAAGGATGGGAGATCCCAACTGCATATGTGGGGTGGGGTGGTGTGTGTGTGTGTGTGTGTGTGTGTGTGATGGTGCTCCATTCAAAATCCAAGAAAGACACTCTTGGACTCCACTGTTATAGAGAAAAGAAACGTTTACTGGAAAAGCGTCTTGAAGGCTGACGGGGGTGGGGTGCGGGGGGAGCCCCTTTCTAGCAGTTCCCTCCTTCACTGGAGGAGGCGTCCCAGCAAAGGCTGAGAGTCATGCTTGAGCTTGGATTCCTGTGCTGAGAAAGGGGTTGGACTGGATGGTCTCAAGGCTCCCTTCCAGTTTGAAGGTTTGGAAGTCTAAGCCTGTGGGATCCCGGTCCAGGTCAAAGCCCCATCCCATGATCGAAAGGCATCAAGGACTTTGATCCCCGGGAGAAGAACCAAGAGGCCGCGGAGGGTTTCCGACAGAAGCAGCGCCTTCCTTGGCAGTTAGCGTCTCCGGGGGATTCAGCTCTCCGACTCTTGATCACTGTTTCTCTCGTGTTCCTTCCCTAATTGGTGTTTTATTGCATCCTCTACTATTAAAAAGACACTTGAATGCTGTGTACCACCTGGAGTTGTTTGGCATGACAGATGGCGCATTCTTATTTTAATAAGGAGCCGCACCATAAACCAGTGGGGCAGCAGATAAGACTCATCCAACAGCGCCAGGGGTGCCGCGGAGAAGACAGCAGACTTCTTCTCCAGGGCTCCGGGGGGAGGGGGGGCTAGCAGGAACTCCTGAATGACGGCCTGGCCAAGCCCAAAAAGGACTCCCGCTTTCTTAGGGGGTCCTTCCCGAGGGGTCAGGCTGGCATCATTGGGGCGCAGCAGCTGCAAACCTGGCCTCACCCCGCTGCTGCTGCTCCCGCTCTGCACCCCGCATGCCAAGCCAGGGTGCCTGGGCCCCCAGAGGTTGTGGGGCAAGAGCAGAGCAAGGCTGGCCTGGCCTCCTCGTGGCGGTGATCCGGTAGATCTTGATCTAGTTCTGCCTTCAGAGGCCAGGCTGGCGGCAGAGGGGCTTCGCTCTTGCTTGTCAGCTGGGCCTATATCGGGGGGGGGGGGGGAAGTGGGCTTTCTAGCACTGCTCTGGCCTCCTTTTCCTTTGGCTGGTGATCCTGCAGCGAAGGAGCCTGGAGGGACGATGAGCCCCTGGGAGACGCTCCGCTCGGCTTCTGAGGTTGCTGAATGGGATTTTGCTGCCAAAGCCCCACTGTGGGTCCTTCAGGGCAGCTTCTACTGGGGTCAGATTAGAGGGGGGGCCTTGCCCCACTCCCATTGGAGCCCCTGCGGTGGGCAAGCCATGCCTAGGGCCCTCCGCCACTGGTGCCCGGCCATTCTGCCATGGGTGGCAGAAGAGTCAGGCTCCCTCCCTCTTCCTTGCCCACCGGGGCCCAGCCTGACAGCCCAGGCCCAGGCCACCAGGCGGGCAGGGGGCCAGGGACCTGGGGAGGACGGGGGCGCTGCTGCAGCCAGGCTGATGGCGAAGCAGCTCTCGGACCGCAGTTTGATGGGATCCGGAAACTCTAAGCCTGGCTCTGACTTAGTTCGTGTGGGGACTTGGATACCCAGAATTCCCCAGCAGAGTTCGCTGAATTCTGGGCCCTGAAGCCCAGGCCCACCAGAAAGTCCCCAAGGGTGAGGAGCACGCCACTGTCGCATAGTCTCCCTGAATTGTCAGAGGATGAGGAGGGCCCTTTAAGCTTTTCCTGTCAATCCACACACACACAGACACACATACACACATCATCATTATTAAGAGTTTACAGGTTTTGGGAGCTTCTTCGCTTAATCGATAATAAATAAAAAAAAGCCCCACTGCCAGATTTCAAGGCAGTTGTGGGTGGGGGAGCCTCGATGTCGCTCAAATGCATCTGGTTTCTTCTAGTCCATCAATGCAGCTGAAATAATTCACCCTCAACAGCCCCTCCAGGTGACCAGGAGGGAGCGACTGTCTGCCGCTTGGCTCTGCGGTGGGAAAAAGAAGGAAAGAAACAGATCGCCAGCTGCTTCCCCTCTGATTGCCATCTTCCTCTGGATTAGAGACGGGCCAACATCCTACCCAACAATCCTTCCTGAAAATAGGCCTGCTCTTTATTCCAACCCCCCCCCCCCCCCCCCCCCGGGGCCCCCCCAGAAACCCCCCCCCCCCCCCCCCCAAAAAAAAACCAGGAGCAGGAAAAACAGAACTGAGGTAATTTGGTGCCAGGAGCCCCCCCTCCCATCCCCCACGGGGAGGCCTGGCAGCAAGGGGTCAGCAGCCTGGCCTGGTCTCTGGGGCCAGCTGAGTCCATCCCGGTCCGGTCTGAATGCCTGCCGTGCCCCCGGAAAGGTGGCTCTGGCTCTTGGCTGCCCCCCTCCACTCTGGGGAGAGGGACGGCCCAGAGAGGGAGGGCAAAGCCACCGAGGGACAGAGGCTTCGTACCTTGTAAATCATCCAGCAATGCAGCGTATTTGCCCTGCAGCTCAGAGAGGGGATGTGGCCCCCATTTCTGGATGTGCTCAAGAACCACAGGATGTCCCGTCTTCTGCTGGAGATGCTCGAATCTGGGTCCCTGCCTTGAACGTGCGAAGGCCTCCAGCCCCCTTCCAGCTCCTGAGATCCTGGGGTTTCAGGTTCTAGTCGGACAGCTCCCCTGCATCCCCCCTGCCGTGCTGGGGTTCTCAGCGGTGTTCCCCGTAGCCCTGGGTGCAGACTTGATCCGGTCAAACCCACCTTCAATCCCCAAAGGTGGACCTGACATGATTCTCTCTGTTCAAGACTAAAAGCTGGCCAGGCTGGTCAGTTAGTGGCGGAGAAAGGATCCTGGCGAGACCCCCTGGAAGTCCCAAACCCACAGGGGCTCCCTGGGCAGGACTCGGTGGGGAAGGCTGCGTTTGCATTACCCACTAAACTAGGCTAAAGCAGGGTTGAGCGCTTTGTGCTTCAGCATCCACTGAACTTTCATGCTGTGGGTTGCCAAGATAGTCCTGCAGGAATAGTCCTGAACCGTTAAGTTGCTTGCTTGCTTGCTGGCTTGCTTACTGATTTAGAGCTACGTGGCTTCCCTTCTGGCCAAAGTGACTGTTTGCAGACCTCAGAGATTATCTCTATAAACCGTTATCTCTGAGGTCTGCAAACAGTCACTACATCCTGGTCTGGATTCTGGCTTAATATAAATGTGACTTTAGTTATCAGATAGCATTGAAAAAGCAGCTGAAATTGCTCCTCAGTGCAGGCCACAGGCAGGTCCCCTTGGGGCCTTATTGTAACCTGTCTAGCGAAGGTGGAGGAGGAGGAGGTTGCTGGCTCTGGGCCAGAAGCCTGGAGCTGATTACCTGAAGTGATTGAAGACACCTTGTCTCCCGGAGAACAAATAAGCGGTTCTCTTTTTCAGTCATGTTATTTGAATTATGTCTGTTATGCCTGGAATCCCAGTGCCTCTTTAGCTCTTCAGAGGTTCTTCTTCCCCTGAAAATGACAAATTGGCTATGTAAACAATTTTAATGAAACCTTATTTGCAAGAGGATGTGTCTGATCATTTCCTTTGCGCCATTTTCTATGCACACAGCATCTGCTGATTCAAAAAACTGGTGCATTCAAAAATAGCTAGTGATATGATAATGAGATCTGCTAGTATCCATCCAGCTGGGATTTCTTTTTTAAAAAGAAGCATTTCTCATTCTGTCAACCTGGGATTGAGATGATCCCAAAATGTAGTATTTTTCATCGGTAGCTTTCACTTGTACTCTTTAGCAATCATTATTACTACAATAAAATGAAAATAGTAAACAAATTCTCCTGCTCAGGTTATTGAATGCAAGAAAAGCCACATTGCTATCCCAGTGGGTTTCAGACTGAGCGTATGTTAGAAGACGGGTGGACTTTGACACAGGGATCCATTTGTGGCCTCCAAGGGAAAGGCCTTGGGCGCAATACAAGTGGACTCCGGGAAGCCCTGGAGACAAAGTGGATGACTGCCTACGTCTTGGTAAGATAGAACCGTGGGATAGTCAGGATCATCACCAGGTGTCTGACCAGCTGCATCCCGTTTGTAGTTCTCAGTGGAACTCGGTATACACGGAGGGAATAGAATAGAATAACAGAGTCGGGAGGGGCCTCGGAGGCCTTCTAGTCCATCCAAGTAAGCAGGGGGGGGTACTCCGTTTTAGGCCCAGTACTCCCCAATATTGTCACGAATGATTTATATGAGGGAAGATCTTCATCAAATTTGCAGATGACACCAAGCTGGCAGGGACTTTGTAGAAAATGCAGGAAGTGTCAGGACCTGCCCCAGGGGGTCTCTCAGGAAGGCAAAACTCTTCACTCCATTGAGTTGAATCCAAGGAACTTCGACTGCAAGGGAGGGCTTGCAGTAAAGCCAGGCAGAATCTGGAAAAGCCCATGCAAAGCACAAACCCAACCCCACTGACCAGTCCCCGTGGCCAGCCAATGAGATGCCTTTGCAAGATGGTTTTGAGAGCACTGAGGCGCTAGGCAGATAGCCGTTCTCTCTCAGGGCATGGGCGGCCTTGAAACCAGGCTGGAACCGGCGGGAGGAAGTCCGCTGCGTCTCCGAAGATAATCCCCCTCCCTAATTCCCAAACAGTTACAGCAAAAGCATACAAAAAATGCCAGCAAGCCATCCTCCCCCCTCCTCCTTCCAACAGAACGACAGGCTCTATGTTGAGCAGTTGCGGGACTGAGGTATGTTGCGCAGAGGGGAGGCCTGAAGGTGACGTGTTAACAACCTCCCCGTGTTTGAGAGGCTGTCACAGAGAATAGGGGGCTGACCTATTCTCTGACACCCCTGAAGGCAGGTCAAGGAGTAACGGATGGGAGACTCTGGCAAGAGTGCAGAGAAGAGCAACCAGGAGGATTAGGGGGCTAGAGGCTAAAACGTATGAAGTCCAGTTGGGGGGGACTGGGAATGTCTAGTCTACTGCAAAGAGGGACTAGGGGAGACCTGAGGATAGCAGCATTCCAGAAGGTGAGGAGGGACTGCCACAATGATGAGGAGGGCAAACTATTTCTCGAAGCACCGGTAGGTAAGACAAGATCCAATGGATGGAAACTGATCAAGGAGAGAAGCAACCTAGAACGAAGAAGAAAATCCCTGACAGTGTTAAATTAATTAAGAACAGTTAATCAACTTACCTCCAGAGGCTGTGGATACTCCATCACTGAAGGTTTTCAAGAAGAGACGGGACAACCACTTGCCCAGGATGGCATCGTCTCCTGCTTGAGAAGAGGGTTGGACTAGGAGACCTCCAAGGTCCCTTGCAACCCTGTTATCTGTATTCAGTGGATGAGTGAGTCTCTGGTAGAAAAATAAACACGGCCTCACATGCTGTGGGAAGGGATCCGATGACAGGTTTGAAGTCAATGTAAGAGAGCTCTTCTCAAACTAGGCTTGCGGTTCAGTGCAACGCCTGCATTGAAGCAGCCCAACCATTCTGCTACCCTGAGGGCCTATTATGGGTTGTAGCAAAGCAGGAACACCCACTCCATGTGCCCAGAAAGGGGAGGGGATTCTACTGCATCTTTATATAAGCACAGCGTTGATTTCCCTGATTTCTTTGTGTTCTGATCACACCTATTGACTTATTTGCTTTCCTGAAACAATATTGACTTCCAAATGCTTCCCTCACTTTGATTATGCTTGTGAACCACTTTGGTTTGAAAACAAAACAGAGTGGCACATTTTCTGTGGAAATCAAAATGCTCCCTGGCTGCACACAACTCTGCTGCCCTGCACTTCTCCCCTAGAAAACACATGCGTGCGTACGTGTGTGTGTGTGTGTGTGTGTGTGTGTGTGTG
This sequence comes from Pseudonaja textilis, assembly GCF_900518735.1. The sequence goes on from NW_020769384.1 coordinate 4,551,077, forward strand.
TGTGAGAGAGAGAGAGAGAGAGAGAGAGAGAGAGAGAGAGAGAGAGAGATTTCCAGGGACTTTCAGGCACTTGTAGAAAGAAGCAGGACACTCAGAGGCAATGAAAATTAGCATTGAGCCTCTTCATGCTCGAGGGGAAAGGACAAACTGAATAGGGAACAACAAGCTTGTACTCCAAAATAGTCTCTCTCTCCCTCTCCCTCCCGCTGTAAGACAATCAATTCTGCAACAGGGACCCCAGGGGAGAGCCCTCATTAGTATTAATGAGAACTTGCCATCCCTCCGGAAGGACAGGAGGGGCTGTGCAAATGAAACAATCTTGAAATAATAGGAACAAAGTGACTTAAGAAGCAAAGTTGAGCAAAAGAGATGGTGACAAGCTGGGACAATATGTAAACATACACAGTAATATTTTGAATATGTGAGGAAATTTGTTCTGAGCAGTTGTCTTATCATTCTGCCTGCTGCCCGTCATCTCCTCACCACCTTCTCCCATTGCTAGACCAATTATTTCCTTGCCTTTCTTATTTCTTACATGTTGAAATAAGCTTTTAAAAATTATTTTTGGTATCTGTTCCTAGTTCATTCTTAGTCGTAGCTTTTCTGACTTCATCTTTGCAGATTCAGACTACTTGCTGGGATTCTATTTTAATAGTATATGTCTCTGTTTTTTTAGAAAATAGGATGCCATTTGACTGCCTCCTTTGCAATTTGAACTGTCTTGTGTAGAACTGTCATCACATTATTACACTGATGTTAGCATTCTTCACTATACTGATACTCACAACCTATTATATTTTTATTATGATTGTTATAATTCTTTTAACTTATGCCGACAGACCAGACCTATCATTAAGCAAAAAACACCATCTTCACAGGCCTGCTACTGTAGAGTGAATCACCCTCCATCTTCTCATCATATTTCAGATCAGAATTGGGGCTTTGAAATTTGGACTCCTGCAAGGAAGCCGAGGACTCAGACATGCTTTGGAAAGGAAGCAAAGGAGGGTTGTGTGGATGGATCAAGCGTTCCCTGCTGCTCCCTTCCTTCCCTTCATGGCCACAGCCTGGCAGGGCTGAATTATTAATGCAAGGCTGGTTTCACTCTTCTCTTTTCTCCAACTAAGCTAAAATGTTGACAAATGGCTCACTGAATTGTTACATATTTAATGTCATTATTTTTAGATGTAGGCATGCTGCATTGTAAATTGGAACGGATCCCTTCTTATTTATAAGCAGAAGTAAGTAGCGGAATTTCTTCTTAAGAGAAGAGGGCAATAGAATGAAATAATGACAGAAATTTTTACCCTAACAAATTTTATTAAGCAACATCGCATGAGGCTATAAACGGTGGTTGCCAATTTAACAAAAAGAAAGCAGTTGGGGATCAATGAAATGCAGCCTTTAGCAAAGGACCTCTTGCTGCAGCCTCTGTCCAATTATCCCTGCAGGAAGTTTCCAGAGGCCAGAAACCTGCCAGAAAGACACCCGGACAAAACTCTCCAGGAGCCAAAGGGAGCTGGGCTACATGCAATGCAGCACTGGGGGGGGGGGGGGGGGGGGAGGGGGGGTGCCTCAGCAGCCAGCAGCTCCTCCCTCGGCCCTTGCTCCTCCCTCCCTCCCTCCCTCCCCCACCAGCCTCTGGCTCCTCCTGCCTTGATGCAGGGGCTCTGAGGCAGGAGAGTGGGAAGATAAGTGAGGGAGCAGGTGGCCAGGAGGAGCCATGGCTTCTGAGCCTGTCCCCTCCCTCCCCTAAGGGGGGCTTAGTTTATCAGCAAGCTTCCCTCGCTTAGAGCTGCAGATGGACAGAATAGTCTTCCTCCGTGTTAAAGGTTGGTCAACGTGGATTGCTTTTCTACTGAGCATTTCTGAAGCTGCTCAGCCCATTTGGAAGTTTTTTTGTGGACTCACTGCATCCAAAATATCTGGCTGACCGATGGAAACTCTCATTCACCCAGGCCCTGGTTGTCCCAAAGGTGCTTTTGGGGCATCCTTCAAGGACCCTCTGAAAGGATGCAAATGACCAGCTGTCTGCAAAGAATAGAAATCTTTCCATTCTCCACTCTCCAGTCAGAGCCGAAGAAGCTTTTTGGATGAGAAGCGAAACGTCTTCAAAGGCAAAACACGAACATCCAGTTGCCTCCTGAAATAAAGTATCTTTGGGACTGGCTGACCAGGAATAACGGAGAAGCCTTCGTCCGTGCGTCCATTGGCCCATCTTTGCACTCGAGTGATGCATCCCTTCAGTCTCATCTCTTGATCCAATCTAGTCGACCAGAGAGGATCTAAAAGGCATTTTTGCATCAGTCATTCATATCCTCTCTGGTCTATTAGAATCATAGAATCATAGGGCTGGAAGGGACCTCAGAGATCTTCTAGTCCAAACCCTGTCCAAGACAGGAGACCTTATTTCATCCTGGTTGGCCATTTTTTTTCTTGGACACCTCAAATGATGGAGCACCCACATCTCTGGGAAGCAGTCTGTTCCACCTGTTCTCGTGGTCAGAAAATCTCTCCTTACTTCTGGGCTGGATCTGCCTTTCATGAGCCTCCCCCTATTGCTTCCTGTCCTGCCCACCTGCTCTTCTCTGCGACAGCCCCTCCAGCACAGGAAGAGACTATCCTGACGTGCCTAATTCCCTTCATTGTTCCTCATCTGGCTTGGCCTCCAGACCCATCACTCTTGGCTTCCTTGCTCTTCTCTGCAGGCCTTCCAGAGTCTCGACCTCTTCTTTTGCATCACGGTGACCAGAACTCACCCGCGTACTATGGAGGGGCGCTACGCTCCCTTCCGGTTCTAGGATCCTGGCTGGGCAACTGGGGGTGGGGTGGTCTGATTATCTCAGGGTAGAGAGGCAAAGCCCGTGAAGTGAAGATTCCCCCCCCCCCAAGAATAGTTATTTATCATGATAATCTTTTAAAGAGAGGTGCTTGAGCTTCCCTCACACAAAGAATAAGCCACTTTCACGCTGAACTATCTGCATTTTATACTCCTCTGCTTTTTTTCCTCTAGCTGGAAAGCAATTTAGATTTTATTTCTTTGTAAACAGTTTTTCTAGGATCAAAATTTTATTCAGTATTCTTGGGCAAGCATTAAAATCTCCATTACAATATTATTCTAATTTTTACTGGCAAGATATCTTTTTGCCATTCTTCCTAAAGGGATTTCTGTTATTATGCCATACATTAGAACACCCCAAACTCAAGAAAACCTCAGTTATAAGGATTTGACTCACAAAATATAACACATGTGGGTAGGTGAACTGCTCTGATGGGAATGTTTTATTTTGGCCCATCAACATTTCACAAACAATTGTAGCATCCAAAACTAGAACAGGATACAGGTAACCTTTCTTGTTATTTTTTTCATTTCAAAGCAAAAGCTACAATTTTGAACATGACTACCTTGAGGCAATTTAAGTAAAAAATATGTAGCACACATGAAGTGCTCCCCAGGCCTGCGCAACCTACACAAGGAAGAAATGACATACACAATGACATACAGCAAACAACCCATTGTCTCTCTCCTCAACAATCCTCTCCATTTCCCAGTCTGGTCCAAAGACGGAATGCACTGCTTGGCTCCCCCCCGGCCTAAATTATTTCACACCGATATAGAAAGCCTCAGGATGGACATGCCTGATGTGCTGCCAGTCGCACAAGCAGGACGCATTGCACTGAATGGTGGGGACTTCACAGGGTGCCTCTGCAGGCCCATCCTTTGGGGCTGGTGGGGACTGGCACACCGTCAGCCCCAGGGAAGGACCAGGAGAGGCCCCCTTCCATCCTCCGGAGTGGGCCCGCCGGGAGCAACTGCTGAGAAGTGGTTGGCTTTGGCCCAACAGGGAACCTCTTACATTCTGTCATGCAGCAGTCCAAGCATCCTGGTGTCAATGGCTTGCTTGAAAGCTTGCTTTGGTTGTTTGCTTATTAATGAGTCTACCCAACTTCAGATGACTCTGGGCAGCGTCCCCTTTAGAAGCAAGTACGACAGAAAGACAGAAAGAGATCACGGACACTCCCGAGGGAACAAAAACCCGTTGAAAGAGCTTCCAAGGAGGGGGTTCAGCAGCCACCCCCTCCTGGGGGAAGAGCCAGGTTGTCAAAGAGTTCTGGAACATTAATAGGGCAGGAGCCATATCAAACTGGAGGATGATATTATTCCAGAGGATAGGTGCTCTGATAGAAAAGACACACACTGTTTAACTGAAGGGACCTGGACTGGACTCTCTGCCAAATTTTACCTAGTGGGCAGAAATGATAAAAGATAGGTCGTTATAAATAACCAGGCCTTATGCCATGCATGGCTTGTAACCAGCATCTTAAACTGAGCCCGCAATCAACACCAGCAATCAGCACAGCTCACAGAAGAGTGGAGTTTCATGCACACCCCTCGCCATACCTCCATGTTCTGGACCAGTGGCTGATCTTCAGGGCAGAGTGCATTGGAGAAGACACCAAATTGTGCATCAGTCTGAAATGGGGATGTGCCGCCTTTCCCAAGACTACCGCTCAAAAGCCCCCAGGACCAGGGGCTCCAAAAATTCATAGCCACTCAGGATTGAGCCTGAACTTCTCTTCACCATCAAGATCTATGTAGCTTCCAGAGGTTGGGATTGGTCTGGAAGCTTCAACTTGAATAGCCCACAGTTGAGATGTATAGTTGGGTATCCCAATCATCCTGATGGTGCCAGATCCCAAGCTGAGGAATAATCTCATCCAGCAGATTCATCTGCAAGAGTGAAAAGCGTTGAGCCCTGAAGCACCTCACAAATGTCTTACCACTTAACACCAACTGAAATCACTCCAGGAGATAGTGGGGTAACCAATGTAACACGGTGGCACCTTCTTCCAAGACCTGCAGCCAATCTGGAAGAACTGTGTGAATAACACTCTCAAAAGTTGCTGGGAGATAAAGAAACACAAGAAATGGATACACAGCCCAGCTCTGCCCAAGGACGTCAACAACTCTCTGGCCAGTATTGTGGTTTGGGCTTAATCGTTTTCTCTTATTGCGTCTTTGCAAGAGGACCTCGATGCAGACACAATGGGCAAAGTGATGTTCCGTGACGTTGATCTTTTGCCTTTTGTGGAAATACCACAGGAGTTTTTGGACAACTATTGTGCCCAGCTTTGTGTCTGTGGAAAACTGGGTTGTACCATTTTTCAGGAGAGTTAGCAATTGCCTCATAGCTGCTGTGTGGTTGCATAACATAGTACACAATGGAAAATATTCTGCCACACAAGAGTTTTGTTATAAGGGCATTGTTGGTGGATGCAGACACACATATGTTCAGAGTTAGATGGCAGATAACTGAACCTCTGACTCTAGTCTGTAGTCTCATTAGAGAAGAGTTTTCGCACTGGCTTGGGCAAGTGTTCATCCCATCCTCTTCTATGTAGTAGAGCTAATGTTGTGCTATTTATCCCTTTTGCAAGCAGGAGCTGCAGCAGCGCTCTAGTCGTGGTGAGATGGGTCCCTCCTGCAGCCTCAACATTTCTCCCTATTTGGAGAAGCCCTCGTGATGGCTCATGCTGAAACGTGCCTGCTAGATTTTCATCCACAACTGATTCTATCCTGTTAAATTATTTTATCGCATTTTTATTACCACATAGCTTTTCTAAAATGCTATTTGGTTCCATCTTATTAGAGCCAGCATCTATTCATCTCTGTCACATGAGCCTGGCACTAAAACTGGCTCTGCATTACAATCACACATTCATTTTGGTCCTTTGCCAGCTGCTCAAGCTGTATATGATGCAAAAAGACGCCATTCGTGATGCTTTCAGGTAGACAGGAGGCAGCCCCCGCCCGCCCCCACCCCCTCTGCTTTGCTAGTCATGGGATGCGCAAACTTCGAGGATCCTGTTGGAGATTCTGGAACATCCCAGATGATGCTTTGGGTGGGTGGCTGTAGGGCTGCTACGCCTGGATTAATCTTTTCCCATGAAAGAAGAAGAACATTTTCTTGCTAATTATAGAAAATATAGAGTTGAGCCTTTCTTCCTGTGGTTTTCTACATTGAATGATTCTAATGTTTTCATAGAGGGGACTAAGCACTAAGAAAGACCAAATCTTATGGTAACAGCGGAGATCCTCAAACAGAATGACTCCCCCTCGCTTGAGGCGGTCAAGGACCTCTCCAACCCTGGTAAAAAAACAGCCACGAATGGATGGAAGAAAAATGATCCTGCAAGTATACCAAGGAAAGTAACTGAAAGTCCACTAAAGGAACAAAATAGTATTAAAAATATTATAAATTCAAAGGTTCTGTTGTAGAAATGGATTTTGAATTGAGTTCCAAGAAGAATTAATGTTTATACTCCAACTTCGTATACTTTTACATTAACGCCTCTCCAAAAAAACCTCAAATATGTTTGATTCCTATTTGCTGCTTCCCCAATGGCAGCTTGACAGAGAGGAGATGATGACCAGGTGAGCCCTGGCCAGAGATCCGGGATGGAGGGAGGAGGAAAGGCCGGGCAGAAGGAAGGCCCAGGGGCAGCCCCAGGAGGGGCCTCTTCATTGGGGGGGGGGGGCGGCTTCACCAGGGGCATGGAAACGGTGTCACGGTGTGGCTACATCATGCGGTTGCTCAGGGAAGCGTGTTGGAGTAGAAGCTCAGGCTCTCCGAGATGGTTTTTGTGTCACTGCGGGAAGAGCCGTTGGAGGTCAGGTCGGCTGAGGGGCGCCTGGGTTTGCTGCCCTCCTCCGGTTCCTCCTCTGGGTGGCCGAGGACCGAAGAGACCGTGGTCTCCATCCGGCTGCTCTTGCACAGGCTGCTCTGGACGTGCAGGGACCTGGCTGACTTCATTTCCAGGCCTTCGTATGGGCTGGCGTTGATGAACGGGCACCACCGGAAAGCCCGCTTGAAGCCCGCCCGGAACCTGAAAAGGCAGAGCAGCCGCATGAGGAGGGGAGCCTCCCCTCGGCTCCCAGGGCCACAGGAACAGCTGCGCTGGCCAGGAGCCCCAGGGCCGGAGCAGCTCAAGGGTCCTCTGCACTAATGTCTATCGTTCTTTCCCTGCTAAGGGGAAAAGGGGAATTCTCTGCGCTGCTAAAAACAGAGCCCATTTTGCATAAATCGTGTTCATCTGTATGTTTTTCCTGTAATTTTATCTACTCTGCATCCTAGGTTAAGGGGGCTGGGGGTGGGGGGATGCTCCCTCGTGGCAGTATCAGGCTTTGAGGCGGCTCGTAGGCGGCAGCCTCTCTCTCTCCTGACTGCCCTCCTCACACTTTCCATTCACAGTGTTGTGCAAGAGCCGCAATCCCGCAAAGGTGGGGTGCCAGAGAGGAATCTGGACATGGAGCTGCTGCTTCCTTCACACAATCCTGCCTCCCCATTTCAACTCACGCAGCTTTGTGTTGAAAAGTGTGGCGTCTTCGGAGGAGGACTGCCAATCCCACTCTTTTGCCCAGTTTTCCCCAATCTCAGGCAAGCCTTTTTTCTTTAGAGAAGTAGCCAAGGGCACCAGGTGCAGGGAAGGCGAAAAGCAGACTCCTCGTGTTTAGACCGGGCCAAGGTTCCAAAGACTCTGCTTGGCCAGTATACCAACCTCCCAACCTTTTGCAGGCAGCCCATTCAGGGTTCAAAGCTCTGGCGACTGGCCTGAGTGGCTTCATTCGGCCCCGACCGACAGGGGAGCAGGCCCAGTTTGGCTCTGTCCCTCAGCAGAAGAAGAAGGCCTTACCTGTCATTGAGGCAACAGTAGATAATCGGGTTGTACATGGTGGAACTCATGGCCAGCCACAGGATCGCCAAGTACACCTGCTGGATGTATTTTTCGGAGAACATTTCGACCTTGAAGAGTTGCAGGAGGAAGTAGACGTGGTAAGGCAGCCAGCAAATGGCGAAGGTGCAAACCACCATGATCATCATCTTGACCACCTGCCAAAGGAGGAAGAGGAGGGGAAAACCACCAAGTCTGAGCTTCAACAGGGAGTCCGGCTGAGGAGAGAAGTGGGGCTGCTCCCACAGAGGCCCCTGGGGGCTCACAGGGCAGCCCTGCCAGGCAAGTGGCTGCTTTGGGGCCCTGACTTGGGCCTTCCCCTAATGGAAACAGCAGGCCAGCTGTGGGAAGATGGCCAGGCAGTGAGGCCACAGGGTTGTGGTGACCCTTTGGCGTCTTCCTTTTGCCCTTCGAAGAAGCCGAGAGCTCCTTCAGTTCAGAGCATTGGGGGCATTGCGTTTATCCAGTCCTTTGGGAGAAGAAGCTCTGTGGCCAAATGGGAGCTAGAAGAGGTGAACATTGGATGTTCCTAATTCAATGACCTGCTGGGGGATGGGAATGGAGAAGCGAAGCTCTTTGGGATGCCGCTTGGCTACCATTCCCAGCCTCCATTATCCTTAGCCCTGCTCTCTGGCACTAGCGGTGCTGCCTGGGGGGCTCCCCCACTCTTGGGAGGAAGGAAGGAAGGAAGGAAGGAAGGAAGGAAGGAAGGAAGGAAGGAAGGAAGGAAGGAAGCAAGCCACCTCCAATGGCTCCAATGAGGGGCTGGCCAGAGATCTTGGCCACCTGCTTCTACCTCTGCCTGTGCAGTTCACCTTTGGACCCTGAGCCAACTGCCCTCTGTAGCGGGGCTTTCCTTTCTGGTTGAGCTTCTTCTGATGGAGCTTACCTTGCGCTTGGCAGACACCTGTTCGTGGTAGCGGTCCGAAGAATCCCCTGGTATCCCACTAGCCCAGAGGGTGATGCCCACCATAATATAGGCATAGCCTATCACTACAAGGGGTAAGACGTAGGCTAGGACGGTCATGCAGACCTGGTACCTGGAATAAACGAGACACAAGTCAAGAGCCTGGCAATGAAAGAGGGGTTCCCCCCTGCCAACCCCCCCCCCACGTCCGAGCATCCATTTTATTCTTGATATAAATGCGGCTGCTACTTAGAACATCCCTGCAACGTCATGCCACAGGTATGAGAGTGTAACTTGGGCTGCTCTTAGAGGAAGAGGCCTTCAGGCTGATGATGGATGTAGCAGGCAATAGCCCACCTCTAAGGCTCTCAGCCCCTCCCCAAGGCAGGCCACATGCCCTCAACTCTACCCAGATTTTCCCCACAGGGACTGGCAGCCCGTCTGATCTCAGGAGCCCTGAGTTAGAAAGGAAATCCCACCTCTCAGCCCCCTCCCCGCAAAGCCAGTGATCAAGCGAAGTCTGTGGAGTGAAGCCAGCCCTTCCGAGAGCAGAGCAAAGCCCTCCCTCGGCTGCTGGCCCTGCTTCAGAGCGTGTGGCCAGGGGCAGCTGCACCCCCGCAGGGCTGCCCCATCACCTCCCTTCAAGCTTCCTTCAGAGACGAGGCCTTCTCCCTGGCCTCCTGCCTGGCTGAGTTTCCCCCCAGAGACCTACATTTCCTCCTCGGCCGATTTGACGAGGGCACAGAGCCCATCCAGGCCCCAAACCTCCGCTCTGCTACTGAGAAGCATGAACCTCCACTAGGGTAGGTGGGATGAAGGACACCCCCCCACCTTATCTTGGGCTGGGAGCGATTCGGCTGCTGGGGGTGAGGCAGGAGTAAGAGCTGGACCTTTTCCCAGCCAGGCAGCAGGTCCTCCTCAATTGCACCTTCAGCTCTTTCGATATGTCAAATGCTGAAATATGAGGTGTCACGTCGAGAATAGACCCTGACATCCCACCAGGCTCCCTTCCGAATTGGCCGCAGCAACGAAAGATGCCAGAAGTTACCCAGGGCCAAGCTGCCGGATGAGCCTGGACTTGGGACTGGAAGTGACCTGAATGGTGGCCAAGGCAACCACTGAATGTAGCTCCATGACTTGGAGACCAAGATTCAGCCAGGAAAGGAAGGGAGTGTTTGGCAGAGGGCCTAAGGTGCCTCCTTTTCCATCCCTGAGAAGTGATGACGGAAATACAGAACCAAACAAAAGTCACAATAGAATCATCAAATTGTCATGAGGCTGCAAAGATCATCTAATGATCCAACTTGCTGCAAATAGGTAGGAAAACTGATTAGAAGTGGCTGCCCAGCCTCGTCTTAGATGACCTACTCTCTCTAGAGGTAGCAATGGATCTTAAGAGAAGTTTTTACTTCTTTTTAAGTGAAATCTAGGCAGATGCAACTTATGCAGATTATTTGTAGTTCTGAAGTCTGTAGCAATGGAAATCATTCGTGGTCATCTTCTCTATATTTTTATGTATCCAAACTCTGATATCAGTTCTCCCGTGTTTTTCTCCAGACTGAATGCCCTTCAGCCTTTCTACAGCCGATTCACTAAATTCTTTATTTCATTTAGGCAATTTTCAGCAACTTCTCTAGAACCCAGAAAGAATGTATTATATAATACTTATTTAATTATTCATTGAATTTGTATTGCCTGATCCTCATCTAACATCATAAATGAAATATTTTAAAACATACAATAAGAAACAGAAATAAGGAATAAAAAGATAGCAAAATGATAGACACCAACCCAATGGGCGCCCATAAGAAGAGCCTCAGGTGCAACGCTTACATTCGGTTGAACTAGGAGGACAAAGGATCAGGAATCTCCAGGGTGGCCTTCACAATTCTGGGGGTTGAAAATCGAACCTATCTGGAGGCTGCCAGCTTGAGGGAACCCCGGGAAGATTATCCTGAAGAGTCAAAGGCAAGTAGGAGTCTCTTGCCTGTACAGTATAAATATTTATCTACTGATAACGGCAGAGTTCATTCCATTGGGAATCCCCAACAAAGGAATTAATCAGGGGACTTACGCCAGCCTTCCCTTCGAAGGCGGGGGGAGCACACGGGGAAAACACCCTGGGTCCAACGCCCTGCAGTGCTGCCGGTGCAGCTTCTTCTGCAGGGGGCCAAGAGGCTCTCGGATCCAGGAAATGTCCTGAGACGTTGGCTAAGAGTTGACCTGTGGCTGCAACAGCTGTGGGCCCCCTGGGCAGCCAGTGTTGGATAAAAACAACGTTACAGAGGATTTTCTTCCCAGCTCTATTGCCCCGCACACCTGCGCACACCTGCAAGTCTTGAGTTAGAGCTAAACCGAGTCCTTGTTGCATGTGTCATGCACTGAAGTGCCCCCAAAGGAAAACTAACTGTACATATTTTGTCTGCACTGTATTTTCTTATTATGAACATATAATCCAGGGCAAATGTCTCTATTGATCAGGACGGGTGGAGAAATAAATTGTTCTGCAGCTGCTTCATCTACATGTCAAATGCATTACAGAGGCCCCCGGGTGCATTTTTACAATATTGTTCTGTGGTTTTCCTTTTCTGGCTCCCAACCTTTTCCAGGTTCCAAACTCCCTCCCTTTGATTAATGCCAGGGGCTCTTCCTGAGCTGACCACCCAAAGGGAGGCGGAGAGAGAAAGGGCTGGTGGGGAGCAGGGAAGATTTCAGAAGAAAGTCCTGAAGGTTGGAAATAAAAAGGAAGGGGAAGCCATTTCATTTTATGAGGTTGAGATATCCCAGAAGCAAGTTCCCAGATACGGATAATGTTTTTTGCAATGGTTACTAGAAAGAAGGAGGGAGAACTAATTGTTTTATTTGCAACTATATGACTCACTGAAGTCACGCAGCACATCAAATGGTTCTGCGGGAATCAATTTGCCCACTTTTGGAGCCTTCGTGGCAAAGGGTCCCTAAACTCGAGGCCGAGAAATCTTTCTGATTTTAAAAAAAGAGTGAAAAAGGTTTAAAATATTGAAAGAAAAAATATAGGTAGTCTTGACTTACAGCCGTTCATTTAGTGACCATTTAAAGTTACAATGGCACTGAAAGAAGTGACTTAGGGCTGTTTCTCAGACTCCTGATCATTGCAACATCTCCATGGCCATGTGATTAAAATTCAGATGTTTGGCAGCTGACTCATTCTTATGACGGTTGCAGTGCCCTGGGTCATGTGATTCCCTTTTGTGACCTCTGACAAGGAAAGTCAATGGGGAGGCTGGATTCAGCCATGTTACTAACTTAACAAATGCAGTGGTTCACTTCACAGCTGCGGCAAGAAAGGTCGTAAAATGGGTCAAAATTCACTTAACTGCGTCACTTGGCAACAGAAACTGGGCTAAATTGTGATCGTAAGTTGAGGACCCCTTGTAACATGCTGTACCAAGAAGTTCTGTGAACTTGTGGAGGGAGACCCCGCAACACACGTCCCTTCAATCCACTGAACCACACGCCTTCCTTCTGGGAAAGTCCCTTCGAAACCTTTCTCCAAATCTACCGTGGACAATCGAGCATCATTGAGGACTCAACCCCACCACTGCTCCAGCCTTCACCTCAAGATGTTTTTGAGCAAGTTTCAAAACCCTCGAAGTCCATCCGGGAAGGAGTTTGGGTTTTACAGTACACCCCTCCATTGTGATTGTCCTGGTTCCTCCTCCACTTCCCAGTTCTCTAAGCTCACCTCCATCCACCGGGGCGTTTGTCCTCTGGCCCCGCCAGAGAATTCTTGAGAGTTATCTGATCAGCAGGAGAAACATGACAAATTCCAGCTGCGGTTGACTAGACTTCATTCCGTGGATCGGCCATCCTATTTTCAACTATTCCATATCGAAAGGAGCCGGGGAGCCTCAGGCCACACTGAGCTTGTGTTGTGTTCCATGTGGCTCTTTTCCATTTTTCATCAGGCCGACTTTGAAGGCATGCTTGAGTCAGAAGCTTTCAGGGCCTGATGCAAATGTACTTTTCACTCCTCTCTGGTTTATCGTTTCAGTGGAATGTCAAAATTCAATTTATTTCTTTTGGCATTTTTCATATTGTGATTACTTCATACAGAAAACCTTTCCACACAAGGAAGATATATTCCAGAGCAGAAAAGAATTGCTTAGAGGCAACTTAATAAAAATGACACTCACGGAACAAAATAAGAAAGGATCAAAATGGATAGAAAATGGTCTACAAGAAAGTGGTAACTAGGATTTTGAATATCATGAACTGCCTGGGTTAGAAGATCAACCCTGCCCACCAGGGGTGTCCATTATTTCAGCATTCCTGGCAACAGGCGGCCATCTGGTCTTGTTTAACCCCCCCCGCCCCCCCCCCCCCCCCAAATAAAAGAGAGACTATCACCTCCCTGGCAATCTGTTCCACTGGTGAGCAGCTCTTACCATGAAGGCATTTTTCCTGATGTGCAATAAAAATCTGCATCCTTCCTTCGGGAATAACTTTGAACCAACCTGCCCCATCTTCTGTACTTGAAGGGAGTTCTCTTCTCCAGTCTAAAGAGACCCAGTTCCTTTCAGATTGTTTGGATCAAGGTTGCTCACCTCTGGACCGATTACTCAAATATGGGGCTTAGAACTGGAGGCAATCTTCTTCAGCTTCATACAGAATAGAGAGGAGCAGTATCTTCTCTTGAACTTGACATTGTATGCATTTCTTGAATTAATTTAATAGCGTGGCCTTCTACAACTTGAAAATGTTACATTTTGAATGATTGAAGACTAGAAGTATCACGCAGGCTTCATCCCCTGATCTCCCCTGGACGTCTCTTGCCTTCCTTATCACTCAGAACATTTCACCTGCACCGGGTGCCCCTCAAAGCTCATTCTGTCCAGCAGCCCATGAGAACTTTAATTCCAGCCAAATAATTTGCCCAGGAGAAGAGAGCGAGAAGGAGAGGCGCTGGCTGCAGTCTGGAGGGGAATGGGAACTCGCTCCAGAAGAAGAGGAAAGCCTGAGAGAGAAGCCAGGAGCCCTGACTCTCCCGGCTGTGAAGGGGAAACGGAGCAGAAGCCCCGCCAGCACGTCAAGATTCACCCCTCAAGCAGCGTGTTAGTATTTCTTGCCATCTCTTTCCTGACCTGGCCTGCCTCAAAGGGCCGACACCCACCGAGTTCTTACCACAACCAACTTGGAAGAACCGGTGGGGTCCCCTCTTCACTCCTCTTTATCTGCAACCACCTCTCTTCCAGTGGAGGTCAATCATCAGGAACCAATTTTAAACTTGCTTGGCATAAACACATGTCCACCATCCAACAAAACTTAAAAATAAAATACAAATTAATAAAATATAAAAATAATAAATCAGTGAATGAAGAAGGAAAAAAACCCCCAAAGGGCAGGCTTGATTGACTTTTCTGCCCTCTGTTGTTGTCTACATTTCTATGTTTAATGAGGTCAATACGCTTGTATTCATGATAACTGAAGCAGGTAACAATCCTGAACTTCTAGGTATGACCAAATTAATCCCCAGAATGTTTTTGTTTTTTTTAGGAAATCTGAATTCAGGAAAGAAAACGTGGCACCCAAGTGCCACCAACCGGGATCAGTGGAAGAGTGACAGATAAGTCTGATTTCTCTATGGGTCCTTTGGCCTGTAGCTCTCTCAGTCCTGAACAGTTCACCAACATTATTTTGCTTTTTCCCACAACCACCCCAGTTCTTCAATTGTAAATTCATTCTAGTTCTCAATTATTTGAGCTTTGTTTCTATTTAATTCCTTTCTATATTATAAATACTGTTATCATGAGACAGGCAGCTGCTATATGTTTGATTAATCAATCAATAGAAAAGAAAAATAAGCAGAAACCTCTGTAATAAAACAATAACTCCTCAGATTTGTAGGTGTTTAACTGCCCGGTGATACTTTCTTGGCCAAATATGGTGTTTGAAGCTGAGAGGGTGACTATCCCCTTGTCTGCTGCAATGAAGGAAAGGCAGCCAAGACCTCATCCGACCCAGGGTAGCAACGTTCAGAGGCTGCACAGGGAGGCCAGGAAAGCAGAAGGGGCTGAGATTCTGGCTCCTCTGGAATAATGAGCGCACTCTTGGAAGAAGAGAACCCCCGCCCGCCCCAACGCGGCTGCCTTCCCACCTCTGGCAACGGTAACTGCAAGGCCCAACTCACGTGATGGCAGAGGCCTGGGTCTGATTCTGCGGCCAGTCGACAAAGCAAACCACTCGCTCAGGCAGCTCCTCAGTGGTGGCATAGTAACCTTGAGGGAAGGAAAGGAGCGAAGCCAAGAGCCATATAACACAGATGACAACCTTGGTGGCTCCAGCGGACAGCCTTGGTTGCAGAGGATGGATAATGGCCATGTACCTTTGAGAGAGAGAGAGACAGAGACAGAGAGAGGCTTAAAATCTAGGAAGAGAATATTACACAACCACTAGAGAGAGAAGTTGGCATCCACCGGCAGCCACGGGACTCCTCTTCAAAGGTGCAGGGGAGGCTTCTTCATTCTCCAGCCAGTTGAGACCCCTGGATGCCCAGCCCACCTCCAGTCTGCTGCTTCGTCCTTCCCACCTGCAATTGGCAGGAAGCCACGTGCCCTAAACCTCGGGGTGGGGGGGATGGAGGGCGAGCAGACGGACGGTGGGCCCTTACCTGGAGGGCGTCCGGCTGCCATGCAGCTTTGATTGTGATCGATAGTTTTCGGGGCTACAAGTCCAGTCCCACCCAACCTCATTTCC
Source organism: Pseudonaja textilis (assembly GCF_900518735.1). Next base: position 4,566,453 of record NW_020769384.1, read on the forward strand.
AACATGAGAAGCCTCCTACAATTATGCACAACACCACAATTGCTCTTTGTTTTGCAGTCTCCCTCCCCCCCCCCCCCCCCCCATTCTCTTATTTATTGATTTTCCCAGGTGTTGGTTCAAAGGGTTGGTTATTACCTACAAACCCCACACGGCATGGGGCCAGGTTACCTACGGAACCCTCTTTGTCCCATCAAATTAGCCCATCCCACCTGGTCATTCAGGGAGGGCACTGGGCAGAGCCATCAGTCCAAGAATTTCAACTGGGGGAGGGGGAAGAGGGCATTCTCTGCTGCTGCCCCCACATTGCCCCACGCCCACTGCCCAGAAGCGGGGAGAGCCCCCTCTTTCCTGGCCCTCCACAAAGGTCTCAAAACCTGGCTCTGCAATCTTGCTTGGGGGGCACAGAAGACCATGCAAAAGCGGGCCTGGCCGGTCCCAAGAGTACCTCCCCCCCCCGCCGTATTAACCAATGCTAAATGCCCATCTTGGATTTGGTTTTAATCCTTTTGAAATGCTATGTTTTCATAAGGCTTAACCTTAATTTTAATAAGTTAATATTCATTTTACACATTGTTTATATATTGATTACACTGTACACAAAAGATGCATGCAGAGGGATCCCATATCCTGAGGCAGGAAAGCACTGGGAATCTTAGAGAGAAATGTAATGGGCTATTTGTGACTAAATGGATTATTCATAACCCCTTGTTGACAACAATTAATTGCAAATATATTTTGCCACGAAGCCACCAAGAATATTTGTTCATGATTTATGATTCCCAGTAGACTGAGCATCATGGTATGATTTCAGTGCTTCATTTTGCATAGGAGATTTTTGCTCAAGAGGCTGTGAAGGAAGAATTAAACCTGGAGGGGTGTGTGTGTGTGTGTGCGTGTGTAGATGCCATGCTTCCCCTCCCTTCCCATGCAGGTCTACTCAGAAGGAAGCCCCCTGGGGATCAGTGGCATTCATTGGCACATAAGGATGTGCATGAAACTTGGCCTTTCTTGTATGTGTGATCTTTGATAGAAATGATTTGGCTTTTTTACTGGACTTCTATGGCCAGCTCTCTCATACAACGACTCTAGGAGGCTCCCACCTATCAAAAAGTAGGAAGGATAAAAATACAGGTAGTTCTTGACTTACAACCACCCAGCCCAGAATCTTCACCTTGCGACTGATTTTGAGCTGTAGAGGTGAGGAATGAAAGGCGTGAGCAGATCTGGCAAGTTCTTTCACTTTTTTCCCCTCCCCCGTTTTCTATAATTCCTTGCCTGATTAGTAGCTCTGGAGAATTCAAAGGAAGGTACCCCTTTTCATGCCATTTGGGGAAGAGGGAATAAAAGGGATCCCCAGCGATTAATTTCCTATTGTACAGACTGAGAAAGGGGCTGACTCCCCCCCCCCCCCCCGGCCAGTGGATGCTTTCTATCCCACTTGGTTTCTTCCTGCACGATGATATGAGTAACGTTTACTCCTTGTGTTGCTCCTGCGGCAATGACTCTCCCGCTCCACTGCAGCCCTGTCCAGCACAAGGCATCCTAACGGGTGTTAGAGAGCTGTGTCTTTCCAACTGTTATTTCAATTTACTTATTGGTTTGATTGTTATGCTTTTAACCGGGCCTCTCCCTCTCCCAGGGCTGAAGCAGCTTCTGGTGCCGTGGTTACTCCAAGGCGGTGGAGCCTCTTTCCACGCTGCTGACTGATTAATAGTTCAAAATGCTGATACTTGAACAAACGGAAGGCTGGTGTGGGTTCAAATGCGGAGGAAACACTCCGCACTTCAGTAATCTCACTTCGGCAGCAAGGAACGCCAGTCTCACGATCGGCTTCTCAATAGTCTACAGTTGCGTACAGGCATTTTGCCCGTTTATTTCACCCGTTTTGCTTTTGACTTCGTCCGCTCTGCTTTTTCTAGCTGTGGAGAGATGAGGGCCCAGCACCTGATGTGTGAACACCCCTTTGTCTGCTCTTAAATTCTCCAGACTCAAACTAACTCCTGCTGAAAATCCTAAGGACTAGGATTTTAGGTTTCAAAAGCAAATTCCGAAAGGTTTGCTTGTTTCAAAAGCAACTGGGTCTGTCCTCCAGGAGCCCCACCGGACTCCCTGGCGCTCCCTCCCTCCCTCCGTCCTCACCACAACAGCCGCTCTCGCCTGTGAGCCTAGCCGGGCTGCAGGTGCAGGGAGCGAAGTCTCTGTGGGACCTTTGGGGTCCCGAGGATTCCGGCAGCCGTCCGGCTCCCAACCAGCTTTGGGGAGGCTTGGTGGAGGCTGGGAAAGTGAGCTACCCCTCTCCTTTGCCTGGCTGCCACCCGGGAAGAAGGCTGCTTTCTTCCTGGATGGGTGGGAAAACTGTCCCTCGTCCAAAATTCGTTCAGGGGAGACAGAAGGCAGCCCTTTTGCTCCTGCCCGGATCTCCTTGTCTCAGGCAAGCTGGGGGCCCAGCACTGAGGCTTTGAAACGGCTTGGCGGCACCACGGAGGGAGGGAGAGAAGTCAAGCAGGCGCTCCTCCTCCAGGGCTGCCCCGTTGACTGTTGACTATGTCAATGCCTTGGTGCCCTCTGCTGCCCCCCCCCCCGGGGGGGGGGGGGCTTGTGAATGGGCTTCCGGGGGGTGGGGGGAGAGGTTTGCTTCCCCTAGTTTGTGAACATGGCGTCTGAATCTGAGGATGGCCTCTCTATCTGGCCAGGAGGAAAGCTCTTTGTGGGTTTCGAAGGGTTTGAACACCCCCTCCCTCCCCCCTCCCCATTTTCCCCCCCTTTCTCGGGGAAGGGTTTCCTTCGTGGAGGTTGTTTTGGGTGCTGAAACCCACGATTGATCGATCGATCATTGTATAAAATGAAAAGCATTCCCTCTTGCAGAATGGTAGCAGTACAGGAAGCGTCTGCCCTGAACTACCACAGCAGAAGTGGAAAACGTTTTACTTCCCCCTTGACTGCCTTGAAACCTTCCACCCTAAAAAGCAAGGCAGCTGCAGGGAAGGGAAGGGAAGGGAAGGGAAGGGAAGGGAGGCCACAGGGCTTTTCTCTAAACAAGAGGGATGTCTAGACGATGGTTGCTTTCCTGGGCTGTGGGCTGCTTTCACCCGCCACATGCCGGTCCCTCCCAGTTAGAAGGCCGGGGGTGGCAGGGAGCTCCCTGCGGGCTTCACCCACCACTAATGTGGATGTCAGAGCTGCAGTTCTTCCTCTGCCTGGCTGTTATTGCTCGGCTGTGATGAATGCTTTTCATTCCATGCGAGGAGGAGGAGGGAGAGCTTCTGCCTGCTGTAGGCTCCTAATGGCCACGCCGTGGAAGGCTCCCCTTCTGCCGATGATGATGCTCCAAGTCTTTAGGGGTTTGCAATAAGGCAAAGTGTGGCCTTCCTGTTATTTTTATCTGCTTTGGTTGACTCTAGGCTTTCCTTTGCTTCTGAGCCTTGGCCCCTGAGGTGAAGCCAGAGGGGCCCTCGAGGGCCTTTTGCCAATGCTGGAGACCGAGGAATTCTGTAACAGGCTTTCAGCTGGGACTTCTGAGCCAACCTGCCCAGGCCTTGGGTGCAGCTCCTCTCCTCTCTTCCCCCTTCCCTTCCCTTCCCCCTTCCCTTCCCTCCAGTTCGGGAGAAAAAGGGCCTGACTCTGACGGAAGAGGCGAAAAACAGCGCGAGGCACCGAATGTGCGCGAGTTTCTGCCCCTCAGCCAAGCCGCCTCCCGAGGGTGTCGGGAGACCCGCGTTGGTTTGGCTTCCGCAGCGCTGCTGAGGTGCAAACTCCGGCGGGCATTTGAAGGGCTCCGGGGCGGGAGCAGAGAGCGGCCCATTGGGAGCCCCGGTTGGGAGACGGAGTCCGGGGAGGGCTACCTGGGGCCAGGACAGGGGCGGGGGGGGGGGCGGCTTTCCCAAGGGGCCCAGGCCAGTTGCAGCTCCACACGCAGCGGAGGCCGCCGCCGCCGCCGCCCTCGCGGGAAGCCTTCAGCGCCTTCGGGACGGGCGGCCGCCGTGGCTCGGCAGCGGCCGTCTGAGCCCCGGGTACCAAGGAGCGGCGCCCGCTCCGCCGCCGCCGCCCTCCTCCCGCTCCAGGTTCGCCTGGGGAAAAGGCTGGACGGGCGGCGGCAATTTCCCGGGAAAGCCCGCCCGGCCCCCTGCCCGCCTCCCTCGAGCCAGCCGCGCCCGCCCCACTCCCCTCCCGGCTCACCTGTCGGCGGCGATGGCCGTCATGGAGTAGATGCTGGCCAGGACGGCGGCCACCGGGAAGAAGTTCTGGAAGCGGCAGTAGGCCGGCCCGTAGTACCAGACGTTGTGCACGGCGTAGGTGAAGTTGACCAGCGTGTTGAAGGCGGCCATGGCGGCCTCGGCGAAGGCCAGGTTGACCAGGAAATAGTTGGTGACGGTGCGCATCCGCCGGTGGGCCAGCACCACCCACATCACCACCAGGTTGCCCACCACCGACACCAGCACCACCAGCGCGTACGCGGCCGACCACAGCGCGACCTGCCAGCCCGGCTGCACGAAGGGGTTGCCCGCCGAGCCGTTGCCCGCCGCGGCGCTCGCCTCCATCCCCGCCGCCCGAGAAGAGCCGCCCCGGCCCGCCAAGCAACGGCTCCCGCGCCCGTCGGGCTTGGAGCCGCCTTCCGCCCCGGCTGCCTCGGGATCCCGCCCCCGCCGCCGCCGCCGCCGCCGCCGCCCGGAGCGCCCGCCTGGCTTGCCCCAGCCCGCCGGCTTTTTATAGCCCGGCGGCGGCGCGGCGGCGGCGGCGGCGCGTCAAGGAAGGTGGGCAGTGACGGCGGCGTGCAGGCAGCGGACCCGCTCCCCGCCGCGCCTTCCCGCCGGCCCCGCCTGCCGCCTCGCGTGGAACCGGACGGGCCGGGCCGCCCCCGCGTCCCCGGGCCGCCCTCTGCTGCGCGGCTGGGCTCCGCCGGCGAAGGCTCCGCGCTCGGAAGTTTCTTGCGACAGTCAGGCAGGAGCGGCCTTCCCGGGCTGCGAGCTGCCTCCAGCCCCGGGTGCCTCGCCTTCCCTCCCGCCGCGGCTCCTGGGTCGACTCCTCTGGGGAGCCCCGGTGAACAGGCGGCTTTGGCTGGACAGAAGTGGACGCAGCAGCGCCTGGCCAAACCGTCCCATTTTGTTCAACTTCCCCAGCCTGAAGGCTTCCAGGTGCCTCTTTCAGGATAATAAAACTAAAGCCGAGCTTTCCTTCAGGTCTGCCGTGCACCGGAGCAACGTAAAGGGGGAAGAAAGGCTAAGTCAAAACGCCTCTAGAGCCAGCAATCCTAAATGAGCTAGGAAGCCATAAAGACTATTTGAACTTGCCATTAAACGGTCCCCTATAAACCAAATCCCTCCCTTGGCATCCACTCAGGGCAACTCCAAACAAGTCTCGGGCGACCTCGAAGAAAGCGGAGTGAACAGGCATCTTCCAGAGGCGTCTCGTCTCAGGGCTAAAGGCTCCCTGGAAGAAGAAGTCGGTCCAAGCCACCAGGGAGAGAGGGTGGTTCAGATCTCCACAGGAAGCTTTAAGACCATTTTGTAATACTTGGGTAAGGCCATGTTGGACTGCAGACAATAAGACCAAGATAAGAAAGCCATCGATGGTACGTCAAGTCAGAGAACAAGCCTCCCTAGAAGGAGTGCGCCCCAAAAACTCAATAAAGCTTTCATGCAAACGTCTGCAACCTGCCCTTGAAAAGCTGGACTCCCTCCTCAGCCAACTTGTGGGGGCAGCAGTGAAAAACCTGTCCTGACATGAGCCCTCCCGCTAGTCCAAGATGGTTTTCTTTCACCTGTTTTTAGGTTGACTTCTACAGGATTCTACTTAAGGTTCCTTGGCCCTTTAAAAAAGTGAGAAACAACCCTACCCCACAGAGGGATTCATGGACATTCAAGCAGGCCCAGCAAAGATCCAGAGTCTTTGGAAGCTGCAAGTCAGGTCACCTTGTGACCAAGGATTCAGAGCAAAATATGGAATAGCAGAATTGGAGGGGACATTGGAGATCTTCTAGTCCAACCCCTTGCTCAAGCAGGACACCTTAAACCATTCCAGACAAAGGCTGTCCAACGTCTTGAAAGCCTCCAGTGACAAGAGCACCCACAACTTGTGGAGGCAAGCTGTTCCACTCATCAATGGTTTTCTCTGTCAAGGAATTCCTCCTGCACAGGTACAGAATGGGGGCTCCCTGACTCAACGGTAGTGACTGCGGGAGAGTCTAGGCGCCCAACTGGACCACCGCTTAAATCTAAGCCAGCAATGGGCTACAACTGCCCCACCAGCCAAGGCAGTCCCAGGCTGCATCAAGTGAGGAAGAGCATCAACACCACGAGAAGTGATGGGATTCCTTCACGTTCCCCTGGGGAGAGCCCCCGTGGGACTCTGTGTCCTCCAGTGCTGGCCGCCACCACCACACAAGAAGGAAGTGGAGACGCTAGAAAGAAAGTGGAGAAGAGCCACAAAGACAGGGACAGTCTGTGGGCTGCATGGTGTGATGAACGTCATGCCTAGAGGCCGTTGAAGAGGATGGGGCGGGGGGCATGACCACTCTCCTTCCAGCACTTGAGGGGCTGCCACTGAGAAGAAGGGACCGGCTTATTCTCTAAAGCACAAGAGAGCAGGAAAGAAGCAATGGGCGGACACTTGTCAAAGAGAGATGCAGCCTAGAATCAAAAAGAAACTCTCTGACAATCAGGGGAACAGCCCACCTCCCAGCGTTCTGGGTGCTGCATCCCTGAAAGTTTTTACAACTAAACTGGGCCGCTATTTGACCAGACTAGTATAATGACTTCTGCCTTGAGCAAGGGGTTGGACTAGAGGACCTCCAAGGTCCCTTCCAACCCTCTGATTCTGTGTCCTGTGAAGACAGCAGTTTGGAATCTAGAGAGGGAAGAAATCCTTTCGTGACTAACCATGCAGTAAACATATTGGATGCCTCACATTCCCCTGCCTGAAAGTCACATACGTCGGTCCGTCTTGAGAACAAAAAGGCACCACTCGCTTGTTTAAAGGCTTCCATAGGATTGGCAGATGCTTCAAAGCCTGAGGTCTACCAATGGGGAAGTAATCTTCTGGGAGAACAGAGGAAATTTCTTTGCAACTATTTTTGAAATCATCCCTGAAAATGTCATGTTTTCATCAAGCTAGTTGGCTTAAAGAAGGAAGCAAAGCCCGTGCATTTTCCATCCACATTTGACCCCAGAAGAGGACGGAAATCTAAGCTGCTTCCCTCCTCTGTGTACCCAGCGGTATCCAGGCAATATGATCTTCTTTGAATTCTGATTCCAGGTTTTATCTTATCTTCCTCCATATTTGGGGAAATATGGGGAAATTTGCTTTACTCAGCTACAAACTGTGAAGGAAAAGAGATCCTTTCATGTGCTGCTACTATTGCTTTTCATCGGCCGAACTCTTAAAATCCAGCGATGGTGGTGAGTCTTTAGCGCCCCTTGAGCTCCTGTCTTCCGGGTGGGAGCAGAGACCACCCCGAGAGATAAAGGCTGGCCCTGGCTCTCCTCTTGGTCTCCCACCTACGAGATTCCTCACCTTCTCCCTTCCTTCTTGGAGCTCTTGCTTTTAACTCCCGGGGGATCTAGCCAGGTGCTCGGCTTTGTCGGAATCTAGTTCTGTACTTTCTTGACAGGAGTGTGGAATTGGTTTCACCAGTTCTGCTCAGGTCAGATTTTCATTCCCTTGCGTGCACAGAATGCTCTACTCCCCCTGCAACTTCTCTAGTCATTCACCGGCACCACAAGTTGGGGGTGTCTGAGCACACAGAAGTTTCACTTATTTGCAAGGCTGGGTCTAAAAAATTACGCCCTGGAATTTCAAAACCATAATCCTGATTCTGAGGAGCTCAAGAACTGGACTGGGACAGCTCAGCTCAGCCAATGTGCCCCAGGACAACTCACTGCGGGACAATTCAATTTAATTCTTTTAAATCGTTAAGACATTTTGATTTTTGTCATTCACATTTTATTTTGTCCCTCCTTTGACATCTTTTCTTTAATGATTCTATTCCTCTATTTCTTCGATATTAGTGTAACTCTCGTCTAGCAGCGGGTTGTGATAGACCTCTCCAGGAGACACTGAGGCACAAAGTCTCCTTCTAGGCAATGAAGCTCAGGTGCGTAGGTTTGAGTTCTTCATTCCCCTGAAATCCTGCCTTCTTGACGCCATGGGAAGGAAAGGGTATGACGGAAGACTTGCTTTATTGCCACCACAGCCATTTGAAGGTCTTTGTCAGTGAATGTCCTGCAGAATTTCTAACCTTCACAATTCCACCTTTGCTGAAGTGAGAACCGAGGCCATCCCATCCTGACCCACTGAGTACGGTGGATGGAAATGGATTGTGTGGCCAATGAGTTTCGGTTCCACAATTAGGAAAAATGGAAAAGCCAGAGAATGCAAAAGAAGATTTGTGCTTTACGAGCTCCTCTTTTCGGGGTGGGGGAGCTAGGAACAAAACTGTTATCCTCACTATTTCCTTTAACAATTCTTATTAGATTTTGGTTCCTAACTGTAGGCCACCCAAAGTGATTTGGGAATCAGGAGGCCTATAAATTAGATAAAACAAATGTCCCACCTTTACCTATACAATTTCAAGGCAAGTAAACCCTGACGCCACCATCTTTCTTAGATCCGCTGTTCCTTCCGCTCCACCCAGTCCATCAGAGAGAAGCCATCCGATCGCAGGCTGCTTACCGGGTCCAGGCCCTCTGTGATTTGTGAGGGGCTGCCATAATGTCTTCCTTCATTCCCGTGCTCTACTGGGGGGGAGGGGGGGCTGAGGGGAGGCTCTGAAAGCTCTTGGCCAAGTCAAAGGCTTCGGGTGGCCTTATTCTGCATTGCAGCTGTTTCAACAGCTTTCCCTGCCCCTCTGGGGTCACTGAAAATGCCACTGTACAAGTTTATCAAGCTCCAACCTTTTCCTACCTTTAATTATAGACATTGCTGTTTTCCATTTATTTAATCAAAGCTGGGCACTCTGAGATGGCAGCTGATGTGGTGCTTAATACATATGCTGTTGCCATAAAATTCTGCTTGACATTTTGTCACCTCTCATTGAAGCCAGTTCAAGTGATTAACACACAGAATTCCTTAAAGCGAGTACCTCCCTTCAACGAATGATGCTCCTGAAGCATTATGTAAAGCTGAACGGAGGAGAGCCTTGCTGAGCCAGCTGGCTACCATGGACAATTGGCTTCCAGGGTGGGAGATAAAAGGGGGCGCCCTTCCTTCATCCAGGCTCGCCCGGAGAAGAGGAATTGTGGCTGGCAGAGGAGGGAAATCTGCTTGCCGGCCTTTGTTTTTTTCAAAGCTGTCTGCTCTGCAGAACCTGGTAGCATCCCTTGCCGCGGCATAGAAGTTACTCCAGAAGCCACCTGCAGCTGCAAAGAACAGGCAGCGGTCACGTAGTTCACTGATGTGAGTTGAGTGGCTTTACTGAGTGAGCAAACCCTACTAGTTGCATATAACAAAAAAAAAAGTGTTGGAAAGATGGGATGCCATCATTACAATTCTCCTCAGAGGATTGATTTCTCCTTGATCGTTTGTCTCATGTGAATCCTTGATTTAAATACCAAAGGCTAAAGCGCTGCGTTGGTTGGAGCTGGTCTTCTGCAGGGCTACAACTTCCTCTGGTCCAGAACTTTTCTCTCCAAAGGTTCTGCCATTAGCCATGTGCCTGAGAAGCAACAAAGAAACTCTGCACGCATGGAGGTGGACAGTTAGACAGAGTTTCAGAAAAGTTAGTGTGGCAGCCAACCAGACTTGGTTTAACTATCCTTCCCCAGTTACTAAGTGATGGCTGTGGACCACAGGTGGGAGAGCTGAACTGGTGAAACCAAACTTGAAATACCGCGTACGGTTCTGGTCATTGCCAATACTGAAAAGATGTTGAGTCTCTAGAAAGAGCGCAGAGAAAAGCAACAAGGGTGATGATGGGTCTGCAGGCCAACCTACCTGGTGAATGGCAAGAGAAGTAGGGATGTCTGGCCCATCAAGGGTTACCATAGTAACTGTCTTCCAGTCCTTAAGGGGTCATTACAAAAAAGAGGGGATTGAGTCCCTTGGACGTTCTCAGTATGGTTAACTCAACCATTGGTCCAGCCCCAGGAGGTGGTGAGTTCTAGTCCCACCTTAAGCACAAAGCTAGCTGGGTGACTTTGGGCCAGTCACTTTGTTTCAGCTCTAGGAAGGAAGCAATAGCAAGCCACCTCTGAGAAACCTTGCCAAGAACCTTGCAGGGGTATGTCCAGGCAGTTTCTAGGAATTGGACACTGGACACCATTGAACAGCAGAAAAGAAAAGACAAAAATAGACATTTGCTGCTAGAAATGGCTTTGGGGATAGAGAGAAATCATTAGAACAAGGTGTTATTTCTAAATGGAGAAGTTGCTGAACCCCCTTCCGGCTCTCTGGCTTCCTTTCCCATTGTTCTCAGGTCAGGTGGACTTCCTCCCAGGGGAGTCGGTGCTCCTAGCGCTGATGAAAGGGAGAAATTGCAATCCTGGGTGTGGGCCAGCTGTTTATGGAAGTCACCTCGACTTTGATGCAGAGACGGAGACCCTGAGACGATGCGGTGGGGGAGGCTGCCCACTTGCCCCAGCTCAGTTGACATGCGCATGCAAGTAAGGAAGTCCCTGCCATTCCCTTGGGCCTTGACAAAAGGCAGTGGGGCCTGAAGTTATTCTAGCAATCGCTTTCAGGCTCAGCCTGAGCAAAATCAAAAGTGGCCCCGTCAACTTGGGGTGCTTAAGACCAGGAAGTGGTACCTGAATTGGTTTCATCCACAAGGCTCCCGGACCCTGAGTGCCGCCTGCCACCTTGAGTTGTTCTTCTTGGGGGAGCGGGAGGCAGATTTCAAAACTAGACCCTGCCTAAGTCTATAGAACTGGTTTTCAGAATGGCCTCTTTTATTTTTGGAAGTTCTTAACAGCGTAATGGGAGAATGGAGTTGGCAGAGACACCATAGAGGCCTTCCAGTCTGACCTTTTGGGCGCCAGGGCCCGGTTCCACGGAGAGAAGTTTTGCCAAGGACCGGAAGGGGCCTGGTTTTACATGCTGCCTGCGACCCTCAGGTGGGGCTTCGCTTGTTTGCGCAGCCTGGTTTTTGGCCTGCGGTGGACGGGTGCTGGTCACAGACTGGGGGTTGGGTGCCCCTGTTCTAGTCCAGCCCCAGCTCAAGCAGGGGACTCTAGTCCATTCCAGACCAGAGGCGGCCCAGTCTCTTCTTCAAAGATGGAGCAGCCACAACTTCTGGAGGGAAGCCCTTCCGCTGGTTGATTGTCCTCACCGTTAGGAAGTTTCTTCTTAGTTCTAGGTTGCTTCTCTCCCGGATTAGTTTCCATCCATTGTTTCTTGTCCTGCCTTCTGGTGCTCTGGAAAACAGGCTGATGTCTTCTTTGTGGCTGCCCCTCAAATATTGGAACGCTGCTCTTATGTCCCCTGTAGTCCTTCTTTTCACTAGACCAGACCGACTGAATTCCTGAGACCATTCTTCATATATTGTAGCCTCCAGCCCTTAACTATCTTTGTGGCTCTTCTCTGCATTCTTTCCATAGTCTCAACATCTTTTTTATATTGTGGCAACCAAAACTGCCATATTCCAGGCATGGTCTTACCAAGGTCTTATCAAACGGTATTACTACTTTACGTGATCTGGATTCTATCCTTCTGTTAACGCATCTTTAACAGCTTTTTTGATGACTGCTGGCTCAGATTTAAATGACTGTCCACTAGCGCTCCAAGATCCCTCTCACAGTTACTGCTGTTGAGCCAGGTTTCACCTATTCTATACCTGTACATTTACAGTTTTTTTGCCTAAGTATAAAACCTTACTTTTCTCTACACTGAATTTTATTTTATTAGATGGGGGCCCAGTGTTCAAGTCTATCGAGATCTACCTGGATCTTGAATCTATCTCCTGAGGCACTGGCTATTCCTTCCAGTTTCGTGTCGTCATACTTGGTACAGATTCAGTCCAAATTGAGCTAAGGACACCTCCAAATGAAGCAAACGGCACAGAAATAAACGAAGTCTTCTGCAAAACCCAAGCGAGGCTCTTCAGCCCAGGTCAAAGTAACAAGCACATGGACTAAATCATCACTTTGTTTAACCACAGCAACTCTGAAGGTTAATTCTGAAATTTTACCCAAAGTCTCTAGGCTCTTTCATGAAATACAGTTCATCTGTATTTTTAGAAAGCTTCTTGTGCCGGAAGGAAGAGAATTCCAACAGCGGATTAATTCAAACAATATCTGATGAAAAGCAAGGTAAGAAGCAAAATAGGATTTGAATTGAGAACATAAAAGGCTCAGAAGGGACTTGAGGGCAAAACAAGAAAGTCGTATGTTCCTTCCAACTTAAGATGATGTTCAGGGAAGGGAAGAAAATATCCAGAACAATAAACAAAGAGAGAAAGCACTTGGTTTTCACGGACTCTTCCCAGAGGAGTCTGCAAGGTTTTACACAAAGTTGTCAATGTTGGTGCCACTGAAGCTCTGCCCACTTTTATGGGTATTGCACACCTAATAACAAAATGTCGGTGCCCGGGTTGAGCTGCCATGCAGCAATGCCAACACGGGGCCCGAAGATGCAGCTGGAGCCTGGAGCATCTGAGAATGGGGGGTTGGCACCTAGGGCTTTTGGGGTGGGGGCCACGGACCGGCAGGCCAGGAGTGGGTTCCAGAACAGACAGCGCTACACCGGAGAAGACACCCCGGTGTGTAATTCCGGTGGCATGTTCTGGCCCTGGGGGCTCACTCCCAGCCCCCTTGGAGGCCCTGCGGTCTGGCTGCCGAATGCCTCCTGTCACTCGGAACGCTGGGTGGTCCAAGCACAAGAGGTGCCCAGATGCTGCAGGAGGAAACCGAGGGAGGGAGGACTCCAACCGAGTACGACTTAGAGCTGCCACTGAGGCCTACCTTGTTGTGGTCCGAGCAGTGGAAGAGAATGGTTTGTCTGCCCTTATTGCACTTGCAGCGTGTTGCCTGGCAGCCGTGTTCAGGATCGCTCTGTCCTTCCTGGGATGGGGGGCTCAGAGGACCATCTTCGGGGCTGCGCAGAGGAATGTGTCCAACACCTGACGGGGTATTGCAAATGGCGCCAGGCTGAACTCTGCCCCAGAGTACCTGTGTTTCCTGCTGGCCCTCGTGTAACTTCCTCACTTGATTGCGGTACTCAATTGTTTTGCATAAATAGGCACACACGCATTGTTTGTGTGGTTGGGTTCAAGAAACCAGGAGAGAACATTGGAAAGCCAATAGCTCTGCCAGGCTCCAGCCGAAGCCCACAGTCTACTTGGAGGTCATCCAAGTCAATCCTGGATCCACCCAAAGGACGGAGTGTTTTTACATTAAGACTTGGCAGACCAACATGCCATGCTCCTATTTTTCCTTAAAAACAAACTGTCTGCAAATTTCCTGTAAATCCAATGCAAAATACTTCCCCTTTTCATGTACTTTGCCACCACCTCCTCCTCCTCCTCACCTTGGAGCCTCTACTTTCTGAAAGTCACAGTACACAACATTCCTTCCCTTATTTTCTGTTCCATTGTCTTGGCTTCCTAAGAGCCCTTCCATACTAACACACCATCTTTGATTTATCGCTTCAATTACTTGGACTTCGACACTTTAAAGCTGGTCTGCTTTGGGGAGGGAACTTCAGGTTGCCTGAATTCAGGGACAGCTTCTTGTATCCTCTTATGGAGAGGGCGACCTGGCACCTGCTGGGTGTTCATCATGAGCTCTTCCCTTTATCTGAGGCTGCTGCGGCTTTTCTGCAGAAGGTGCTCCAAGCAACACACCCGCATTTACTTAGCTTGTCTCGACTAGACGAATTCCAGGGCAGCTCTACCATCTCCTCCTTCTGAAGTGGCTGGGAATCTCCTTCACTCACTCATCCGTGTCCTGTGTACATTTCCATAGCCTTGGAGCGGAGACCTGCACATATGAGGGTGTACATATGTGTGCAGAAATATGTAAAATTTAAGGACAAGAACTAAACTAGGAACAAAGTCATTAAGAGAAAAAGAAAAGTCACCTTAAAGTCCAAAGGATTCACAGGGTTTGTGTCTCCCTCTCCCCCTGTTCCCTCCAGTGGGTTTGGACTCCAGAAGAGACGGCTCAGAGCTCAGGGGAAAACACTAGGAAGAGGGAAACGATGATGTTGGAAGGAAGAGAGCTCAATTTTTGAACATCTTCTTGTATTTTCCAATTGTCAAACAGAGGATAAAGATCACAGCAGGCCATGCAATCTGGGGCTGGCCCAGGAAGATGGAAGTTGCTTCCACTCCATTTGGACCTTACAGGCTCCCAGGTGGAGCCTTCAGCCCTGAGAGAGCAGTTGTCCTTGAATGCTACTTTTCTCAAGCAGATCAGAGCAATAGCCAGTCCAAAGGCCTGGGGCCATTTAGGCAAAGGAGAACCACAGCCCATCAAGTGCACCATTCTTACCGCCATGACCAAAAAGGCTCTACTGGGTGGCTACTTCCCTGGTGAGCAGCTTCCAGAAACCTTTGTGAGCCACCTGGGGAGCTGATGTGCTGATTAGTGTCCTGCTGCAGAAGGACGACGTCAGGGGAAGGGTTGGGTCCTGGTGTTTGTCTACAATTGAACCTACTGGTCTGATCCAAACTGCAACTCCATTTCTTGGGTGCTTATGCCTTCTCTTCTTTGTGCCCTCTAAAACCCACACATATAGATGCACACTGTTGCCCTTCACCTGCCATGGGCTCAGTGGAGTACGAGGCCCCCCACTGCCGGAGACAGAATGCTTAAGTGAAAGACTTGATCTGATCAGGAGGGCTGTGGCAAATATTAACCATAAATAAATATGGGGCAGAATAATCAACAGGATGAAAAAGGGCTTCCAACACCCACCCTATCAAGCAGAGACCATGAAGATGGAAGAGCTATTCAGAGAAGATCGTGTCTTGGTATTCATAAAGACAAATGGCTAAATCAGTACATTTTCAGTGGGATGCTAAAGCATTATGTTATCTTTTATTATTCTCATTTAGCAACAATTTCAAAGACCTTTGGTTTAATTTATTTCCGATGCTTCAAGATGACACCCAAACCATGCAAAGTCTCCCACGCAATTAATGAGATCGTTGGGATTTGTCTGTCATGGAAGGACCTGCTGACAAACCTGAGCTGTGGAGGTGGCAAGTCTCACCGATGTTCCCCCTCCCTCCTCTCAACAAACATTCACGGAGTTGGGATTAACCAGGATTAACTTGGGTTTGCTGGATCCGATTCTGCTGTGCAGCATTTTTCCTTCCTTCCTTCCTCCCTCAACAGATTCATGAATGCCTCCTGGTGTTCCTTGTAACCTCTTTCCTTCGCTTCTTTCTCCCGGTCTCCTTTCTGCTGCTGCCTTGGCGTGATAGTGGAGCAGCCCTCGTTTGCCCTTAGTAATCCCTTCACTTCTCTTCCTTCTTGGCCCTTTTAGCAATAAAGAAAACAATTTCTGGACTCACTGAATTCTACCCCTAATATCTAGTGCCCAGCTGTCCTCTTGCGAGATCTTCAAACAAAATGTGGCTGGTTGTGCCAGAACAAGAACAATTGTGAGGCTTCGGGAAAGTCAGTCCCAGTCAAATACCTATTCCTGCTCCAGGAAACCCAACAGCCTTGCTTGGATTCAGCGTCTGTTGGGTTATCATTTGTCTGGTGTGAACCCGCTTCTCCACACCAATGCAGAATTCCCTCCCACTGAATAAGTGACACCAACTTGGGCTTCTTTTTTTCCCAATCTTCATCCAGCTGACTCCTTCCAGACAGGTATTATTCAACAATGGTGGAGGGAGACAATGGGAAAGCCAGCAAGACTCCATAAATGTCCTAGATGAGGGGAACAGAAGGGGAACGTATCAAATTTGCGGACAAAATCAAGTTAGGAGAAATAGACGATAAGATCCAGAAAGATCTTGACAGACTGGAACAGTGGCCCCATCCCCAAAATGCAGTTCAGCCGTGATAAAAGCCAGGTCCTGCACTTAGGCAAGAAAACCCCAATCTTCATGACCCAACAGGCTTCCTTTCTTCGGGGGGGGGGGGGGGGGTGGGGGGGGCGCTGCAGGAGCAGCTTCTCGGCAGAGATCCCGCTTGGCTCATCCGTCAAGGTTTCGTTTTTGTTTTTACTGTCTCCCACTTTCCCAGATCTCTTATCTTCACATCACACGTGTCCAGAACACTGAAGCTTTAGTCAGAATCTGGCTGTACCTGATGATTCTTGACAAATGTGTCTTTTCTTTTTATGTACACCGACAGCATTTGCACCGAAGACAAATTCCTTGTGTGTCTAACCACACTTGCCCATTAGAGAATCCATTCATTCATTCTTGTTATCCTCAGGAGCTACGGAAAATAAGTCGACTCCCACCTCTCTGTGCTGGAAGACCGCTATCATGTCACCTCTAAACTGTTCCTTGTACAATTTATCCTGCAGACTCATTGTCGTATTAGTTGCTCTTCTCTGCACACTTTCTAGAGCTCAGCATCATTTTGTATCATGGTGACAAAACTTGACACAGTATTCCAACAGTGAACTCACCAGTGCAGTATAAAGTGGCATTAACACTTCACATGATCTCGAGGCTACCGATCCCTAGGATTACACTGGCTTTCTTGCCAGCTGCAGCGTGTTGCACACGTGAGTGTCCGCTGGCTCTCTTCCGCGTGCTTCTACCCATTGCTTCTTGCCCCGTCCTCAGGACAGGACAGGACGGGCCGTACCGCCATTCTGAGCCTGGGCATATGGCTTTTTCCTGCCTAAGTGCAGGACCTTCTCACCACTGAACTGCATCTTGTGGGATGGGGCCCGGGGGTCCACATCTGTCAAGATCCACCTGGATCTTGAGCCTATCTTTTAAAGCGTGGGCTATTCCCTCCCCAAAAGAAATTGTTTTGGTGTCATCTGCAAATGTGATCAGTTTCCATTCTGACCCCCCATCTAAGTCATTTATGAAGCATTTATGAAGCCCTGTTATGAAGCTGTTATCAGAACTGTGAGGTACCTCAATGCTTTCAACCTTCAACAATAGAAACAAGAACAAAAACAAGAGGAAAAGGAAATATAAATACAAGAAGAAATTCTTTAAGCATCATGGACCAGTTGTAATTTGGAGCACGTGTTTCCAAGGCAGGATTGGGCCAGTCTTTATTACATCAAAGAAAAAGTCATAAGAATTTAAGTCATAAGAATTTATTTGTCATTACACTCGCAAGCGGGTGCAACGAAATGAGGTGCTCTTCCTCAAGTAAAACTGGACAACACCATTGAAAGAAAAATAAAAACTAAACACAACAGACCATACAATAATCTCTATACAATTTAAAAATGTAAATACCCCATTACTCTCAGCCATTAAATTCCACAAAAATCTTATGACCCTGCATTCAAACTCAAAGCTGCACTTGGATAAAAACTGTTCTTAAATCTAGTTGTCCTTGTTCTTAATACCCTGAATCTCCTTCTCGATGGTAATAGTTCAAAGAGCTGATGTCCCGGATGAGAGGAGTCATTCAATATATTAAATATCTTCCTCTTACATCTATTCCTATACCGTTCTTCCAAAGAGGGGAGTGAGCAGCCAATGATGTTTTGGGCCATCTTAATCACCCTCTGAATTGCCTTTTTCTCTGCCACTGTGCAGCTCGAGAACCATACACAGAGACAGTAGGATAATATACTCTCAATTGAACTCCGATAGAAGGTAGTCAGTAGACTCTCAGCCAGTTGTTGTTTCCTAAGAATGTGAGACACAAAATCGTAGTGCAATTAGATATAACGAAGCTCTTTTAGGACCCTGCAGCGGAACAGCAATCAGCCTTCCTTGATTGCAAATGAGCAAAGTTCTTCAGCCAAGATTGCCCTGAACAGTTTCCTTGATTTGGTGATGGAGACCATCCCTGCGATGGAGGCAGCCGCCCCTGCCTGCTTGGCCTGTCACTCTGAGGAACCCCGGTGCTCCAGGGACTAATCAAGGAGAGAACGACGGAGACATTTCCACATAGTGAGAACAATGATTCAGTGGAACAACTTGACTCCAGAAATTGCGAGAGCTCCATCACCGGAATTTTTCAGGAAGAGGCTGGACAGCCCCTTGTCTGAAATGGTGTAAGGCCTCCTGCTTGAGCAGAGGGTTGGACTAGAAGACCTCCGAGGTCTCCTCCAGCTCTGTTATACTGTATTCTATGCCCAAAGAGTCCCAGCGAGGATGAAAGTCATTAGGCCTGTAGGTAACATAGCACCTAAAAGGCAATTTAGAAGGAAGAAAGGAAACAAAAGGGTCCAAGCAAATACATAAAGATAGCTCTGCCCTGCTAACAATGAAGCCTGGATATTCTGCCCAGAATATGTCAGATCCCAGCCAGGGAATGACTAAAATATATTGCAGAGCCCAAAAATGTTCTAGCGGAGAAATGCAGTATCATTTGAACAAGCCCCTAGATTCTAGAACCTGTAAAAGCTGGAATTACCAGCCACTCCCTTAACTTGTGCAGAAAAATAAAAGCTTTTAGCACAATGCCAAATACAAACCTAGAATATAGTTTGGAAGTCCAATTTCCTTTTTATCTGGGCTTCCATTTTTCAACCGTTTTAAAACATGAATCAGAGGTTCTGGAACAGACAGTAAACCTGTCCTTTCAGCTTGAGTCCAGTCAATTCCCTGGCACTCTGCCTAAGTTTTAAAATAACCAATCTTTTCCAAGTGCCAACAAAGGGAAAGGCTGCCGTTATCTGACTCAGTATGTAATACCCGCAGCTAGGTCTCATCCCAGAGAATGGGGCTGATTATCTGAACCTGTCCTGGAAAACAGGCTCCACGGGCCACAATAGAAATCTATTTGTCCAGCGACACATTAGACTGACCTCTAAGGTCTCTCTGATCCAAGCCGTGGCATCTGAAGTCACTCGAATCAAACCACAGAGTCATAGGGAGGAAAGGGACCACAAAGGTCTTCTAGTCCAACCCCTGGCCAAGCCAGGAGTTCTTGTAAATTTTTATAGGTTGCACAATCTTTTCTTGAAAGTCTTCAGTGATGGAGCACACACAACTTTGGAAGTCAAGCTATTCCACCGATGAATCATTCTCATGATCTGGAGATCCCTTTCTATTCCCAGGTTGGATCTCTCCGCTATGAGCTTCCGCGTTGCTTCCTGTCCTGCCTTCTGGTGCTTTGGAGAAAAAGTCAATCCCAGCTTCCCAACCTCTTCTTTGAAAGCTCTGGTGATGGAGAAGAACCCACAACTTCTGAAGGGCAGCCATTCCACTCATCGGCGGTCTCCTTATTTCTAGGCTGGTTCTCTTCTTTGATTCGCCTCCATCTCATGGACCCGTCTCCAGATCCCTCTCCTTTGTGCCAATTTAATGAATGAATCAGAGCAGTGTTGGTTCTCAGTCTTTTCTTCATTATGGACCCCTTTCAAATACCTTTTGTGGGAACCCCAAGGCTGCACTCAAGATTGAAATGATAACATTTCTCCAAGTCTCCGCAGACCCCCACCCTGTGATGACATCGTGGCTCCCCAGGGGTCCACAGAGCCCAGGTTGAGAACTCCTGGATGAGAGCATGAATACGTGGCTGAATGAAAGAGTTCTTGAGGACAAGCGAACTGGTGCAAGGAGGTGGTTGCCTCTGGCTTTGAACTAAAATTTGAAGTGATAGCCAGTAATTGTGCAAATGACATCACAGCAGGCAGCAACTGGTGCAGCCATCAAAGGGCTACCTTGGTCGGTGGGTGGGTGGGTGGAACAAGATCTTGAAGGAGGCCTGCCATTACTTAAGCCAGGATCCAGAGAGAGGAGAGCACGGCTTGGCAGTTAAGACAACGAGGCCTTGAAAGGAGACCCTGAGGAAGAAGAGGCCAAGCTGCTTCCAAGACACGGTCGGGTGAAAGAAACCGCAGCCCAGGCAGGAACACCTCAGACAAGACTCTCCCTCGTTCTCAGGTAAAAGGAGCACATTCGGGCTGGCAAGATTTCGTCACTATAGCTTGATCATTAAAGTAGGTATCGGCCTACATGGCTTTGGCTGCCTGGTCTTGCCTACCTTGGAGGGCTGACAAGAAGTCACGTGTTTGCTTCTCTTGGCCAGAGGCTCCTGGTCAGCCCTTTCTCCGAGAAGAAGGGATCTGGCCCACTTGCCGAGCCAGCCTTCCAACCCGGTGCAGGGCTTTCCCCCTTGATCTCAACGTCTCTGGGGACACAGCACTTCCTGTGCACCCCACCTCGATGGCAAGCCTGGCGCAAAGAAACTATTTTGAGCCTTCCGCCAACAGTCCAATTCAACACGCCAATCGCCCCTGAGAATAATGCTCAGCAGGACAGAAGAACAACTCACAGGCTCACTTAGCCTCCCAACTCCCCTACCTGGGGGGACAGCCAGTCTTAAAGGTCTTCTCAGCAACCAGCAGGGTTGGGGCCAAACTGATCTCATGGGAGAAGAGAGCACCTGAAGGCAAGCAGTCCAATTGTTCTCCCGGTCAGGAAATGGGTTGCCATCCACTGCTTCTTGCCTTCTGGTGCTTTGGAACACAGGTTATGGCAGCCCCTCAAATATGGGAACACTGCGATCATGTCAACCCTAGTCCTTCTTTTCACTAGAGTCGATAGACCCAATTCCTGTCACCGTTCTTCATATGTCTTAGTCTCCAGCCCTCCAATCATCTGTTGTTCTTGCATTCTTTCCAGAGTCTCAATACATCGTTTTATATTATGGTGGCCCAAACTGGATGCAGTATGCCTCGTGCGGTCTTACCAAGGCATTACAAAGTGGTACTAACGCTTCATGTGACCTTGATTCTATTCCTCTGTTAATGCAACCTAGGATTGCATTGGCTATTTTGGCAGCTGCAGCACACAGCTGGCTCGTATTTAAATGACTGTCCACTAGGACTCCAAGATCCCTCTCACAGTTATTGACAGTGAGCCAAGTTTCACCTAATCTGTACCTGTAGCTTTTGGTTTTTCTTGACTAAATATAAAACCTTATTTTTTTCCTCCACTAAATTTGTTTTATTACCTAGAGAGGGCCCAGTGTTCAAGTCTGCCAAGATCCATCCAGAGCTTGAGCCGATCTCCTGGGGTTTGGGCTATTCTTGCCAGCTCGGTGTTGTCTGCAAACTTGATGAGTTTCTGG
This sequence comes from Pseudonaja textilis, assembly GCF_900518735.1. Next base: position 4,587,569 of record NW_020769384.1, read on the forward strand.
AGAAAGAGGTGTGCCGTAAATACGTGTGTGTGTGTGAATGGCTGGTATCTTATCACTGAGACTGGAGAAGGCAGGATGGCAAACTATGTGTTTATTCAGATTTAGAGCTGACCAGGATCATCCCCAACCATTTCAGCCTCTTTAAAACGGTGTCCATGAATGCCAGCTCTGGCTGAATAAATGGAGTTATCACAGCCTCAGAGGAAGCGCTGAAACGTTTTGGGCTTTCAGGCATGCAACTCTCCAAAAGAAAAACTTGGCAGCCTTAATTCATCACCTACTTAATATCTGAATTGCACATGGAAGTAGCCCAACCATAATTCAATTTGCATTAAAGAAATGAGCAGGTACCAGCACATAAGCATATGCCACCCAGGGCAGTGGGATACACGGAACATTCTGGTGGCTTGCAAGGTGCTCTCTGATTTAGTGATCCTAATTTGCATAAATTGTATAAGCATGCTTGAGAACCAACTTACCTTAGATGCACTTGTGGGTTCCGGTGTTTCGGAATAACAGAGCAAGAGCTGGAAGGAGATCTGCAAGCGGGCCTCACACACTGCCTAAAGACTGCCATGCAAGGACAAATCATGCATTGCAAAGATCGCCTGGAGGTGGGATATATTGCTCATGTGATCAACCGGATCCCCTGTATGGACTGCCCTTGTGCCTGTGTAGGATAGACAGGGAGGAAGCTAATCACCAGAATGCAAGAACACAAGCGAGCAGTCAGAAATTCCATTTCACAGCTACTAAGCTGGTTGGCCAAGCAGGTACACAGATAGCCAGGGGAATGATTGAAGCCTGGGGAATGGGGGCCCTTGTCAGTCAACAGGAAGGCTGATTTATCGCCAGCTTATCAGGTACTTAGGAGCTCAGCTGAGGGCTTGGCAGCACAAGAAAACCACAGCCAACCATGGCCATCAACACCAATCAACCAAGAAGAAGCCACATCCAACCAGGCACCACATAAACAGGACACATAGAATAGCCCAAAATGCACATTCCAGTAGGAAGAAGTTCCCAGAAGATGGGCTCAGCAAGGAAGACCACACCTTTGGTCCCAGGGACTGACCCAGGTTGGATTCTGCACCCAGTTTTCAATCACTGGGGGGGGGGGGTTCAATTCTGCTGCTCATGGGCCAACCTCCTGCTGCTTGTCCCGTGTCCAGATTTAAAGGCCATCTTTTAGGAAAGATTCAGTAAAGGGGAGCAAGAGGTGAGAGGTTCAGTCCAGAATTATCTGGAGGCTTGAAACAAAAGCCCCACAAACAGATGACACCTTGCTGAGCCATGGAAAGTGTGTGTGGGGGGGGGGGGAGAAGCTCCTGTATGGTCCCTGACTGTGGGACACAAATAGCCCGCAAAGGCAAGAAGGGCGACTCCAGAGGAATCTGGGTGAAGAGCCAGCCAAGGGGAACGAACGATGGCGAGGTTGGGGGCAACCACAGGCCGGGCACCCATCTTTGGGGCAACGGGGCGGAGGTCCTCCTGAGCAAGGCCCGAAGGTGCAACCAAAGCCTCAGCCGCCCAGTTGGGCAGGGCTTCCATGGGCCGGAGCTTGTCTGCATCGGGCACTGCAGCCCAAAAGCTGGGCCTGGTCTCTGGGCAGGAGGCCCCGTTTTCAAGACCCCAGGCAGGCGGGCGGGCGGGCGGGCGGCTGTTCCTCCTGGGGCGCTTTACAGGGCCCCTGGCGGGCTTTGCCGAGGGAGACACTGCCGGGCCTTCCGCGGGAGCCGCGCAGGGCCTCGGGCAGAACTTGACCCTCCGCGTCCCGAGCGAGGAGCGGAGCGCGGAGGTCGGGCGGGGCGCGGAGCCCGGTTCCCGCTCTCTGGGCAAGCGCTCCGTGCTCCGCTCCTCGCTCGGGACGCCCCTCGGGACTCTCTTGCCGGCGCAGCCTCTCGGGGGCGGCGAAAGGCGGGCGCCTCCACTCCGCGGCCCGGCCTGGGGCCCGCCGCCCCTCCGCTGCCCCTCGCGTCGCCTGAGCTTTCCGGGCGGAAGTGGACGGAGCCCCCGGAGAAAGAGAAAGCGCCGCGCCCAGCAGCCACGGCTGACGCCGACGCCTCCCCGCGCAGGTGCCCGGCCGGCCTTCCTGGCAGCGGCGGCGGCGGCGGCGGCCCTGCGGAGCGATGGGCGGCTCGGGGCCGGCCTGGCGGGACTCGCTGCCCTACTACTACTGCGTCAAGTTCGCGCTCTCGGCGTCCTCCACCCTCTTCTCGGTAGGCCCCTTCCCACACGCGCCGGGCGGCAAGCGGAGGAGCGGCGGGCGCCTCGCCTCGCCTCGCCTCGCCCTGGACAAGCGCCCGCCGGCTCCCTTGGGCAGCGGGGCCGCCTCCGCCTTGTCGCCCGGGCGCCGTTGTCGGCCTCTGCCTGCGCCTTTCCCGGGCTTCGCGCCACGCCTGTGCCGGGAGAGCGAGGCCGGTGGTGCGCGCCTGGCGGCGGGGCCTGGCGGGCGCATTCCCCGAGCTTCCCGCCCCCGGAGACGCCCCGCCGCCCGCAGAGTCGGCCCTTTGTTTCTTTCTGCCGTTTGGGCGCCGCGCGGTTACCGGCGGACTCTGCGCGGTGGTTTCCTTGGCCGCTGCACCGCAAGGGCTCCGCTTGGATCCTTCCCGGTTTGGGGTTTTTTCCGTTTCTGCACAATCTGAGCCCCCGCTGCAGTGCTGAGCCGGAATGCAAGCGAGGCCCTTTGCCTGCAGCGGCCCCGGCAATTCCCTGGCTCTGGGCCTTGGCTCTGGGGTCAGCTGGGGACACCTGGCTGGGACCATCTACCTACCTGGGCAGCCTGTAGGAGCCTCAACCGGTCAGGGGTCCTCCAGCTGTGACTCTTCTTCAGAGGTTTCCAAGCTTTCTCTGGAAGGGGGAACCGATTAGGCTTTTTTTTTTGAGGATCCCAGACCTCTAAACAAGGGCAAAGCTCTAGCGGGAGAAGATTGGCCGTGTTTGAGTAAAGGTGTACATTTGGGCCCTTAGTTTCTCAGGGAACCACATCATGTTCTCAGGAAACACAGCTGGAAAATCCTTGCCAAGCTCTGATGGGCTTCAAGTGAGAGAAGACTGGGAACGTTTGTGTGTGCATTCATTCATTCATTCATTCATTCAAATTTGTTATAGCTCTCAGCTGTAATGGGCTCTGGACAGCTCCCCATAAAAACAAAACAAAAAGCTACACTGACAGCCCAGACTAAAATTACCTTAAAAGCGACACACGTTGAAATAGATCCCTCCAATAAACCCAGCTTGGGATCAAAGCCATCTTTAAGAACCCCCTGGAACCCCAGGAGGGGGAGGCTCTGTCCTCATCTCTGCTTCCCCAGGGCCTGAGCCCCTGGTTTCCGAAACGCTAAGCATCGTGTTAGGATGTGGCAAACTTCCTCCCCATCCCACCTCCAGCCACAGGGAAGTCAGGCAGAGGCTGAATTTTAGATTTGGGGAAACAGCTTCTTTTCTTCCTCTGGGAATACAGTTAGCCCTCATTTAGCAACTGTTCGCAATTAGTATGGTGATGACAAGGTAAGTTTGTGACCAATCCTTGCACTTAACCACTATGGCGGATTTGCAAGGCAAAGCAAAGAGCAAAAACTCCGTTACTGGACTGAATGACTGGTTGGGGTTGCTAAATGAAGACTACCTGTAGCCCTTTTTTCCTGAATTCTTTTGGGAATCTGAAGGAAAAGCTTGTTGCAAATCATAACAATGGATGCTCTGAGCCTGTTGATGGGCACCTTGCTGGAGCATACTTAAGCAGTGGTCAACCAGGACACTTACATCCTTGAACAGCCTCAGTTCTGCCTGTGTGGAGAGGACATCCTGGGGCTCTTGTCTGTGGCTTGGTCTCAGGCTTCGGCCTGGATCTTGGTGGGAATGTTGAACTGGTTTTGGATGCTACGGTGTTTTGTAGATCCAGCCTGCACCTTCTATTTTGCTCCTCATGGAGCTCCTGACTCATCATCTCTGTTCTGCTTTGTTGAAGAATTTTATATTGAATGGAGGCATTTGCTTCTCCTCTGTTGTGTTTCATTTAACACAAGTTCATTATGTAGAAGTCTTGATGTTTCATATGATTTATTCACCATCATCATAATTATGAAAGTAATGACTTGTTTAATGCCAAGGAAACTTGTAAGCAATTGTAATTTGTTCAAACTGGAGTTCAGGCTTAGTGTAAGCATGAACTTTGCCAGTTATGGTTTTAATGACTAAAAATATCATGGTTTAGTGTCATTTAGATTTCCCATGTACCATAATTATTTTTTATGGCAATAAGAATAAAGAAATTTGCCTTCAGAAGTTGTGGGAGCTTCTTCCTCACAGGAAGCTTTCAATTTGAAGCTTTCAAATAAGTCCGGGTCTTATATTTTTTTGAGCCCTGGAAAAACGACTGGGCCGTCTTTTTGGTGGTGACTTAATTCCCCCCTTGCATCCTCATCTAGGGCGCCCCACGGGCAGCCTCGCCATCAGCCGCTCCTAACGGGTGATCATGGCGAAGTGCAGAGAGCTCCCTCCTCCCACCAAACACCTTTTCTGCAGACCCAAGACCTTTGGCACCCGCTGCTGTTGCTTTCCCTTCTGCCCATTCCACTGCCACGTTTGGAGTGCCGCTGCCATTTGGAGCACCGCTGTCATCTTTGGAGCTGCCACTTCCGTGTTTGGAGCTGCTGCCGTGTTTGGAGTGGCGGTGGCGCTCCAAACAGCGGCAGTGCTCCAAACGTGGAAGCGGCAGCTCCAAACACGGTGGCAGCTCCAAATGCAGAAGTGGCAGCTCCAAACAGCAGCGGTGCTCCAAACAGCGGCAGCACTCCAAACGTGGAAGCAGCAGCTCCAAATGCGGTGGCGGCATGGGCAGAAGGGAAATCAACAGCAGCGGGCGCTGAAGGTCTTGAGTCTGCTGCAAAGGTGCTTGGCAGGAGTAGGGAGCTCTCCGCACTCTGCCATGATCGCCCATTAGCAGCAGCTGGTGGCGAGGAATTGCTGCCCATGGGGTGCTCCTAACGGCAAGTCCCCCTGCCCTTCCCCACATTTTGCATGTTTTAAAATAGGCCTAAATTTGAGGGGAGGGGCTTAATTTCATTTTATGCCTAGAAAACATGCTGGGTCTTCCTATTGGGGGAGGTCGTATTGTTGGAGAAACACGGTGTGTATGTGTGTATGTGTGTGTGTGTGTGTAGTTATAGTTATAGTTATAGAATCCTAAAATATTTCCAAGCAAGTTTTAGACTAAATACCAATATACATTCCCCTGTGGTATCCCCCTTATAGATCCCTAACCCTTATCTCTAATTTTTTCAGCTTTATTATTTCTTTTAATTTTAGCCAGCTTTCCCTTTTCTAAGTTTCCCCGGTCTTTCTTTCTTTTTCCTTCTGGTATTATTTTTATTCCCCTCTGCCTGTCAGCCATGTTTTCCCCCACCCTTTCCAGTTCTCTTTTTTGGGGTTTCTTCCTATATAATTCCTTCTTCTTAGTCTTGGGAGCCTTATCTCTTTTATTTGTTGTCTCTGGTGTCAGTGCCTCTATTTTAAATCCTTTTATATCCTTTGGCAGTGGTCCTTGTTCTCCATATTCATCTGGGCTGTTGTTTCCCTCTTCCGACTCGTCATCTCTGAGCTTTCTTTGTTCTTCTGCAAGCTGCAGTGCCATTACTTTACTAATCATTGTGTCCAGCAATTTCAGAAAAATGCCTTTCTGAGTTACATAAACACTGATTCCTAATTTCTGTAGAAGGAAATTTTAACAGAATAATAACTTTGCTCCAGCTGACATCCATTTGGCTCCTAGCAAAATGGCTATTTGTTGTTTGTAGTACATATTGCTCCGGTGTTATTTATTTACTGATTAGCTGTTGCTTGTCTTCTGAGTGGTGCGATTATTCATATTCCATTGGAATGTCTTAGAGCAGATGTGGTTGAAAGCTGTCAGGAGAAAGGCTGTTACTATTGATGCAGCAGCAGCAGCCCCTGGGCCTGTGGGGGACTGAGGGGATGCCACCCCCGGCTGCTTTTCTCTGAGTAAAGCTTGTGAGAAACGGATGGCATTTACAGGATCTCTGGTGCTGTTTTTTAATAAGGTATTTGCTGCCGCTTGGTTTGAAATAACTGACCTTTAAAGTGGAATTAAACTGCTGTCCTTTCCTGTGATCTGTCATGTGAAGAATGGATAGCTAGGGTGGCCTTGCTGCTTGTGGATTAGAAGGCGGTGGGTGGGTGATATTTGTTTACCAAGGCATTTCCTGCCCACTTCCTGATAGGCACAGCTGCCTCCAAGCCTCTCAGGCACCCAGGTCATGATTGTCCCATGAGATGGATGGATGGATGGATGATACATGGATACACAGAGAGAGAAGGGAGTGCGGGAGAGAGAGAGAGAGAGAGAGAGAGAGGTTTTTCACAAATGAGCCTGGCAAAACGTATTTCCTAACTTCTCCACAAATTTGCAGAAATCATGATGAAAGATTTTCCAATATTAGCAGCATAGCCCAGAAAAAAATAATTTATAGTTAAAGCAAGCATATTTTGATGCTGGAGGGGTTGCCAGAACTAAATTATTTATTTGCCTTTATGTGTGGTCTTGCTCAAAATTAGCCATTTGAGGGTATTTCAGAAAATTGCATCATAACGAAAGCATAGAAAAAGTACATTAGGCCTTTGGTCATTATTTTCTGGTAAGAATATACATTTGAGAAACAATACGTGTTAGATTTTGAATTAATAGTTGCTAGTTTAGTAAAATATTGGAAACATCTAGAGTAGACATCTAAGAAAACTTCATTTGATGCAGTCTATTGCCATGTTGAGAACAATAAATAGTAAATGGAAACCAGGTAAAAAAAATAAGGAAGAAAAGTGCTTTTCCTATATGGAATTAATATAGTATAATATTAATGTAATATTAATATTATTAATATAGTATAATATTAATATAATAACTAATATTAAAATATCTTTAAAAGATATTTTAATAATGAAAACAGCAATCGGCTGTCTGTAGCTCATCACGATAAACGATGGAAGATAAAATGTATGCAGATCTGTAGCCCTTTGGCCTGACATTCATGCATTGATTTTAACTTGTGAAATATTATGGTTGATCCTGTTTTCATATTGGAGGATTCTTTTTCCTGGCCTCTCCGATAGAAAAGCTGGGTCAAGAAATGTCAAGAGGTCACCCCTGCAGACCCTTCCTTGCCACCTGCCCGCCTGCTCCATTGGCTGGCTGGACGGGCGCAGAGCAGAAGGCCCAAAGCCTGACCAGCCGCCCCTTGGCTGGGAGGCAGAGAGGGTCTAAGTTGCTTTTCCTTCCCCTCCCCTGCAGATGGTCGGCCTTGTCATCTTCTGTGTGGGCATTTATGCCGAAGTGGAAAGGCAGAAGCACCGGACCCTGGAAGGGCTCTTCCTGGCCCCAGCCGTCATTCTCATCCTCCTGGGCCTCACGATCTTTGCCGTTTCTTTTATTGGCATGGTGGGATCCCTCCGAGACAACCAGATGCTGCTGAAAACCGTAAGGCACTTTCCCACCACACGGGGCCCTTTCCTTATCCCTGGCTCCGCCTTCCCCTCAACTTGCCTGCCACAGGAGACGGTCTCTGGGGACGGGGCTGCAAGAGCCTCAGCCCTCCTTCTGGAAGTCTTGCCAGTGGGGAAGGATGACGGCTCCTTTTCGTAGAGCCCCTGAGCATGAACCCGTTACATGCCCCCCCCGCCCCCCCGTAGGCATCCTCCCTGGGCACGGCCACCTTGAAACTCCATGTATTTGCAGTCAAAAATATCAACTTCAGAACTTTCCCATTGTTTGGAAAGTGTTGCAGAGTGGATTTGGGGATTATGAAAGACTCAAAGAGGAAGGGGAAAGGGCAAGAGGTCATAATTTTATATCTTTTTAAATCTTATTTTCTGTATTTTTCTTATTTTAATTGTTTATATTTTTATTTTAAAATTCTAATAAAATTATTGCAAGGAGAGAGTGAGAGCAGAGCTTGTTAGGAAAGAACAGCATCTCAGCAGCAGCTGCTCCAAAAGGGAGAGGCCGGCTAAGTGCTCCCCAGGCTGGACAAATGTGAGGCTATGCAGGACATAGACCTAGAATAATAGGATTGGAAGGGGGCACCTTGGAGGTCTTCTAATCCAGCCCACTTCCTGAGTAGAAGATCCTAAACCATTCCAAACAAATGGCTGTCCAGCAGTGGAGCCCCCACAACTTCTAGAGGCAGCAGCAGCTTCTTCTTTTTTTTAACAAATTTTATTCAGTTTTTCACATTAAAAACAAACATCTCTTTTTAGTGGACAACATATTTCTGGGTCATCACCTTTACATACAAATATGACAGCAATTATACATTCATATATGCATACTTAGTTCTATTATTACCTTTTCCATTCCAAATTTTCAGTAAGGAGAGAAACAAACACATTAATTCTAGCCTCTTTCATTAATCTCAATCAAAACATCTTTTTGTTTCATTTCAATTATTTCAAATATAATCCTTTAATATTTATTTTAAAAATAAAGATAAATATGTGTTTGAATAATTAATAATAATAATAGTTACCAATGTCTCTCCTTGCTTTTAATAGTCTACATTAACTTATTAATTTAGTTGGTTCTTTAGTCTGTCATATTCCCTTCCCATTACACATTCTTTTTATAAATTCTAGATTAATACAACTTTTAACACTAAAAAAAACAGAAGTATAGATTTCCCCCCCTTTACTGTTTTGAGTGTGACACCTCAATGATTAAAATATACCTTTATTCCCTCATCTTGATTCCCAATAAACCATTATTTTTAAGAAGTTACAATAATAATCATTCCATCTTTTCACTTGGATTCTGCAGCATATTTTCCCCCCGTGAATTTTAATAAGAGTTTTCAGTATCTATATTACCCTATTTTGGCCTGTAGTATACACCCATGGCAATCTCATTTCCCCACCCCATATTGACCTGTATGGATTACCTAGGAGGTTTTCATCCTAGGTTTTGTGTATTTCTCTAGAGATGTAGAGATCTTTTATATACAATGCAACTCCACCTCCTCTTTTGTTAGGTCTGTTTCTTTTGAATAGTTTGTATCCTTCCATCAGTATATTTCAATCCTGTGTTTCATCCCACCAAGTTTCAGTAATGGTGGTAACTACATCGTATCTGCCTGCATGGGCTAATACTTCAAGTTCACTCTGTTTGTTCCCTAAACTTTGAATGTTAATGCAACTTCAGAAAGTCCACAATGTCCCGACTACTTTACTGTGCACTAGAAAAATTTGAGTAACTTCTGCAAAGAGAGAAAATTAATTGGAGTTCCAAATAATCAACTTTGTACAGGAATCAGAAGTAAAATTTTATTTGCCGTCATGTTCAGTTCACAAATGGAGGCCACTTTGGTTAAATAAATATCACAAACTGTTCCTGCCTGACACTGTTTTTCATCTGTATATCAGCCATTCATCTCCTCTATGAATTACAAATGTCAAATACTTTTTTTCTTTTTAAAATTAATAACCTTTTGTGACATTGCTTGGGAATGAAAACACTTTTCTCTTTTCAATCTCCTGCCGAGCAAAGGAGGAAAGTGTTGGAAGCCCCATTTCCTGAGTGATCCACAATGTGCCAAGGATTTTATCCTGGATATGTTTCTGCTCTGATGAGCCTGCCTCCCCCACGCCAAGCACTTGCTTGTCTTCAAGAAGATGAGTTTGCTGTCACTGTTTTTGGTTTGAAAATTTTTATTAGTTTATCAGACTATAAAATACAAAGAAAAATAGTGAAAAACTAAGGGAGGAAAAAGGGAAACGGAAAAAGTGTGGGGTAAAATGGGAAAAAGGAAAAAGGGCTTCTGGCCCTCTTTAGCACAGTTCAGGGTAATAGCACTACAACCTCAACTTTTTACTTTTACACAGTAATATATACAGTAGTAACCATCTCTATAACAGTGTATTTAATCAGCAAAACTAAAATCAAAGCTTCCTTCCTTCTTTCATTAGCATAAAATCAAGAAGTGATTTCCAAATGGAAATGAAATGAGACATGTTCTTTCCTTTCAACAAAACAATCAATTTAATCTCTACTTTATTTTTCTTTTTGCTGTGGGAAATTATATTTCTGTTTGTACCTATTAATTTTTACAAACTATCATCATTTATATTAACAATTTACTGCACTCTCTCAAGTTATTTAATCTTAAAGGGGAAAACCCTTTTTTTAAAAAAACAACAAAAAATGTGCTGTCCAGCCAGTGTATGGGAATTGGATAGTTAGGTAGCAATTGTGAGCTGTTCCCTTAATCATGGTAAATCTATTTAAGGTATCCTGGGAAATGTAGTCCATGTCACGTGACCACATCTGTAATCCTAACTGGTCACTTAATTGACCCTCGAGGGATTGGGGGAGTTTTCCTCACTCTTGGCTGAACTCATGGACTCGTGGTAGCTGTTCTACTTCTATCGTTACAAGATGGGAGAAAAAGGATAGGAGATAAACCATCTTTTTACCTACAAGACAGATATGCAAAGGATTGCTCATTAAAGAACTTTGTCACAAATGTGAGTTATGAGGATACCTGAAGAACCAATAAAGGTACTTTATTATGGATGTTTTGTGGAATTTATCTATCTGCATCTGTACAGGATACAGAATAGTAAAAAGATGATTTTTTTTGAAGTCCTGAAGCCCATCAGTATAAAGAAAGTTAATTTGGATTTGTGATAAAGCAAAGTAATGTTGAAGCCAGAAGTGAATGTGGAATGCTAAACTCTGTGCCTCAGTTTGAATTGCAGGGAGGGGCAAGAATCCCCCCCCTTCCTCTTTTACGCAAGAGACTTTTCAAATATCCTATGCGCTGGCTTTCAAAGGCAATCAAATTTGCCTCCTTCGAACCTTTTTTTTTTCTCTTTACTGAGGCAGGATTCCTTTTTCTTCATATCAAGCCAAGAAGGGGCAAATTCCCCCTCCTTTTCTCTTCAGCGAAAGAAGTGCTGTGTCTCAAATTACAACTCCTAGCTCAGAAAGAACCAATTTGTAAAAGAAAGGGAGGGGCCAAGTATCTCTTATCCATCCCTGTATTCATCCAATTACAAACCCTTTCCAAACACAGTGAGAAAGTTTCAGAAATCTTGCTGGCATTTCTAGAAAGCAAAACTAACTTTGCCCTGCTCATTTCAGCTGAAAGACTTTGCATTTTTCCAGTTCAGAGGCAATGAGAGAAGCCTCTCCAGCTATTTTTACAACTACTCTGGCCGTTTTATTGGGGGTCATAATTCATTACTGACAGACCATCTTCAAAGCAAAGAAGGCTAATCCTAGCAACGTTTTAAAAAGGAACAATTTCTCTTTCTGCTCAAAACCTTAAAATTTCTTTATGTTCCCCTAGCTTTATTAAACAATTAAAAAAACATATAACACTGCAAGCAAACCTTTGGGGTGTTGTATTCGATTGATTGGTTTTCTTCCAGCAAGGAAACAATAAATTCCTCTGGAGTTCACCCCCCCCCCCCACTACAGATTCAAGCAAAACAGCACACAGCACCATCTGGTGGTCAAGGAGAAATTTCCCAGGGTTTACCAATATGTGCTTGCAATAATAATCCCTTTTTGCAATTATTGTGGACAATTTAATCAATTTAATTC
>NW_020769384.1:4599192-4624458 GCF_900518735.1 Pseudonaja textilis
AATCCCTTTTTGCAATTATTGTGGACAATTTAATCAATTTAATTCAAGGTTCCAGTATTAACTGCAACCTAACATGGGTGCTGCAACAGCGTCTTCCATGCATATTTCTGCGTTTAGCCATCCAGTCTTCTGAGTTCGCTATGCAACCTCTACTGCCACCTTGTGGAGCAAGCGACACTAACAGGCATATTTCTGCGTTTAGCTTCCAAGTCTTCTGACTTTGCTACGCAACCTCTAGTGCCCCCTTGTGTAGAAAGCACACATTGCACCCTAGAAACTGCCATACTGTGTGCTGTGCTAGCATCACCCAGGCTCTGCAGCGCCACCCACGTGCTCAAGTATTAAATCCAGCAGCAATTCTACTTTCTGCTACCTGCTTGCAGCGCACCCTAGTACAGAAAAAGGGAATTACATGGAAAGTCACCTTTTACCAATTTGAAACATGGCAACTGCTTCAACCATGACGGATGTCCCTGAACTACTAGAGGACTCGAACCCTCCACCCACCCTTGCTAAAATAAAAAATAGAGCCTGGTTTCCAAACCCCAGTTTCAGATGTCCAAATCTCTACGGAAGTGGTGATACCTCTGAAAGCCTACGACCTCAGAAAGAGTAAGAAGCTTACCGAACCCATGGAAGAACACTTGAGGAACGATTGGGAGAAGCAACATCGCCGCTATGCAGACTCCTGGGCGGAGCTTGGGAAGATCTGTGCCACCGTACTTCCAATTAACTCATTAAATTTAAGTCATGTTTTAGAATAAAATCTTTTTTTCTGTAATATCTATCAAGTTTATTTTCCTCAAGGAATTCTCAACCTTCTTAATATCCATGAAGGAAAATTCCCAGAATTCTTCTGTTGGAAGTTGTAGATCTGCTTGGAGCCCTTCCACATAGAATAAAAATCCTCTTCTCTGAAACTTCTATGGAATCTCTTTTTCTCAAAGAATTCTCAACTTTGTTAGTATCCATGAAAAAAAATGTCCCAAACTTGTCCTCTTGAAAGTTGTGGATTTCATTGAAATTCTTGTTTCCATTGCTCTGAAATGGTTGTATTTAAATCATCATCCTAACAAAAATCAGTGTCTGGTTATATTCCAAAATTGCAGTTAAGTCTTTTGCATTGTCAGATATTTGTAAAATTGCCTTAGTGGTTTGATAATTTTCTACATGTAGTTGCATCTCTTGCTCTTTTTTTATACTATCTATATTATTTATATCTTTAGAACCTAATCAGTCTATAAAAGAAGTAATTTTCTGTAAAGAATTTTAAAAACTTCCCTAAAAATAAGCTCACGTTTGGCTATCCTAGCTCTCTCTGGCGGTCAAAGAATATTTGTTTGTTTATTTATTTCTGGTCAATCAAAGTTCATAAAAATCAGAGAATTTCAGCCACCCATATCCAAGCAATCCAAAGGTACATATTATTTAAAAATAGTAAAATAAAACTACATCATTCCATCCTTACGCTTCTCCATCAGAATTAAGAAGAAAAGATACTCTACATTTTCTTATAGTACCTTCCGCCAACAGCCCTCTTTCTTGTTGTTTAACAACAAAGAAGACTCAAAAAGGGATAAGAGGCTGTGACTAAAGAGGGCTTCTTTTAGCTAATAATGGTTTCATAAATTAATTAGGAAATGTTACTGTCCTTTTGACAAGTACATTCCAAAATGGCTGTTTTTTCAACAGCGAAGTGATTTCAGCGCTGCCCGGCTCCAAAGCCCAGTTCCTGGGGCTTCCTGCAGACCGTGGTTGTGTGTGTGTGTGTGTGTGTGTGTGTGTGTGTGTGTGATCTTGTGGGGGGGATCCTAGGATTCTCCCTAACCCAGGAGAGTCATAGAAATGAAAGAAATGCCTGTTCCTTTTTCTGTTGGTAGGTAGGAAAAACCAATGATCCAGAGAGAGGAGCCTCTCTGGGCAGGGCAGCCGTTGTTCACAGGAGGTCCCACTTTCACAATTTTTGAGGCCACTTGTAATTGGAGGACGAATCAAAACGTTGGCATAAGAAGAGATGGGCTTCCAAAGAGCAGCAAAGAATTAGGAGGCTGTGCTTGACCTATTGTTGGCTTTTCTTCAGGGAGACTATAAAAGCGACAAAGATAGGCATCTTCCCTCTGAAAACTTTACACTAGCAATACCATCATCTCTGCCAACACAGAGCTTAAAACATTTGCATGCCATAAACATTTAAAAACAAATTGATCTGGGAGCACTTGGTCAGTTCATTGTCACTGTGATAAGCCTGTACAAGTTCAGTGAAACTAAAGGCAGCGTGCTGGATTGGCTCTGGGCTGTTGTGAAATGGATAACTTTAGCCTTGGATTTGGAACAAGGTTTTGGAATTAGGAATTGAATTAGGACGAGGAGTTTGTTCCGTTGTTCCTGTCACGCTGAGAACCTGACAAATGAGTAATTGAAACTTTTCATTAGCTATCTTGTCTTCTTTGAGTTTGATTCATCTTTATTTCCTTGCCGACAAGGTGATGTCACTGCCAGGTATTTGTGCTAAGTCCATCCAGCAAAGGACTTGGTCCATAACAGGTCCAAGGAGATTGTCCACAGGTGGTGTGTGTGTGTGTGTGTGTGTGTGTGTGTGTGTGTGTGAAGCTGAGCGTGGCTGGCATATCTGAAGCCAGTTCCTTAACAGCAACCCACCCAAAAGGTGGGTAACATGTCAACCCAGATTTTTTTATAACCCTTGTTTGCACTCACTTCAAGTTACGACTTAAGCACAAGGGAACCCAGGCTTCTACCTTGGAAGATGTGGAGGTATTTCGGGAAGGGAAAGGGTGGGGAGGGGTTGCATAGCTGACCCCCAATTGCAAAAACAGATTTACAGGGAGTGCAGCTTGTGGGGGCTCTTGGAAAGCAAGTTAGAAGTGCAACGTGCCCTGCACAAGAATTCCTTTACAGCTTTTTAGCTTTATCTCAATAATGGGTAACACTAGGCTTCTGCTGGGATGAAGCAAAGGTTAGGGCCAGAGGAAGGCAGCCAGGTAGGATGACCTGGCTGTGCCCGCATTCATAGCTTTATGTAAAGAAAGTACTTTCCTTTTACTCTCTCTCTCTCTCCTGGGGTGGGTGCTTTCCTTCGGCTTCATAGAAGTGTTGTTGGTATCCAAGGAGTCAATGGAGGTGCCAGGCGTTTGAGGCTGGAAGGCCACCACCGTTGCTTTGGCTTGACTCTCCTGGTGAGGCTGCGGCCTGAAAGCACGGGAGGCCAACTGCCAAGTACGTTTTTTTCCTTTCCTTTGGTGTAGCTTTCTCTCCTGTCTCCCCTCCTGTCTCCCCTTCTCTGTTTTTCTCTTCATGGCAGTCCAGATCTGCCCCCAAACAACTCAGAAATAAAAATGAGTGCAAGATGGTAATGAAGTGTGCAGTGAAATATCTTTAAGGAAAACTTTGAAGTTTCTCTAGATAAGTAAAAGAAACCAAAAAAAAAAAAATGGATCGTAGATTGCAGAAATAAAACAAAAAAGCAGAAAAACAGAGAATTTGAAAAATAATAGGGAGAAGGATAGAACAGAGTTAAAACATTTTTTGAAAATTCATCAGTTTCAACAGATGTTTTGAGGAAATAAATATTATAAAAAAAAACAAGGAAATTACCTGAAGTTATTTGTGATAAGAAAGAAAGCAAAGCGGAGAAGAAAAATCCTTCCCCAAACCATGTGGCATTAAAGAATGTGGGACAATTTCTGGCTGGGTATTTTAAAGGAAAACTAGAAGTCTGAAAACTCACCTTAGGCCTTTTGGGGATGCGGTGAAGTCTGTTAAGCAGCCTGCCAAATCTCTCTGCGGAAGGAACTTGCCCCCAGTTCAGCTCAGGCCTCACAGAGTGAGCGCATTGCTTTATGGCAGCAAAGGTGCAGTCCAAGGAAGGCTGTGAAATAATCCTGAGAACATTGGAAGAGGAAAGATGCATTTTGTGGAAACATTAAAAGGCAAAAAGAAGCCACATCTCATGTTGCTCGTGTGAATAAGAAAGACGAAAAAGCAAAAACTGTAACTGTTCGATCACAAGTTAAATAGAACATTTGGAATACAATCCTGAAACAGTCATGTACAAAAAGTGAAAGACTTAACAAAATGCAAATTTATTTTAATAAGTAGCTAAAGTCATGCAGAAGTTCCTACCTCTGTGGCCGAGTTCATAGTGCAAACCCGTCCCACTTATTAATTGTTCTCGCTGTCAGGAAATTCCTCCTTATTTCTAGGTTGCTTCTCTTCTTGATGAGCTTCCACCCGTTGCTTCTTGTCCTGCCTTCAGGTGTTTGGAAAATAAGTCGATCCCTTCTTCTTTGGGGCAGCCTCTCAAATATCATTAATAAGTATTGTAAATAAGTAAAACATTGTAAATACATTGCAATCACATTCCACTCAGGAAAATATGAAGTATGTAATATTGCAGCAGTTTATATATAATTAAATATAGTAAGTTATTAAAAGTGGTTCACTGTAGTAATCTAGAAGCCTAAATGTAGGAGAAGAAATGAGAGAGAGCCTGATGGGGGGATGAAGCCACAAACAAAGCCAGTTCAACCCCTCTGAGTGCCCTTGACCCTTATCTCACTGTACCCCCCATTGGCGGAGAGGATTTCCTGCGCATGGGCTTTAGCAGCAAACCGGTTTCTTTGAATCTCCTCCCTGTATGGACCTGGTCTTTCACCCCCGACACTAAAGCACCTGTTTGTTGTGATTTCTGTTTCATACCTGCTCTTCCCTCTCAAGTCTGCTTGTCTGGCAGTTTATGGAGTCCGCTTGTCAAAGGGGAAAAGGAAGATAAGCCTCTGAATCGAGCAGCCGATGCTCTTCAGCAAGCTGAAATTATCCTAAAGGAATTCGGCTTTGTTCCACATTGGATGAGGAAAAAAGTTCTTTCTGTATCTTGTTTGTATTTTAGGAAGGTGGCCAACGTTGTCCTAATGCCTCAGCAGTGCTAAAAATCGAGCATGTTCTTGTTTTAATGACGCCTGGCTCCCTGCCCCCTTTCTGTCTCTCCTGCCTAGTTCTTCTGGGTCCTTTCGGCCATCTTCATCACTGAGCTGCTGCTATTGTTGGTTGAAATCATCTTCGAGAAGCAGGTAAGCGACCCGTTTCCGTCACTCCTATGACTGGATCACTTTTCCCATTGGAAGTTGTGAATTGGAAAGCGGGGAGGGAGAGAAGTCATTCACTCTTTGCACCTGTCCTTACAGAAAAGGAAAAAAAATAGTTCAATGGTAGCAGAACCATAAAAGACAGATTAGAACGCAAGTCAAAATAGGCAGAAAAATGATAAGAGAATATTTCTACGCTCTAGGTGCATTCAAATTGCCAGCACCAGATGGATTACATCCCAGAATTCTGGAGGAGCTGGCAGATGTGATATCTGAACCAGTGAACCATATATTTCAAAGCTAGATTGGACTTTGTGTAAAGACGGATGCAAAAAACGAGTTAAACAGTCCCGCTTTTTCTTTATCACCTTCTTGCCACTTTCTCCCACTCATGGACCAATCTGTTTCCTTGACTGTTTTCTTGTTTTTTACATGTTGAAAGAGGCTCTCTTTTTGTGTGTGTGTGTTATTTTTGACTTTTGTTGAGAGCCTTAGTTCATTTTGAGCCTTAGCTTTCCTCACTTTATCTTCGCAGGCTCAGGCTATTTGCTGATATTCTCTGCCTTAGTTATGTGCCCCTCTTTCCACTTTTTATACCTGTCCTTTTTGTCTTTCAATTTAGCAGAGAGTTCTTTATGCAGCCACACTGTTTCTTTTGAGACCTGTTGTTTTTCTTCTTCGTTGCTATTATGCTAGACTGGGCTTTTATATCACTTTTCAAAGTTTCCCAAGCTTCTTGGGTTGTTTTCGCCTCGAGGATTCTCATCCGTGGAATCCTTCCCAAGCTCTAAGTTTATTGAAATTAGCTCTTTTAAAGTCCAAAACTCTAGTTTGACTTTGTTCTATTGCTTGAGCATGCGTAATGTTGAATTCCAATATTGCATGATCACTCCCCTCCCCCCAAGGTTTCTGTAGCTTCAACACCTTCCATCATTTCATCTCTGTTGGTGAGGATTAAGTCCAATAGGGCGGATCCCCTAGTTGCTTTCTCTACTTTTGGGGAGACAAAGTTGTCTGCTTAGTTTATCAGGAACCTCTTTGATCTTCCACTTGGTGCAGAGTTTGTCAGGGTATTTAAAGTCCCCCATTACTATTGTGATGTGCTTCCTACATACCTTAGTTAACTGACTAGCAAAAAGTTCATCTGTTTCCTCTGTTTGGTTGGGTAGCCTATAGTATACTGTACATCTATGGCAATGTCATTTTTCCCACTTTTATGCATTGACCCAAATGCATTCAAGACAGTTTTCATCATTGTTGTGTTCTATTTCTATAGAGATATATTTATTTCTTATATAGAGGGCAACTCCACCTCCTCTTTTATTTGGTCTAAATTAAATTTAAATAATTTAAATCCCTGTAGCTGTAGCTTCAATTTGTGGGTTTCATCCCACCAAGTTTTTGTAATGGCAACCATATCATATCTGCCCTCATTTACTTGTATTTCTATCTCAACCTGTTTATTCCTCATACTCTGTGCATTGGTGTACAGACATTTGAGTCTTGACCCTGCGTTTACTTTTTGCATAACCTGTGTTGTGCCTGACTGCCCCTACTTTCTTGCTACTTGTTTGATTAGTGCATGTGGTATGGCACTCACTATTAAGAGCTTGATTTTGCTTGACAGCAAGGTTGATATTCTTACCTGCACAAATATCTATGTTACATGCACTGATAACCCCATTAATTTTAGATTGCTGGGGACAGAAATGTTCTGTATTAATTAACTCTTTGTCTCCATTGTTTAGTTTAAAGGCTTCCTTCCTTCCTTCCTCCAAATATTGTCCTCTGATGGGAGCTGTAACTCTTTCAGGGTGCCTAGCAGGTTCCAGGGATTTCTGTAGCTGTCCTGCATTGTCTTAGAGATTCCTTGTCTGTGATTTCTTGAGTTTTGATCAACTTTTCTTTTTTCTGGCAGTCAGGTTTGACTTGCCCCTCCCTGTCCTTGGCTGACCTCCAGCTGTGGCCTATGGGGAAATTACCCAGCCCAAGAGCCTTCCTTTGACCATGCAAATCTGGGCTGGCTTTGCAGCCGGACGGAGAGGGTGAGACCTTCACCAGCTGCCATCCAGTTCTGCCACTTTGGGGGACGGCGAGGTGGGCAGGTTCTGCCCCGCTCCTCATCCCCGTCTGAATGGGGGCGGCTTTCTTCCGTACTGCCAATGATCCCCTGCAACCCACAAGCTGGTTTTGTTTGGCGGTTTCCCGTTTTCCTCTTTTCTCCCTGCCACCTTCTTTTTTTCTTGCATTCCCACACGCTCTCTTAAGGTACACACACACGGACACACACACACACACACGGACACAGACTGCAGAAGTCCCTCCCCTTTCTTGGCAGGAGCAGGAGCAGGAGCAGAGCCCTAATCCGGCTGCCTCGCGGCCCCCCGGGGGGAGGCTGGTCTGGGCCGGGGCGCTGCAGGGCTGCTGCTGCTGCTGCTGCTCCAGGAGGGGCCTCCGCTGCCTTCTCTCCACATTGGCGTACGGAGCCCACACCCCCAGGCCCAGATACACCCAGCCGTGTCTCGGCCCTGTGCTCCATCGACCTGCTCTTGGTCGTCTTGCCGTGGTGGGAAGAACCGGTGACATTGATGGAAGGGCCAAGAGTGCCAAGGAGAGTCAGGAGGACCTGGTGTTTCGGCTCCTTCTTTGGTTCATGGGTGCCCTGGGGGTGCCTGAAGCGGAGGCCTCTGGGCCAGAGGTCTTGGACGGCCTGTGCTCAGGAGAGAAGGAGCCCTGTTCTGAGCCTGGCCCCAGCCCTGGATGGAGGGGGAAGCTCCAGGGGGGCTACAGGGGTCTTCGTTGCTTCCTGCTAGGCTCGCTTCCCCAGCACACGGACTCAAAGCTGCTCTGGGGCAGGAAGGGCCTGATTCTCCCAGTGGGTTCAGGCCAACCAAGCAGATACACTGACCCTCACAAGAATCACTGACAATCTTTGGTGCTTCCAGCCCTGGGATTCTGTGATGTTGGGATGCTAGAATTTCACCAGAAATGAACCAGGACTGTGTCAGAACATCTTCCGTCTAAAGTAAATAGGGCTTCTACTTCTTTAGCACATGGCTGTTTTGTCCCTTGTGGCTGCCACAAAGGTGAAAGCTGCTGGCCTCTCAGATGACTCCCAACCTGGGTGATCTCTTCAGGGGTTTGAGGAAACCCCCCTCATCCGTGGGACCCTTTCTCTTGCAGATGAATGCAGTGTTCCATTCCAGCATTCAGGATGGAATAAGACACTATTATGACGACTTGGATTTCAAAAATATTTTGGACTATGTTCAGCAAAAGGTAACACTATATTTTGGGGTCAACTGTCATTTTGCTATAACAAAAGTATTACTGGAGAAAGGTTAGATGGCTAGACCGATCCAGAATGCCTTTTTCTGCTAAATAACACATGTGTAATCTGGGATAAATTCTCCCATTCTGACACTGATAATGTTACCTAGTTTGGGCAATGAAACATCTGCTGGAAGTCAACCAAGCTCAGAGAACGTCAAGAATCCCTCATCTCAACTCTAAGCTAAAAATATTCTCCTTTGCTGGATTCTCTCATTCTTTTGGGCCTCTGGGTGGCCTCTTTGCAAGCAGCGGAATTCTTGGGGAAGAACATCTGAACTGAGGAATGTCCCCAGGACTCCCCAGGGCTCTTCAGAGACTGGTGCTCCTCACAGCAGACACGGCAGGAGGACCAGGTTTGTCTATAATAGACAGAAATCAGGAGGTCCCTCGTAGCCCCTTTTTAGTCAGTTGAAAGGCATATACTGTTGTGATGCGTGATGCATCTAATGAAGGGAGCTGTACTTCGCAAAGTTTATGCCTTTTATTATTTATTTTAGTTTCATTTTGTTCTCAATTTTTAGATTTTTTTCATGTGACCGGCTTCTCTGGCCCAAGAGCCCTTGTAGCACATCGGACTTCTTAGTGACTGCTGGCAACTGGCCAGAGGTGGTTGAGGTCTGATTTGTAGCCCTTGGTTTTTAGCTAGCGGCTCCAGCTCAGTTTCACTGGAGAGGGTTTCGTGTGTCTCCTCCCCCCCCCCCCCCCCCCCCCCCGCAATCCCAAATTGCCTTCTTTCCTTGCCGAATGCGAATTCCTCCCTTTCCCAACCTAATAAGTGGGTGAGAAAACTTAAGAACCCAACTCCTCTGCAGAGACCCTGAGGGGTAGAATGTGGAGGTGGCCTTTCTTAGTCCTGAGGGCTTTTGTCGTCCTCTGGGTTTTTATCTCCCTCGTGGCTTTTTTGAAGGGAACTGTGGTTGCTCCCTATTTGACAGTGGGGGAGTTTGGATTGGAACAGGATTGGCAAAGGCTCACCTTTTGCCAGGGGTTCAATAAGAATGGCTGCAGCTGCTCAGGTGAATACTGCCACTTGGAAATGCCCCCCCCCCCCCCCCCCCGCTCCCAGAGGGAGGTGACCACTTTTGGGTGGTCTTGCTAACATCTCCGCTCGGCTGCTCTGGCCTCAGACGAGCGTCTGCCCAAAGCACACTCATCCCCGTCTCCTGATGATCCTGTTGAACGTGGCCTCCCCTTCCTGTCGCTTGATATTTCAGCAGGAAAACCTGAAAGCTTCGGCCGTTGGAAGATCCTGGTCCACTCGAAGGACCTTGGAGAGCAGCCCAGAGACTCGAGGAAGAGAAGGAAGGAAGCGCTGCCTGCTAAGCAGAGATGGCCGTGCTTCCCTCTTTCCCTGGGCAACAAAGCAGCCATGGCTGCAATGGTTTCCCTTCTGCTTTACAAAGCGGCCCTAGATCTGTCCAGGTCAATCGCCTCGCAGGCTCAGAGCAGGCCGGTCTCTTTGAAGGCCTCTGGTTGCCTCTGTTCTGCCACTTCCTGGGACTGCCTAACCGTTTTACTTTTATGGGTGGAAAAGGGAAGCCGTACATTAAGCTCTTCGCTTTGTCTTGTAGTTTTCCTGCTGTGGAGGCGATGAATTCAGTGACTGGCACGTGAATCCATACCACGCGTGCAATGGCAGTGGCCCTCTGGCCTGTGGAGTGCCCTACACCTGCTGCGTCAGGAAGGTGAGGGGGAAGAGGCTCACACGGGGGTCTTCCAGGTGCGCCTTGCTCTGCGATCCCTCTGGACTGCTTCATGGCAGGGCCACAGTCTCCTCCGGGTCAAATAGCAGGCGGTTGTGTGACAAGCAGTCTCCCCGGTTACTGCAGGCTCCCACGCCGAGGGCACCATCCAGTTTAAAGGACAGTTGAAGGACGTAGATCTGTAAGGTGCCCAGGCTAGAGAAGGCCGGCGTTGGAATCCTGTAAAGGAAAGCGCTTATTTGTGCTGCAGCTGGCAAAAAAGCCACAGCAGTCTCCTAGGCTGCATCAAGAGAGGAGGAGCATGGAGATCAGGGGAAAGGATGGTGCTGCGGTGCACTGCACCCGGGAGGACACACTTGGAAAACTGAGCCCGGTTCTGGACGCTGTGACACACAAAAAAGGATTCTGAAACGCTAGAAAGGGTGCAGAGAAGGGCAAGAAAGGTGATTAGAAGGCTGGAGGCTAAACGGTAGGATGAGCAGTTAAGAGCTTAGCGAAGAGATGAAATAGGGGTGGCCAGATAGTTCCCCTGAAAGGGGGCTACAGAGATGAGGGGAGAAGCTGTGTCTGTGAACTTCTAAAATGTTGTGGTTTTTTCTTCTGGGGTTGCTGGGTGTTTTGGTCTGCTTAGGGTGTTTTGAAGGGCTTCAGTTGGCTTGTGTGTTATGCCGATCCCAGGCAGTTGTAGGAGTCTGTTGGTGGTTTCTGAGATACTCTCGATGTATGGCAGGGTAATTCTTTTTAGGGTTTGTGTTGGTTGTGCTGTATTAACCCAACGGTCAGGGACTTTTTGATAAAGTGGGGTGGATATATCCATTTTGTTGGAGTGAGTTGTATAGGGGCTGCATTTCCTTTTTCTGCTGTTCCAGCTGCTGCCTTAAACGTAGCCCCCTGAACGTCCTTCCAGGTGCTGCTATTGGCCACTCTTCTTGTTGTCTTCACAGGCGCCAGGAGAAGTCATCAACACCCTGTGTGGATACCGGACACTCAACCAAGAGGTAGCAACCTGAAACCCACCGGGCTGAGTTGAATGCCAGGCAGCAGCGGGCAGGAGGGGAGGGGAGGGGCTGGGAAGGGTGGTGTAGATAAACAAACAAGTAAACAGGTGTTTTGGGGGTGGGGGCGTTGCTGCTGAACTCCCTGTGGAGGAGAACTGCCCTGGCTTGGGGTGGCGCCTGAGGTTTTCTGGCAGCAGCTGCTGTGGCTGGGAAGCCCAAAGGCTGAGGGGTGGGCGCAGAGGTGGCCGCCCTTGGGCAGGGCTCAGCCCAGGGCCAGCTCTTCTGAGCAGCCCACCACTGCAGGACGGGTCTGGCTCCCCCTGCCAAGGAAGACCCCGTCCCATGGTCCTTGGCCTTGCTTAGAAAGGGCTGGCCCAGAAACCAGGAGGCGATGAGTTCTGCTGCCACTTTAGGCAGGAATGCTGGTCGGGTGACATTAGGCCAGTCCTCCTCTCTCTCAGCCCGATCCACCCCACAGGGTGCTGGTGGTGGTGGTTGTGGGCGGGATAGCAGGAGGAAAGAGTGTTGCATGCTCGCTGCCTTGAGTTACTTGTAAAATTAAAAAAAGAGGGATACAACATTCAAATAAATAAATAAATAAATCTGCTTAATTTTTCATTTAATATCCCATCCCGCCCCAGATCATTCATAAATAATTCAGTTGAAGAGTTAATAGTCCAATGCAAAACTAAAATCTCACCCCTCTTTTATTAAGTGCAGTACTTCAAATACAGGGTGTGAGCAGCCCGTGAACAGGCAAAGCGCATTTTCACAGAAAGAAATAAACTTCTTGCTAAATCTCAGGTTGGTCTTTCTGACCTGGTTTCCAATCAACCTCACAAGGGAAGTCAGAAGAGGAGAAGCCTTTTCACTGGCTTTGAAGAGACCGTCCGTTGAAAAACTCCTCACCTGAACTAGCCTCGCTACAAACCTTTGCGCCTTTTCCACTCCCAGAAACGCGGAAGGGCTCTGGGATGCTTTCCGGCCACTTTCCGCTGGAGGCACCTGGGGTTCCCTTCCGGGTAACAAGCAACTTCATCCTGGCGGGTTCTGCTCCCTTCCTCGCAAGGGGGGCGCCTACAGAGGGTGCGTGACGGTGCGCAGGCGTGCCTTGGGAGGCTGCGGGCGGCTAATACCAGTAGGCCTCCCTTAGCGACCCCAGTTGGGGCCAGCAACTCCCATTAGCCGGCACCACCGCGGGCACCTCCTGGCCACAGCGTCTGGTTTCGCTGCCAGCTTCCCTCTGAGGGACTCTGCTTGTCCCAAGCCCGTTGGCCAGGGTACCAATGGCAACCACGTGACTGTCAGTGTAAGGAGCAGTTATTCCTTCAACCCCACCGAAACATCAAATGGCCACTCAGTGAGGTGGCCGGTAAGCGGAGGCGATGGGGATGCAGCCTGCTTGAGGGGGGGGGGCTTAAACCGGAGCAGGCCAAGATTCTGAGCTGCTGCCTGGCTGCCCCCCCCCCCCCCCCCCCCCCCCCACCCCCGGCAGACCTTAGAGCTGAATTTTTTCAACCTTGGCAAATTTAAGATGTGTGTACTTTGGGTCCCAGAGTTCCTCAGCCAGCATGCTGAATTTGACCCTCTTCTGTTCAGCTTTTTTAGCGTTATCCTGGCAATCGGCTACCCTGGACCACCACCCCTTTTTTTTTTTTATTTCTTTCCATCATTCTGCTAAGTTGAAAAGAGCAAACAGGATTAGACCCATTTGGGAGGATCTGCAAATTTCAGATGACCATCATTAGGCGCAGGACGGCAGACAAGAGGGCCAGCCTGTCTGGGGTCTTGACCGCACTCTTGGCCAGCACCACAGGAATTTAGGGCACACTCCTGGCCATGCACCCCAAAGAGGAGATGGGGACTTCCTGTTCAAAACAGCTGAGAACAGTAGATGCCTGGGAGGGTTGTGTGAATGGCCGGCCAAGGAGTCCTCTGGGAAAAACCCGTGGTGGATTTTGTGGTGGCTTCACACAGCAGCCTGATCTGGTTACTGAACGGCCCCCTTCGCCCTGCCAAACAGCTCGGTTTGCCCAACATACTTAGTCACATCCTCTGATCAAGATTTGCCTGGCCACCATACGGACTTGGTTAGTGTTGTGGAAACCAGCATATAGGGCAAATTGAGGGCTACCTGCTGGATCTCAGTGATTCTTTAAAACTTCCATCGATCAAATGTCATAGCAAAATGTGTGACTGGAGTTCTAAATGCCCATGACTTGTGACGGGATGAGACACAATCATGTCATTAATCGGAGATTTATTCTTTCTGTAGCGACTGGAGCTAGTGAACACGATCCATGTCCGCGGCTGCATCCACGCAGTGAGCTTTTGGTTCAAAGACAATTTTGAATCCACTCTAGCCATTGTTTGCTCTCTGCTCCTTCCTCAGGTAAAAATCCACTTTGTTCTCTGATAGTTATTTGGGGGTGCTTATATTTTTGCCCATGAAAAAACGGCAGAAAAGAAGCATCACCTAAGGAGACCTCCCTGCAAACGGACGAGATCGGAGCTCCCATCCGCTGGGAGAGGTCCCAGTCTGGGGAATGGCATTGGGGTGCCGATCTTGAGGTTTTTCAGTGCCCCGCAAGCCCCCGCTTGTCCTAATAAAAAAGGAATCCGTAACGCGTCCAGAGTAGCTGGCTGTGTCGGCCCCAGAGTGAGCCAGGATAACGCCTGCTTTCTCTCCAGTTGCCCTCTTTCTTCCTTGGGGGGGTCCCTGGGCCTTCCAGTCTGGTTGCAGTTCCTGCCAAGGAGCCGCTGGCTGGGATATTCAGAATAGAAACAAGCTGGGCAGAAGCCAAATTTCTGTTGTTCCCCACAGTTTTCTCTCATCAGTGGCGTTTTCAAAGGCTCCAGAGCTGGCATTCTTCCGCTTGTTTGTTCCTGTAGCCAGGGGCCAGGCAGGCTGTAGGAGACGTAAAATCACCGAACCAGTAGTTACACCAGTCAGATCCCACCCCTGGAGGGGATCCCGCTTTCCGGCCTGCCTCCCAGGCCTGCAGGGTCTGCGCTGGTCCCTCCGGCACCAGGCATGGAAGTCTTGGGAGAGCTGATGGATTTTCACCTCCCCGCCCTCAGTGGCACAGCCAGCCACGGCCCAGGGCCTCTCCGCCACCCCCACAGTGGAGAGAGTGGCTCGGTGGAGGGCACGTCCTGTTCCCGGCCCTTTTCAGTGTTTGGGCAGACTTCGCTATGTGGGCTGAGAATCCAAGTGATCTTGCCACCGGCTGGAAATTTGGGGGCATTGACATCCACACATTTTAAAGTTACCAAGATCAACAAAACCGGGTTATAGGATGCATTGGATAGTGTGGATTTGAAAACCTTGGATGGGACACCACTAGGAAAGATTTGTGACTGGGTGTATACAGGAAGCCCCTTGGAAAAGAGGCACCGCTCCCACAAATCCGGGGATCCATCTCTTTTCCACTTCATGCTGATCCTCGCCTGAGCTCAAAAGGCAGCGGCAGCGGCAGCTCCAAGCTTGGGATTGTTAAAACTGTTTATTCAGGGTCAGGAAAGAAGGGGGAAACAGGGGGGCTTTATGCAATGCTTTTTTAAAGGGACCTCGAAAAAGTTCCTGGGATTAAGCTGGAATCTGTGTGGCACAGTGAGCTGGGTCCCTTGAGGACATCCAAACTGGCCGTGCAAATTTCACAGGACAGACTGAATGTTCTCTTAATCTGGGTTTGCTTGAGGCTTGTGATCCAGGCAAGAAGAGGAGAAGCTTTCGGGGCTGCTCCAGCTCAGACCTTTCACAGATGGTCCTCGACTTATAACCATTTGTTTAGGGAACACTCCAAGTCACAGCGGCGCTGAGAAATATGACTTACAAGCAGTCCTCCCACTTACGACTGTCCTCCCACTTATGGCCACCACTTCCCAGTGGTCCTGTGATTGAAATCCAGGTACTTGGCAGCCGCCCAGTGCTTGTGACGGTGTCTGCGATCGCCATCCACCTGGGCGTCCCAGGCAGCTTCCCACCAGCAAAGCCAGGGAGGGAAGCCGTATTTGCTAGGGACCCTGATTCACTTAACAACAGCAGTCATTCGCCTAACAGCCGTGGCAAAAAGGGGTGTAAAGCCAGGTGTGACTCGCTGAGTGACCAGCTTGCTTGGCAAGGGGAACGCTGGTTCCGGTTGTGATTGTAAGTCGAGGACGATTTGGTATTTGCCATGTCAGTTTTCATTCATCCATTCAGGTCAGGGAGGGAAAGAGTGGAGAGAAGGAGAAGAAAGAGCGGGAAGGAAGGAAGGAAGGAAAGAGGGAAGGAGGGAGGGAGGAAAAGAAAGGCAGGAAGAAAAAAAGGAAGAGAGGCAGGGAGAGAGGAGGAAGAGAGAAGAAAGAAGGAAGAGAAAGGGGGAAGGAAGGGAGGAATGAAAAAAATCAGAAAGGAAGAAAGAAAAGCAGGCAGGGAGGAGGAAGGGAAGTGGAAGAAAGAAGGAAAAGAAAGAGAAGGAAAGAAAGGAGTCTCAGACTCGGGGCTCCAAGGCCCCTTGAAGCAACAGTCAAAGTGTTCCTTGATCCCAGCGCCCCCCCCTCCCCCGCCCCTTTCCTCCCAAGCAGGAAGATCCTCTTCCTGTCCCACCAATGCAGTTGATGCGTCAGAGCCTGACAGCCGTGTCCCTGCCTTGCAGCCGCCCTCCCCTCCAGGGAGCGGAGGCCTTGGGGCGGCTTGGGCCGAGTGGCTGCCAGGAGATGCGGGCGCTTGTCCTGTGTGCACGAAACGCCCAGGTGAGGCCTCAGGGAGTGGCGCACTGGGAAGGAGGGCTGGGGGGAGCCCACTGGCAGTGAAGAATGGCCGGCAGAGGGCCGGGGAGGGGGGGCAAAGGCCACTGTGGGCCGGCTACGGTGGGGGCTGGGTGGGAGTGAAGTGGGTGCATCGGAGCCCGACCATCCCGTAGTGGTTCGGTGTCACAGTCCTTGCAGCCAGCCCACAGGGCACGGTGGCCCCGTCCGAAGAGGTCCTGGCGCATCTCTCTCCTCCCTTCTGGCAGGTCTTCGCCTTGGTGATGTCCTGGCTGCATTGGCAGAAGCTGAACGAGATTCATTCCCAGATGGACGCTGTGGACTTCAAGCAGCTAGACTGGAGCGACTTCAATTTTGCCGCGCTGGACCTCACAGGAGCCGGCTGGTGCTGGTGCTTGCCCCGAGAAGGTGGCTATATCCCCGTCTGCAACCGAGACGAAGAGAGCGAGGCCGAGGCTGCCACCACCAGCCGCCACAGCCCAGTGTGAAGCCTCCGGCCGCTTGTAGCACCCACTCCGAAGAGGCTGCCCAGTGCCAGCTGGCCAGCCAAAAGAGCCGAGGCTTGGGGCTCCTAAGCCAAGAGGTCTGTGGGTGACCTGTGGCCTTCTGAGACCGATACACAACCACCCCGTCGTTGTCTTTGCATTCGAGGTTGAGTTTAAAATTCAAGTAGGTTTTTCCAGTTTGGGGACTCTGAACTTTTAATGTTTTTTTATTATTATTTTTTTAAAAAACTGAAAATATAGAAGCTTTTTTATTTTAGAATTTTTAGATTTTAGAACTTTAGTAGAAAAAAGAATCCTGGGTGTTTTTTACACCAGGTGGTTAAAATATTGCCCCTGAATTTTCCTACACATTACCTAGTAGATGGTCCAATGTTAGCACTCATTTCAAATCCAGTTAATGCTTTTATTTCCATAAAAGTCTCCTGATGACTTTAAAGCAGTTTTTTCAGGACAAAAACCCAACCAGTCAAGAATCTTGTAGTGCTGACAATCCCAGTGTTTTCCATTTTACAGACTACGGTACTAATACCACCATCAAAAAATTCTGATGACTGAAAAGCAAGAATTTGGCGCGATAGGTAATGATATATATGGATCTCCAAAATGAAATAAATCTTATGTTCCCATTTGAAAGACTGCAAAACATTTACAGATGTGGCAATCCCACGTTTTTCGCCCCTTTGAAAATTCACCTTTATTCCGGCTCTATCCCAGAGCGTTCACATGCGATAGAAGCCTTGGGCCACCAAAATGGACCGTGAGTAGCGTAATGTAACCAGTCGGACCCAGTGGATCACAGTGAACGGGTGTTGGAGGACAAAGCGTATCGTTACCTTCACTGATCTTGAGCAGAAGGCCTGAAAAAGAGGCACGTTCTGCATTGATGGAAATTTCACAGCAACACAGGGGGTTAAATAAATAGCGGCCTATCCTAATGGCCCGTGCAGGAGGCATTTCCTAGTCTTGAAAAATGCCCCGTACCGACTTGTAAAATCTTGTTCTTTTCTAGTCACCCTGGTTTTGAATTTTGCTATGTATATTCTTTGCTTCTTTTTTTCATGATTTTTGTAAGCCCCGATTTGTAATCAGGATACCTTGGGAGTATAGTGACTACAATTGTTCAATTGACTGATCAGTTGATTGATTGATTGATTGATTAAATAAACAAGTGGTTGGACATGGAGTTGTGTTAGTCTTTGGCAGCAAACGGGGCGCCTTTTGCCTCCACAGAGACTTTTATCAACAAGTGGAGAAAGACCCTCGTGGATCACAGTTCACATCATTGCACGCCTGGGAACTGGCCCTGTGGGCACCCAGAGATGCCGTGTGGTGCAGTGGCTAAGGGCCCAGGCGAGAGACCGAGAGGCGGCCTCTTCTAGCAGTCCTCAAATTAGGACAACAGTTGAACCCAACATTTCTGTTGCTAAGCGAAACAGAGAAGTGATTTTGCCCCATTTTATGCCCTTCCTTGACACAGTTGAAAAGTGAATCTTAGCAGTTGTTAAGTGAGTAACCCGGCTGTTAAGTGAATCTGGCTTCCCCATTGACTTTGTTGCAAAAGGGGACCCTGCGGCCCTCATAGAGACGAACCAAGCACCAAGCGCCTGAGTGTTGATCATGTGACCTCCACGGGGATGGTGCAATGGTCGTAAGTGTGAGAGGTGGTCCTTGGGCACGTCCTTCAGAGCAGTTGTAACTCCAAGCGATCACTAAATGGACGGCTGTAGGTTGAGGACTGCTGGTGGTACCTCATGGGGCAGCCCCTCCTCCTCCTCCTCAACCCCAGGAAGAAGAGGCCAAGGCAGACCATCCCGGAAGAGGTCAGGAGAACAGCAACGCCTTGGAGGCCCCCAAATGGAAGAAGCCAATGAACACCTGCAGGCCTCCGGCTGGGCAGATAGCCTCGCTTGGGAAAGCGTTTCCTCCTGCAGGAAGGCCTCGTCTTGGGTGAGCCCATGGAAGTGCCCTGAGGACGGCCTCCACTGAAAATGAATGGACGCCAGGCGGGTTGTTCTGGGGTTCCCCAGGATCCGTTTGGTTTCCCCCTTTTTGAGGAGGGGAGCCCCCTCAGCTCTTTTCCAGTCTCTGGTGGTTCCCCGGTGCTCCAGGATCTTGGAAAGAGGCGGTTCAGGGGTTCCGAGATCCCGTCTGCCTGCTCTCCCAGAACCCTGGGGTGTAAAGCGCCTGGCCCTGGCGATTTGAACTCGTCTAGGGCGGACAGGTGTTCTCTGACTATTTTCTTGCTTATTTTAATTTGGATTCCTAGCCTGTGTTTTACATGTGTGTTTTTGGTAGGTTGAGATATACTATCTTTGTATGTGAAGACAGATGCAAAGAGTGAATTAGGCAGCTCTGCTTTTTCTCTGCTGCCCTTCCCTTCCCTTCCCTTCCCTCCCCTTCCCTTCCCTTCCCTAGTGGACGGATTGTTTCCTTGACTTTTTTGTGTGGTGGTATCACCCCATCGTGGTCACAAACTGAAAATCTGTTTGAATAATACAGAGGCAGAGCAAGACTGCCTTGGAATGGGAGGGCGTGGTGGCCAGAAAGCTCTCACCAGCCATGCATGGGGATGCTGCCAAGTCACTTTTTCCAATGCCATTGTAACTTTGGTCACTAAATGAATGGTTGTAAGTTGAGAACTACCTGTATTGTATGTAAATTGGAAGCAAACCTCCAGACGCTGCTGATGGTCAATGGTCTCAGGTAATGAAGCGCCTGCAAGCAGAGAACCGAGCTCAGAGGGCAACAAGGCCTCCACGTTTCGACCTTGGGCTACAGAGATTCTCTGCTCTGGGTCTCCTCTGGCAAGTACAGATATGAAGACTTTGTATTTTCCACTGTGTTCCGTATGTGGCAAGATGATTTCATTTTGTTCAACAACTGTAATTTGAATTCTTGTTACCTTATGCTTTCTTGTATTTAATTTACCTGCTAAGGTACTCAATAAAGCTTGAAATCTCCTTCCTCACTGCTCTGTTCATTGTCTTTGGGTTCTCAAAGAACCGCTGACTAACACTTGGTGAAAGGTTCACATATACAGACACATAGAGATGTTCTGATATCGAAGGTTGACCACTTCAAAGGCCAGAAATCCTCTAAAACTTTCATGACTTTTTACTTCTTCCTTGAAGTAATTGTGGAAAAAGATTTCTCCATTACATGAAAGAGTAGCAGGCACAGAGGTGCTTAAAAGCCACTGGAAGTTGCTGGGAAACGATCATCTCAAGTGACCTCATAGCTAAACCCATTTTAAACCAGGATGCTTAAGGAGATTTGCCCTAAAATCTCCTCAACACACTTGTCACCTTTTTCTTTTTTTAGTGGTGTATCCGTTGGCTTCGACGGCTTTATCCTCAGTTCAAATGTCGTCTCCACCGCGACTTTTCTAGGAAAGCTATTTGTTCTCTTTCAGCCTTGGGCGCAGATTTATAACACATAACTTATAGGAAGGATATTGAGAAAGGTTATAACGAAAATGTGTGTGCAAAGGAATTATCCTAAGAACACTATACTTAGCATTATTACTTTAAAAAAAAAAGGATTCCATCGAAGTTGGAACCATCTCTCCAATATGTTTTCAGACTCATGATACTGGGAAAACTCTGGAGGAGGACGGGTGGGGTGGGGTGAGGCCCCTGTTTGCCATCAGGTTCCATCAGGTTTGCTCATTCAGACCATTCAACTAGGACCAAAACACTCGGCAAAGGCACTTGCATTCCGGCAACCAACAATCTTAACTCATCCAAGACCTAGAAACCAGTTCTGCTTGGTATCTTTAGCAGCTGTGGGATAATCGGCCACTTGAAGTTGGTTGTGGGTATTAAATGGGTCAGAATTTGTCTGAACACACTCATGTATGAGCAAGAGAACCACCCCATGGTCTAGTTCCTTGCTGCTCTGAAGGGATTAGTGCACATCATGTCACACACGTTTCAACAGAGAAGCTGCTGCTGCAACATTTGTAGGTCGATACTATCCCAGCCTCCATTGGCCTCTTGCTGACTCTGGTAGCTGACCAGGGCTGAGTGGGGTCCAAAGCTTGCAGCTGGCCAGAAGCTGACGAGTCCCCTGAACGTAGTCTGGAGCATTTCTCGGGAAGGTTCAATTGTAAGTACATTGTCTGAATGTGTATTCAGAATTCTTTGTAGGCCTGTTGAGGAAAATAATGCTTCTGAGGAAGAGGCTTTGGAAAAAAGGAAGCTATCACAGATGCCAGGAGGTGTTCATCTGTACTATTTGTAAAAAAAATAGTCTGATTTTTTGTTTCCTTTTTAAAGTTTGCTTATAATACTTGATCCCAAAACTCTACTGCAGCATTTTTTAGTTCATTGAGTTGTGCTTAAAGCCATTTGTTTAAGTTATGATGCATAATTTATGAAAAATGCGTGGTTGAGCAACTTACCAGATGCACTGAGGCAGTTTTAATATATATTCCACTTTTAATATTCTTTAATATAAAACTGCTTTTGACCTAACTGCAATAAGACAACATTTTCTCTTGCTTTTCTCAGTGTGCAGTAAAGAACAGCCTGTAGATGCCAGAGGGAGGGACCAGTGTTGGCTTCAAAGTGACTTTGGAAGGGATTGATTTTTCTGCCATGAAATGTGACTGCATCTTTCCCAGTCGCCCATAAAGGACATTGGGGAAATTAACATGCATTGAAATAATAGAAAATACTTGTAGTTCAAGTTTTAGATTTTGACAGAGGTTTGATCTCCAAGCTTGTTTCAATTTAGTTCTGAACGTTTTGTTACCAGACCATCCTATCAGCAGGATTTTCTGGTCTGCTCTCTCTTTTGCTTATATATGTCTTGTGTGCCAGTGTGTTGTCAGTTGAATGTTCAGAAACATTCAGAAACTAAATTGAAACAAGTTTAGAGAGCAAACCCCTGCCAAAATTAATATGCATTCCTGATTTAACAAAAACAAGAAATCCTGTACAGGGACCGCCAGGGAAATAGGGCCTTGGCTTAAAATGTGCATCTTTGGTAAAGGAATCCTGTCTCTGTGAGAGCGGCATAAAACCGTTTCTGCCTTTTTGACAGCCCGAGTCGTGTTATGCTACAGGTTACCAGATCATTTTAGGCTGTATGTTCCCATATACTTTTTGGTGTATGTGTGCCCTCGATTCAGTGTTGGTTTCCAGCAACTGCCTGGATGAGCCTCTGCAGTTTTCTTGGAAAGTTTGGGAGGTGCTTTGCCCTGGCCTCCTTCTTCTCCTCAGGGCTGAGAGAGAGGGACTGGCCCAACGTCACCCAGTCAGGTTTGTGCTTAAGATGAGACTAGAACTCCCTGTCTCCGGGTTTCTAGCCCCGGGCCTTAACTCAGGCATATCAATCCCCTGATGGGGCAGAAATGCCAGGCAGAGCTTTCCCTTTCGCATAATCAAAGAATCCAGCAGATACTCAGTCAGAAATGAGCCTCACTGTATTCAAAGAGATTAAACAGTTTCCCAGGGGTAGATGACACTGAATTCAGTTGACTTACAAGTGAGTCGCATGAATACAGTGGTACAGTTAGTAAGTCAATTATAGCAAGGAACAATCCAGGTTGCAATACACTTTTCATAAAAGCTATCTATATTTTATTAAGCTTGTTAAGCTTTTATTAGACTCAGCAATTTTATAAATTGTTTAAGGTGCAATGTTCACCTATTTTAAATTATAAAAATTTCTGTGTCTGTGTGTGTGTGTCTGTGTGTGTATGCATTAGAATTTCATTATTATTTAATCTTTACCTTTAAATCTACGATAGCATTTACTGGTTGGCCATGATGTACGAGAATGACACCATGGGCGAGAGATGCCTTAGCACCTTCAGAATGCAATACGATGATGAAGAGGGTAAGGATGAATTTCCTGGATTCAGGCTCCCTCCTTCTACTGCGGCCCAGTGATTTTTCCAGTTCTGGTGTCTGGCATCCCTTGGGCATGGAATACGTCCCCCATTTCCCTTATGTACTTCCCTGAGTAAAGTATGTTTTAGTTGTTTTAGTTACATGTAAATCACATCTATTGCTGGGAAAATTCTTCCCTTCCTTGTCCAGGACATGGTCCCAAATTGTTTGCAGACTCTGCTGAACACTTAAGAGCATTTAGTTAGAAAAAGTCTACCTTTCACCCATTTGTCCCCATGTGCTCCTTTCAAGGGGCAGCTACTGTATGTCAGTGCTGCAGGATTTATTCTATATGCTTAACTTCTCCTCAAGAAGCCTCTTTGAAAGCAGCATCAGGAACCAAGAAGGGGTAACCATCACTGGTCATGGCCAAGAATGTAGCTGCAGAGCACCTTTCATAAATGGGGACTATCAGATGGCACATAGATACAGGCCAACTCCCTTAAACTCTAAGGGCCGAGAGGTGCAGGTTGTTACATTATGCCACGCCCCCATTGACTTGACTTTCACACACCTGTCCATCCGCCTCCCTCCCTCTGTTAAAGTACTGAAGTTTGCAGAAGTTTGGTCTCATTCGACATAGTGATGAGTGTGCATACAGACAGGAGGCTGAACAGCTCACTCTGTGGTGCGTCCGGAGCAATCTAGAACTGAACACACTTTAAAAAACTGCAGAGATGATATGAGATTTTAGGAGGAGCCCCCCTATTCTATCATCTCTTACAATATTAGGCAACACAGTATCAACAGTAGAGATGTTCACATTTCTGGGTTCTATTATCTCTCAGGATTTGAAATGGACACCTAACATTAGAACCATCATTAAAAAGGCACAACCAAGAATGTTCTTCCTGCGTCAACTCAACTTCTCCTGTTGATAGCTCACAATTACATTACTTTGTTGTTTGTATGTTCACTGAGAGCTTATGCCCTGGAGACCAATTCCTTGTCTGTCTAATCTAGCAGATTACCATTCCATTTACATTGGGCTACCAATGCCCCATAGCAACCAGAAAAAAAGACGCAAAAGGAGATCTTCCTTCAGCCAAGATAAAACTGGTGAACGCAAAAGGCCCTACGAGCAGCAGATCCAATCGGACACAGAAGAAGGAAGGCGGACAGGGGATGTGAGTGGAAATGACCACGCCAGCAGGACCAGTGAGTAGAGGAAGAAGGAAAATAGAGCACTAAAAATGAGCCGGAATTCCACCAAGTGTAGAAGGGTTGATCTTGTGCTACAAGGACCTGCACATTTCATTTCAGTATTGACTGAATTACTCCTATGGCTGCACATGTAGTTGATTGCCAGGCATATAGTGTGCAGAAATATAGAGTAGCAAAATGGAAGGAAAATATAGGATCTCTGATTTTAAACATTTTATGAGAAAAGCGTTTTAAAATCCAGATAAAAATAGAGGTGAACTAGGGTGCCCTTAGAAGAATCTCCAACAGCTCTCTACTGATGCAGGAATTACGAGGGCTACTGCCACCCCATAAGTGAGGCTGCCATATCTGGCCTATTGCAGCAATGAACCAAAGGTTTCTATATCTCTTTGTTGCCATCTATTGGTCAACTGGAGTTTTACCAGGAATAGACACTATATAGAAAGGTGCCCATGCAGTTATTATTCTTTTAGCGATCACAAGGGGGACCTGCAACAACAACGCTAAACACGAAACAACAGACTTAAAACTACCACAACATCGCTTCCCACTTGGTCATTCAAAGCATGTCACTGCAGATAGATAGTTAAGTGAGGCAGCACGGGGCCTTGACTTGGGATTGTACTGCAGCTTCTCCTTTGATTTTGCTTATCCAAAGCCAGTTGTGATCGGTGAAATGATGATTGCAGGATGCTATGACTGTCATAAGTGCAAGAACTGGTCACAAAATCATGTTTTTCCAGCATTGTCATAACTTCGAACGATTGTTAAGCAGGGTAGTCTACCTCTGTATGTTTCCAAACCAGAGCAAGTGGCAGGTTTAAGACATTTATAAACGTTGATTGAATTGCATCACCACCTGTAGCAAAGGTTTAATCAGATTCAAATCTGACACTATATGCAAATGATGACTTTTTGACTTCTTGCTTTTTTGTGTTAGTATAGCTGAGAGGTGTACCTTTTTAAAAGCAAGTTAAAAATTAAACTGCAATGATGGCTCTGTGTAGCTCTTTAGAACCTGTGGCTTGTCATCCCCCCCCCTCCCAGCCAAAAGCTCCTAGAAAGCCACGTTCCCCTCCTCAAGGCTTCCCTCTGCCCCCCTCCCCCTTTGCGGGTGTTTTTAATTGCTTCCTGTCCTGCTTGAATTGGGTTACTGTCAGCAGTTGCCCTTTATGTTTCTTTCCTTGTTTTCTGCTATAGATCAGAGAAAAGAAAAATAATCATGAGGAACTATTAATTAAAATTCATCCCTCCAGCTGGAAACAGGAATTGATGGGACAAATTCAGGATAATTCCTCATAGAGCTAGACTGAACAGGAAGCAATCTGAGAGAGAAGAAGCCGTTTCTGGTGATCCAAGAACTTTGCATGCCTGGGAGTCCTTTGTTAGTTGACCCAGCCAGTTTAGTGGTAGAATCCACTGGGGGAATCTTGCCATGTTTTCAGTAAGAACCATATACTCAACCTCTGGTCCGTAGACCCCCGGGCAGCCACGATGTCATCACAAAGGCTCGAAAAAATGTGAGGATTGAAATTTTGAGCTAAGTCTTGGAGTTCCGTGGCCACAAGTATTTAAAAGGGGTTTGTGGCGAAGAAAAGGTTGAGAACTATTAATACACTGTACTTTTCTCATGATAATTAACATACCCAATTCTTATTCAGTATACTTTAGAAGGAATATGTGGCAATATAATATTGAATAAGACTATTGCAAACTGAAATGGAAATTCAAATTTAAAAATGTTATTCATTCTAGCATGAATATCTATCTATCTATCTATCTATCTATCTATCTATCTATCTATCTATCTA
>NW_020769384.1:4624468-4667958 GCF_900518735.1 Pseudonaja textilis
CTATCTATCTATCTATCTATCTATCTATCTATCTATCTATCTATCTACCTATCATTTATTTAAATTATTGGCCGTCCATCTTACCACAGGGTAATTCTGAGTGGATTAAAATGTTAAAAGTTAAAACTATACAGAACCTATATATAAAATACTACAAATATACAAAGATGAGGAGGGAGGGAATAGAATCAGCCGGAGGGGGGAGGGCATCTGTTCTGAATCTGTCAGCTCCCTCCAGCCTGATGCTCCCCCATTAGACCCTCAGGCCAACTGGTAGAGCCAGGTTTCCAAGTTCTGGCAGGAGGGTGGGAGCTGACCGCACTCTGGGGGTGGAGGCGAAGGAGGGCAGAACGGGCTCTTCTCCTGGACCCACCAGAGGGAGCTCCCTGGCCAACAGGGCTCGCAGCCGGCCTCCTTTGCTGGTGCAGGTGGGACGGGCCAACCCCCCTGGGGTGAGACGGTCCCCGGAGTAGCTTGGAGCCAGCCAGGAAGGGCTTTAAAGGTGATTGCCAACACCTTGAGTTGCATGCAGAACCACAGCAGAAGCCAGTGCGGAGTTCCAGGGCCCACTCTTGGGACCTCAAGGGCTGCCTGCCCTGCCACACTCGGCACCAGCTGTAGCTTCCGAATGTGCTTCCAGGGTAGCCCCATGCAGAGCCCATCTCTACCCAATATGCCAGCCTTTTCGATTGCCCATTACATTCCCATCAACTTTTATAATTAATTAATAATTAAGACTTAAGTATATATATATATATATCAGTGATAAATCAACTTCTACTGATTGTCTCTTGCAATATTTGAAGCTGGGAATGGCTTTTAGAGCATTGTAGAGTCAGCTAAAGATACCTAAAAGATGAAGCCGTCCTCCAAGGGCAGAGGGAGTCCAAAGGTCCCATGGAGATAGCAGCTTCTCTTTTAGAAAGGAAGGAGCTGCTTTCAGTGGCCATTTTAATGGTTGGATCTCAGCCTAGGATGTGGCAGGGAATGGCTAGCTCTGCTTTTGGGATGGCTGCAGGCCAAAACAGAAATGTTCTCTTCAGCAGCCTACTTGATAAGCTACTTATAAAAGCTTAATGGGCCACATACCAGAATAGTTGCTTACTTTCTATGCTATTCTCAGAAAGGAATCTTGCTGAGATTTCACACAATCCTTAAGCGGGTTGGAGGAACTATGCGAAACTCCACCCCCCCACCCCCCGCCCCGTCCTCCTCCTGTCCACAGAGGGCCATTGTCCTGGAACTGGCTGGTTGGGATATGCCCAGTCTTAAAAAGTGAGGGCTCCCTTTGGCAACGTGGTCCTTTGTTTTCGTGGCATAGGCGTGAACAGGGACATGGTGCTCCCTTGTTTTGAGAAATGACCGCTTTGGGGGAGGAGAAAAGCCCACCCTTTTCCAAAGGAGAGAAAGTCCTTCCCGCAGCCATCAGAAGCCCACCTCTCAGCCCCTTTCTCTCCAGACCCCAGCAGGCCATCCTGGTTCTAGAAACACACCCAGGGGCTTTCCAGGGTCCTTTATGGGCCCCACTTCAGAGCTGGTTACCCACCGTTCTTGCAGCCATCATCCCAAGCCCTTGCTGAGCAAGAGCCCAAACACGGCTTGTGCAGGAGGACTGTAAGAGCTGCTCAGCAAAGGGGCGACAGCTGCCTCAAAGGCAGAAAGGAGGAGGAGAGCCAGGAGGGTGTCCATGCTGGTGACAGCAGCCTCTGGAGAAGTGGCTGTTGTGAACCCGTGTCCACCGGCATTCGAATTTACCTGTGTGCCCAGGCACGAAGGCGGTTTGCAACTCCCAACCCTTTAGAAGGTACAACGTGTCCCGTTCGGAGCCAGTGGGCTTGCATGAAGTGGACGACGCTCTTCGTTAGATGGTGAGGATGAAGTGTCAGGCCTTACCTGCCTTCCTCAAGAGGTGAAGGGGATCTGGTCTTCCTGGCCTTTCCCCTCTTCTTTCCAAAGGCCAACGGGCAGGAATCCGTGAGCTTGCAGGCTGTAATTGAAAACTGCTAGCTGTTTGGCTTTGCCCTCTCTTGTTTGCAAAGGGTCCAAGCCTGGCCCAACTGTTTCCCTCTAATGTGAAATGAGAACTGCCTCCCTTCCTACATCGTTCTTATTGAAACCAAGTAGACACCAGCCACTCAGCGGCTCTCTTAGAAACCGAGGGGAAACGGTTGCTGTTGCCGTCTTGTTCAAGGAAGAGGAAAAAAACACACCAATATTGACATCATGGTTGTTCAGTGGTGGTTCCATGCTGTTGGGAGGGAGGGAGGGAGGGAAGGCTTGATTCCACTTGCTTAATGTTCCTGAAATTTAAAAAAAGAACCGAATTAGTTCAGTTCTTTAATCACTGATCATCAGACTGTTGTGGCTCTGCCATCTAGGTAGCCCTACAGCCTCTGGTTAGGAAAGGATAACGCCATGCCCCTTCCAAGGTGGGTGTGCTTGCACACCCCCTCCTGTGCCCAGAGCACAAGCAGCAGACCCACCTCCCAACACAGAAGCTACATTGATTTGGTAGTTTTGGGTCATGAGGGCTGGGAGCGAAGGAGAGGATGGATCTACCTCATAATCTGATTATTCAAGCAAACCCAAGGTGGGGATTGTTTTTGTGGCTGCAGCTCCTGTTAGTCTTTGAAGCTAGGAAGAAGAGCTGGGGGTAGTGCTGTGATCGGCTCTTTTTCCAGGAAAAAAAAATGGGGGGAAGGCTCCAACCATTTCCAGGTAAGAAACCGTTCCGTGTATTCACGGCTGAGAAGTTCCAATAGGGGCAGGTCAGAGAGGCTTGTAGGAAGTGCCAAAGGGAAACCCAGGGCTGCCTCTTCTAGCAAGTCATGCAACGGTTTACATACAAGAGGAACATTTGACTGACCTTCCAGAGGGGGCAACAGGTGTGTGTGTATGTGGACACAGCCAGGCTTGTCCTCCTCCTCCTTCTGGACCGGGGGAGAGGGAGAGAAACATGAACTCGGAGAATGAAAGTGGGGCGGGGGGGTGTTGAAGAGGGGCAGGAGACCTATGGCAGGAGGGTCAACAGCCAAGTAGCAACCTCCCCAGAACTCTCGTAGGAAGCCGGCACCTTTGAGCTGGAAACTTTGATTTGGACACTTTGAGAGGTAGGAAAAGGGCCCCGAAGAAGCCAGCATCTCACCTGGAAAGACACCTTCAAGATGATTAGAACTCCATAATAAAGAAGGTAGAAGTTAGACTCCCTACTGAATCATACTGTTCTCATATCAGGAATGGGTTTCCTGCATTTGAATTTAAGCAGAGACTTCATATACTCTGGTCGTCATCCCCAAATGTTCTTTAAAACAAACAGCCTTTTAAAATTTAAAACAATATAAGTGGAATGCAAAACAAAAAAAAAAAAAAAGGATATATTGCCTTGAGAATTGATGTCTTCCAGAGTTGGCAGTTATAAATGAGTACAAAGTAAAACATGAATTTCTGTCTTAGTTGTTTTATGAATTGTCTAATTTGACTTGAAGTATCAAGATGCAATTGCTACAGCACATTAAAAACCAGACTCTCATTGGTGCTCCATGATCTGTGAAAAAATAGGTTCGTTGGTTACGAGATCAGAGCTGCCAGCTTCCTCAGAATTCAGGGATGTAATCCATTTGGTCCTGGTGATTTTAACTCATCTGGGGTGGGCAGGTGTTCTCTTACTATTTTCTGGCCTATTTTAATTTGTATTCTAGCCTGCCTTTCACAGTTCTGTTTTTGGTAGATTGGACTGTTTTTTTTTCCATTTGCATGAAGACAGATGCAAAGAATGAATTAAGCAGCTCTGCTTTCTCCCTGCTGCCTGTTACTTCCTTGCCATCTTCTCCCATTAGTGGATGTTTTCCTTGACTTTTTTTCTTGCTTTTAACACATTGAAAGAATTATTATTGTTGTTGTTGTTGCTGCTGCTCCTGTTGTTGTTGTTGACGTTTGTTGCAAGTCTTAGTTCATTCTGAGCCTTCGCTTTCCTGACTTCATCTTTACACTTTCGGTCTATAAGCTGGTATTCTGATGAGTTATGAGTCCCTCTTTCCACTTTTTATACCTCGCCATTGTGTCTTTCAGATTATCAGAGAGTGTGCAACCATGCTGGTTTCTTCTTGTTTCTTCTTTTTCTTTTTCAGTGGTGTTGTGCTGGACAGGGTTTTTATAGTCACATTTTTCAGAGTTTCCAAAGGTTCTTGAAATGTTTTCCCTTTTAAGATTTTCATGCATGGAAACCTTCCCAAACTCTCTCTTAAGTTGATTGAAATCAGCTCTTTGAAGGCCTAACCGAATAACAGAGTTGGAAGGGACCTCGCAGGTCTTCTAGTCCAACCTCCTGGTCAAGCAGGAGATCGCAGACCATTCCAGACAAGTGGCTGGAGTCTCTTCTTAAAAGCCTCCAGTGATGCAGCAGCCACAACTTCTGGAGGCCAGCAGTTCCACTGATGAATTGTTATCGCTGCCAGGGGGGATTTCTCCTGCCTTCTAGGTTGCTTCTCTCTTTGATTCGTTCCCATCCATTGCTCCTTGTTTTGCCTTCTGGTGCTTTGGAAAATAAGTCGTCCCACCTCCTCTTTGTGGCGGCCCTTTAAATATTGAAACAGTGTTATCATGTCACCCCATTTCTTCCTTCACCAAATCTCACAATCTTAATTCTATCCTTCTGTTAATACAGCCCAGGATTTTATTGGCTTTTTGGGCAGCTGTAGCACGTTGGTGGCTCATATTTAAGTGATTATTCTCTAGGACTCCAAGATCTTTCTCTCAGTCATCACTGCTGTACTATGCTTCACATATGTCAGTACCTGTACATTTGGTTTTTCTTGCTTAAGTGTAAAACCTCACTCTTTTCTATATTTAATTTCATTTTGTTAGATAGGGCCCAGTGTTCAAGTCTATTGAGATCCATCTGGATCTTGAACCTATCTTCTGCTAGTTGGTGGCATCTGCAAATTTGATGAGTTTTCCTTATCTTCCCAGACCTAAACCATTTATGAAGATATTAAATAGTACTGGACCTTAAAGGGAACCTTGTGGCACCCCACTGCTTCCCTCCTTCCAAGTAGATGCAGTTTCATTAATGACTACACATTGAGTGCAATTTATCAACCAGTTACAAATCCATTTAGTTACAAATCCATGCGGTCTATCTCACATGTTTCTAATTTACTAAGAAGTAAGATGTTGTCTACTTTGTCAAATGCCTTTCTGAAGTCTAGGTATACTATGTCCACAGCATTTTTCTGGTCCACTAGTATAGATACTTTGTCAAAGAATAAAATAAGATTTCTTTGGCATGATCTGTTTTTGATAAACCCATGTTGACTTTTGGTTATAATTTTGTTTGTTTCTAGGTGCTTGCAAATCTGTTGCTTGATTATGTAAGACACTAGTTTGATTTTGTTTTATTGCTTGTGTCTGAATTATATTAAATTTCAATATGACATGGTCACTCTCCCCTAAGGTTCCTACAACTCCAATCTCCTCTTGCATTTCATCTCTGCTAGTAAGAATTAACTCTAGTATAACTGACCCTCTAGTTCCTTACTGAAGTGCTTTACCTATAGGTCCTTGGTCCTGGCAGTTCAGTGTTAATGCTCTCAGTTAGGTTAATCAGATTAGGCTAAAGTACAATGAATATCCCCTTTTTTTTTTCTGTGACCATGATGGGGAAAAAACCTTACGTTAAACTAGTAGGAATTGCAATCAACGTGAGGCACATTAATTCGCTGGCTTTGTTTCCCGTCCTTCTTGTGACCCCTGTGCCCTCCGCAGGGCTGGAGTGCTCGGGGCCAGTCGTGTCTCCAGGCCCCTAAGACCGTGAGGGAGAAAGCCAGCCCTTGCTGGGCAGGGGGACACCTCTCTGCCCTGGAGAAGCCGATCGTGTCCTTTGTCTTAGGCAGCAAAACCTTCAGTCCCAGCCCTGGAAGCTTAGTGCTCCTTCTGGAAGAACAAGTTGAAGGAGGTCTGAAAACTGGCATTCCGGTCATTAGCAAGCAAATCCAAAGGAAACCTGCAGGGTAATAGAGAGTGGCAGTGTGGCCAGAGTCAGGCACTGAAGCTGTGCGGGGGAGCAGCCAATTTCCATCCATCCAGTGTTTCTGCACAAAAAGCAGGAAGGAACAGCATCAACTGTAGCCTTGACTGCCTCAAGGGACTTTTCATGTCAATCTGTAGTCAGAGTTGGAAAAATGTCTCATTGCAGAATCATGTTCTGGTTTCACTCAACCCATTAACAATGCAAAAAGTCAAGATGGCAGCTGGTCCTAGTCATGAAAGCCTTGCCCCATTTTCACGTGTGTCTTGCATGTAAGGGGGATGTCAAGACTGAATCGCATTGCTTCTTTCAAAACTTAATGCTTTTCCACCTGCCAGTGAACTGGGAGGACGGAAGGGGGAAATGGGATGCTGAGAATGTATGTGGAGATGGTGAGAGTATGGAAACCATCAAGGTCACCACTGCAGGTGCTGGAGAAAGAGATGGACTGTTAGCATAATGGAAGAACTTCTCATAATTGGACAAGGGGTGGGTACAAGGGGAAGCTATGGTTTAACATGGCAAACGTTTGTGCGGGAAAACCAGAGCGGGCTTTGTTTCATCAGTATCAATATGGTGTATCCAATAAAGTTTTACTTTTGGGAATTCATATCTTCCAAGAATGTTTCCTTGTTTGGGGTTCACAAGTCAGACAGTTAACAGGGGAGATCTTGAGGGTCACAGCTGCCTTCTTGACCTTTTTGACATCCTTTCCCCATGAATGGGATTGCAAATGATGCTGAAAGTAACAATGTAAAGCGATAGTCCGGTTCTCACAACCTGCGCCCAAAGAGTGGTGTTCCCATCACATGCTGAACTGCCACCCCCCATCCCCCAATCTTTCATCCTCATTGAGCAATTTGACTGACTCCATCCCTGGGTTTGTCTCCCTCTTTGGTTCAAGACTAGGGAGAAATGAGCAGGGACCCAGCAGTGCCAGAAGGAGGCTGAGCTCACCAAAGGGCAGGGCAGCACCTAGCAGACTGAAGGGCTTCGTTGGGGAGCTGGGGGGCAGAACGCTTCCCCTCTCCATCTTCTAAAAAGGCCAGCATTTCATGCTGCAAGAAAGGAGCATTTTGTTTTGAGCTCTGGCTTCCCCAAAGATCCCTGGCTCAAATGGATCTGCTAGACCTGGGTGTTTAGACCCCTGACAACTGTAGTGCAGCTCTGATTAATCTTTTCTCTCATAGGTCACACGAAGGACATGGGAAGTATGTGAGGTGATCCATACACTTGTTACCTCTTGTTAACTATCTAAGCTTACTATCTAAGTAATAATGGATGCTTCCTGCACTGCCATTAGCACAATTTGTGAATTTAGCCCCTAGAGGATTTTGTCAACATAACCTGTTAGAAATCAAAATGGTGTCATGTATTAATGACATCATGCAAATGAATCCAATGAAGCAATTCAAACAAATGGCATCGTTTACACCATTTACATGGATACGGTGAATGCTCATCTCAAGAAGTTCACCATAGTCAATAGTCCTTCTAAGATGTTTCGAATGAGCATCTCGATGGAGTCCCAGGGAAAAAAGAGAAAGGGACAAAGGTTCTTGTTGCCTATGTTTGGATTGGCTCACCAAGATGTCTGTTTAGTGCTCCCCTCCCCACAGGGCA
This sequence comes from Pseudonaja textilis, assembly GCF_900518735.1. The sequence continues at coordinate 4,632,117 of NW_020769384.1, forward strand.
ATATGGCTCTAAGACCAGCTGTACAATATTGTAATCACAGACTCTGAATTTACAGTAAATGTGTCCCAAACATTAGGACTTAAACACACAGCAGAAAAGATCCTGGTCAGCAGGTGCCCAGCTGGATGCGGATCCTTCCCCTGAAAAATCTCAACAATCCGCTTTCTTAGAAAGGCTCCCTCCAAGGGGATCCTTTGGGACTGGCTCATTTTCATTCATCTTGCTGGTGTTTCTGGAAACATAATCTGGCGCGGTTAGTGAAGGGCAAGGTAACAGATAACCTTCCCATTGTCTTCCATCTTCCTTTCCAGGATTTCAGGATCTTATCTCTTGCTTGAGCAATGGAAAGGAACACAATGGAGATATTTCTGTGTCTTTTGGTGACATTTTGATGAAAATGTATTTATTTGGGGTTTTTATTTTTTACACTTCATTTATATACTATGAGCCAGTTGACACAAAGCGGGAAGTAAAGCAACATGTGTCTTTTTTTTCCCTGGAATTGGCTGCAAACTAGCAAATGCCAATTAATTCTGATTGTATTACAATTCCAGAATCTCAACACCTTTTTTATATTGTGGTGACCAAAACTGGATGCAGTTGTCAGCTGTCCAGCTAGTGAATCCAAACAAGGAACTTCTGGGACATTGTTTTTCCCAAAAAGTCAAACTATATTAGATACACTACATTGGCACAGAAGAAGTGAAACCGGCTCTGATTTTCCCATGTGAAAGCCCACATAGTTAAACGTGACTTTCCCCGTTGGCCATCCACCCCTTCAGCTCATTGCGTTGTCCAACTGAATTCACTCTTTTTGTTATGAGAATGATCTGCATCGTTCAAACACCCGCGTGTTTGAATTTGGCGGGTGGCAACAGGGTCTCACCATCTGCAGGTGGAGTCTTCCAGTTCCACTCCTGTCACCCCAGACCTTCCAGCCCTCACCCCCCCCCCCCGATTGTTGTCAAGCTGAGAGCGAAGAAGCAACTAGGTGAAAGAGAAAATCACTTTTGACATGACGACCCCGCACCCCCGAAGAAAGATATGTATGGAATAAATATAAATATACATTAGCATGAACAATTCACCAATGTGTAAATGATTAGTCTCACTTCTGTCGTTTAGGGTTTCTGGAATGAAACCTTTTTACTAGCCTTGCCGCCACCCACTCTTTCCATCACACTCCCATCAAAACTGGTCGGAGATAATGCGTTTTGGGACCCCATGCAGCCTAGAGATGTGCCGCACAAATTTTGCTAAGATCCGGGCTGAAGGGAACTTTTGGCATGGTATGAAATGGGCCTGTTTTGAGAACAGGTCAACAGCAGTCCAGATTATAGTGTTTCCCCCCCCCCCCGCTCCCCCCAACTCTCGGGCAGCTCCACTATGAAATCCATGACTATCTTACTAGCAGAGAAGAAATGATAGAGGGAGTTGAGGTTGCAGGAACTTTGAGGAAAGTGACCGTGTCATATTGGAATTCAATATAATGCAATCAAGAGCAATAGAACGTAATCAAACTAGTGCCTTAGACTTTGAAAAAGCTGGTTTCAACAGCTGTTTTGCTGCTGAACTTGGAAAGTATTCCTTGCTAGAAACCACTTTTTTCCCCAAAGACTTCAAAACTGGGTCGAAAACATGGCATTGTGAGTAGGCATTCTGCCTGTCCTTAATCAGCTTTTCATCTTTGGTTTAGTGTCACCTGCTGCTGAGCGCCTCCGATATATCCTGGGTGAAGATGATGAGCCCCCCAACCCAACACTATTCACTGAGATGGACACTCTCCAACATGATGGAGAAGAAATGGAATGGAAGGAGGCAGCCAGGTAGGAAAACTGAGAGGGCAGGAGCCATTTGGCTACCAAGGCTAAATTCGTGGCTGGATAGACCTAGCAGTTCAACACTAGGACCTTTCGTTGCAAGAGGACATGTCTGAAGGGAGAAGGGGACTGAACCCCTTGGTTTCGGCAGCTCTTTCACGACTATCATTCTGTGATGTTCTGGCTTAGGATCGCTTTCCATAATGTCGAGAAGAATTGCCACACCGGGCTCAGCTGTTGGTTGGCAACCGGGTGCATTGCCCAAAGCCTTGTGCTCGGATTGGGCCACTGGCTTGATTGCAGGGACAGTGCTGAGGGAGGTGGCAAGGAGAGGGGCTTCAGGGACTGAGCTGAGACCAGACCTGGGATCACGACCAGAGCAGTGGCTGCCCTAAGGAGATTGGGAGGTGCCCCATGGGCTCACAGCCTGGGCTCTTGGCACTTCCATCTGAGCCTTGCATGCTGGGGGAACAGCTCCAGATGCAGCTGTTAGTTTGCAGTGAGAGCCAATTCAGAATGGCAGCCCTGACCCCTGCCTCAGTTGTTTGGCGGGGCTTCCGTGCATGGGATGGCCCCATCAGTTGCTGACCCGGAGGAGGAGGCGGAGGAGGAGGCGGCGGTGGAGGAGGAGGAGGAGGAGGAGGAACTAGGGCCATTAGACAGATGGATCCAGGGTCCCTAGGAGCATTCAGAGAGCCTGGGGGTGGAGGAGACACATGCCCAGGTCCATCAGGCACTGGATGTGTGTGTGTTGTGGTGCAATCCACCAGGTGGATAGCTACTCGCTCAAGAAGAGGACGGAGAGCCATGGCTGCCACAAGTTAAAACTGATGATCAGCAACAGGCTGCCTCTTATTGAGGAGCGGCTGCTGCATCCGCCCAATCCACAGGCGCAAAGAGCGGGGAGATGGGAAGCTCAGAGGAGGTCGGTGAGAAAGCAGCCTCGGCCTTCCTAAAGAGAAACACCAGGTTCTGAACTACTTAGTCAGGCATGTGAGAGGGAGACGTTGGCAAAGCAACCGTTCACTTTCTTGAGCATCATCTTCAGCTCCGTGCTTCCTGCACCCTGATTTCATGCTGTGATCCTTGGATTTGTCTTGTTGGCTTTTCCTGGACGTAGACTTGGGTTTGCATCTGCACTCGGGGAGATGATTGTGAGGTACGTTTGCTTGAGACCTTACTTCTTCAGCTTTATGCATGTGTGTTTGGGCTTAATCACTGAATTGCTTGGGAGAGGAGCTTTTGACTTGGGGATTCAGCGGCTTATTGCTATAACGATTAGAGTGGTGCAGTGAACACATGGTACTCGCACCTGTTGCCAGAGCGCTGTTTAGCAGTGTGCAATTCAGGGGTGGGGGCAGCACTTAAGAGCCATCTTTGCACCCGATATGCGCCCCACTGGCAGAGCGAGCGGTGGCAGTTTGGAGCCAGCTATGCCAGCATGTTTGCGGGTAGCATGCCCCGGAGACCCTGGGAGATGACTTATGGTGGAATCCTAAGAAGCTGTGTCCGTCACCCAAGGGCCCTCAGGAGGAGTTTTGGAAAGACTTGGGGAGGATGGTGGCCATCCAGAGGACACTGGGCACAACAACCAAGCCTGCACAAGAGCCGGATGGAGGGCCAAGAGTGACTTGGAAGTTTTTCTTGGCAGGGGCCAGGCTCCTTAAAGGAATGTCTCCCTCCCCGAGATCGGTTCATTCCGCCCATGCCACCTGAAGCAGCCTGCAGGCCCCCTCGGCCAGAGTGTTCCTGCTGGTGGCGCCAGGAGAAGAGCCTTCCCTGCCACTTGGGACCTCTGGCCACCCTGGGTGAGGTCAGCCCCAACCCTCCTGGCTCTGCCAGTTGGCCTGGAGCTCCGGCTGAGGGGCTGGTTGATAGATTAGCAACAGGTCCCACCCAGCTGCTTCTTGTCAGCCTCCCTCCCCGTCTTTTTAGCTTGGTTGACGTTTAATAGCACTGTATCTATTTTGTCGGGGTTATATAGTTTCATCCTTTCATGTTGTTAGCCACTCAGAGTTACCGTATAGTAAGGTGGTTGTCTAATAAATTTTACAATTCAATCATCAATCAATTACTGTAGAATGGAAGGAAGAGCTACTCACCTCGCAGCCTGGAGTTGTGAGATGTCCCAGCCCTTCCAGTTGGCAGGTGGTTCCACCCGCATCCCTCCCCATGGCGGTTTCTCCCGAGGTTGTATTACCTCGGATGCCTCCAATCCAACCCTTGGCCACCTTCTTCCAAGTGCTCCCAGGAGGCTCTTCCCCATGCAGGAAGCCCTCATCCTACCGGCTGCAGGACAGCCTCGCCCACCTGGCCCCGGCCGGCTTTTCCCTCGTGCCTCCAGAGAAACGGAAGGTTGCCTCCGTGGGCTCCTCTTGGAGGGAGAACCAGGATCCCGTGCCTTCCAGCCACCAAGAGCCAGGGAAGCGGCGCCAGAGCGGAGCCCTGGGAGGAGGCCAGGTGCCTTGCGGAAAGTCAGGCCTGCAGCTGCCTCACCTGCAGAAGGGAAACCCTTGGCTGGACCAGAGACCAGGCGCCCTGCAGCTCCTCATTCACATCAGATCCGGACTGAATCGGGGCTTGAATTCACCTGGGCTGATTTTGGTGCAGAGAGATATGGGACTGTAACCAATGGACTGGCAGTCCTCAACTTACGACCACAACTGAGCCCAAAATTTCTGTTATTGAGACATTTATTAAGTAAGTTTTGCCCCATTTTATGAGTTTTCCTGCCGCGGTTGTTAAGTGAACCATTGCAGTTGTTCAGTTAGTAACACGGTTGTTAAGTGAATCTGGCTTCTTCCCCATGGACTCTGCTTGTCAGAAGGTCGCCAAAGGGGATCCCCTGACCCCCTGGGCCCTGCAACGGTCATAAGTATGAAACAGCTGAGACTTTTGATCCCGTGACCGTCCCATGGGGAGGCTGCAAAGGATGCAGCTGTGAACAACAGTTAAAGGCCTCTTTTTTTTCAGTGCCATCATGACTTTGAATGGGCAAATGAAGAGTTAACTTTGCTTACTTACTGCAACTATATAAAACAAACCCTTTTGAAATCCTTAAACTTTAATCAAAGTATTAACGGAAACCTTAAGGCATCCTTATATTATTGGATTTTAAGTTCAGCACCATTTAAAATAACACAAATCCAAATCCTTATGGAATGTCGCCTATCAGCTGAGATTCTAGAGGCATTAACCCGTCATTCTTCATGAATATGCTGAGTCTCTCTGCACTGGGGGAGGAATTGGGAGACTCTAATAGCACTGTTGAGCTCATTTCAACCTCTTGGTTGTCAAGTACAAAGCATTGTGAGTGCTTATGTCCAAGGAAAACAAAACTATAAAGTCAAGCAACTAATAACATAGCTTTATTTTTTAATAATTCCCTTCTCTTTCTTGGTCCTGGTAGTTTTCACATTGTGCCCCATGATCTGTCCATAGTGGAAGGTGGGGATGAAACCATGAAAGATGCATTGCACACCTTGGCCTGTTCACAGTGGCCCGATAGGAATTCCCCGGAGCAAGCACTAAGTAAAAAGCTAACCAATTATCCAAGAGGTGTTAAACAACAGTTAGCAAAACCTAACCAAAAGGGGTTGATCTTGAAACAACTAAGCAGAGTCAGGCTTGCTGGAATTAAAACAAAAAACATAAAAAAAAATATTCTGGAAATAGTCCCAAAGCTGCTGTTCAAAGGGCAACTGGACTTTCTTATTTTTTTTCCTTGAATACATTTTGCTTCTCATCCAAGAAACTTCTTCAGTTCTTGGATGAGAAGTGAAACGTTTTCAAGGGGGAAAAACCAAGGAAGTCCAGTTGCCTTTTGAACAACCCCTTTGGGATAACCATGACCTGGATGACTGAGATGCTCCATAGACCTTCTGGAAACAGGCAACCATAGGCCGCTTTCTGACACACCAGCTGTCACGAAGTTTGAATAAAGCATGCCCTTGTTTTAGTTCAGCTCCAACTGCATCACGGTCGGCTTAGTTCAACGTAACCCAGCTCTTAGCGCAGCGCAGCCAAGAGACTAGACTTGTAGGCTTCCATTGTTAGGTTCATTTTGCCTGGAGGCAAAGGGTTAAATCCCTTCTCCAGCACAGGATTCAATATCTCCCTTGCTGCATGCAGACTGATGAAAAACCCCAATGATTAGGAAACCCCCTCAGGTATTTCCTCTTCCTGACATGTAAAGATAGGAGATCTGTGACGGGCAGAACTTTATTTCTCTCATTCTCTAAAGAAAATGTATTTTCTTGCCAGAACTTGGTATTATTTCTATTGTAGCGTCCTTCATAAACTTTTAGAATACAGAATGTAAAATAACAGAGCTGGAAAATCCCTCACCCTAAGCCACAACTCCAAGAGGCACGTTGTTCCATTGATTGACTGCTCCGACAGTCAGGAAATTTCTCCTTATTTCCAAGCTGGACCTCCCTTGTACAAGCTTCCACCATTACTTCTTCTTCTGCTGCCCTCAGGAGCTGGAGAGAGTAACGCCTTGGCTCTGTGAGTGGCCCTCAAGGACTGGAATTAGAGCCCCATACGGGTTCTAACTTCATTGGCTGAAAAAAGTACACGATGTTTCTTCCCCTCGCTCATTTCTATCCCAAGAAAGTAGGGAGGTTTGCCATGTTTGCCAATTCCTTCGGCTGTCTCTGATCTTACGGCTCTGGTCTCCCAGGTTATTCCCACAGACCATTCCATATGATAAAAAAGATGCTGGTATCTTTCTTTGTTTCAGATGGATTAAGTTTGAAGAGAAGGTGGAAGAAGGAGGGGAGCGATGGAGCAAACCTCATGTATCAACTCTGACTTTGCATAGCTTGTTTGAACTGCGCACTTGTCTGCAGGTGGGAACCATCCTGTTAGATCTCGATGGCTACTTCCTGCCACAAATCATAGGTAAGGTAAGATCTGCAAGGATCTGAAATTAAAGGCACAACCACCCAAACCCTGCTTCACTCAAGGAAAGGGCTCACCAAAGTGCTTTCAAACAGTAATAGGACATAAGGAAGTGGGGTGAAAAGACCACTCCCTCAGTCTTACAGACAGCTCAGGTGTTAAAGGAATCATTTGAAGAACTCTGTGTCTGAGGTGATAGGAAGGCTACCTCTGTGATGACCTATTCAGGTGCACAAGTCATTGCTTCAGGAGCATGGGATATGTTGTAGTGCCTGCATCCTTGTAAAGATGGCGGTCACGATCCTTCTGCGTTTGTATCAAAATCTTCTGAAGACATTAGAGTCCTGCTTAATCTGGGGCATCTGGAGTTCAATCGGGGTTTAACAAATGTATAACCTTCTTAGATGATCTCTAAAGTCCCTTCCAGCTCAGGCAATTCCTGGCATCCAGGGCTAATCATCCTTAATGGTGCATGGCAGAATTAATGGTGGGACATCGTGAGTGGTAAGCTTTAACCAGTCCAAGAGGAATCCGTTATTAGATCCGTAGCTTTGAAAGTTGCGCGTTATACTTTCTTGCATTATACTGAATACCATTATAAAAGAATATATAATTACTTTTGTATTCTCATTGGATATTGGTTCAGTTTTATTTTGTTTGTTTATTTATTAAATGGTTTTCTGCCCATCTCATCACGAAGTCATTCTGAGCAGTTTACATTGTTTAAAAGAATAAAACAATATGTATCTAATAAGAATAAAATACTATAAAAATACAAAAGATCTGCTATAACTAAAAGATGGGGAGGGAGGGGGTAGAATGAGCAAGGGGGGAGGGGAGATCTGTAGTTCATCTCTCAGCCCCCACCCTCACCCCAGCCACACAGGCTGTTCCAAAGGGCAGGAGCGATGGCTGAGCTCTTCTCCTGGACCCAGCCAGCCAGAATTCCCTGGCCAACAAGGCTTGGAGCCGGCTTCCTCTGCCAGTGTGCGTGGCGCCAGCCGATCCCAGTGGGGCGAGAGGGACCCCAAAGGAACCAGGCCAGGAAGAAGATTCCCAGCACCTTGAGTTGCGCCCAGAAGCAGACTGGCAGCCAGGAGAGCTTACGAAACAATGGTAACTGGGCCCCTCTAAGGCCCCCCAAGGCTGCCTGCGCTCCTGCCCCAGCTGTTCTTCAAGGGTAGCCTTCTGGTGCCCGATGGATTTCCTCTCATGGATTTGACTTTTATATTCATTAATACATGCATTTTGTGTTATCATCACCTAAAAATCACAGTTATGTTTTTATATAATCTTTAAGTCAATAACTTAGGATATTTGAAAAAATGTCTATTAGCTTTTACGTTGCTACTAGTTCAATGATTGAAATCAGTGGTGGGATTCAAATATTTTTCCTATCGGTTCTGTGGGCGTGGCTGGGTGGGCATGGCAGAGGAGGGATACTGTAAAATCTCCAGTCAGAGGTGGGATTTGCTGATTCTCTGAACTACTCGAAATTTCCGCTACCGGTTCCCTAGAACTGGTCAGAACCTGCTGAATCCCACCTCAGATTGAAATACGTCTTGATGAATTGGGTTGGGCAATAGTTGGCCGTCCCTGTGTAGCCAGCCAGCATTCCCAGGAGGCCCCTTGAAAGACTTTGGCAAAACGACTTAATTTCAGCAGCAGTTCAGGATTTCAGGATGTCTTTGGAAGGTCACTGAAGGGAGATGAAGTTTGTCTTATAAAGGTTTCATCTCCATCATTCCTACTCTAATCTCCTCAAAGAAAAATAGCATGGGCAAAAAATTAAACCTATTACCTTACATCCATCTGGTCTGGAAATTCAAGAGTCATACAAGACTAACAAAAGTTGGGAATATTTTGGCTGGACATCCTCAATAGTATAATCTATGTTTTTCAGATAATGTCATTGAAAAACAAATAGAAGATGGCCTTCTAAAGCCAGAGCTGCGAGAGAAAATAAGCTATGTGCTCCTTAGAAAGCACCGACATCAGATGAAGAAATCCATCCACCGATCCTTGGCAGATATTGGCAAATCTGTCTCGAGCATAAGTGAGTGAAATTTCCAGAGTGTTATTTTTGGCAAAGCAGGGAAGATGGTGACAGCAAGATGGTGAAGTCTTGGGTTCCTTCGTATGGGCTTCTTTTGCTACTGCAAAACCATCAAGACGAGTGGGGAGAGGATATGGCTCTGATCAATCCTGGGGGGAATTTTTTTTAAAAAAAGGATTTTTCAGCAGCAGCCAAAAAAGCTAATACAATCCTTAATTGTATAAACAGAGGCATAGAATCACAATCGTGTGAAATATTAGTACCACTGTATAAAGCCTTAGTAAGGCCACACCTGGAATACAGCATCCAGTTTTGGTCACCACATTACAAAAAAGAAGTTGAGACTTTGGAAAAAGTGCAGAGAAGAGCAACCAGGATGATTAGGGGGCTGGAGACTAAAACATAGGAAGAGCGGATGCAGGATTTGGGTCTGGCTAGCCTGGAGCAAAGAAGGACCAGGGGTGACAGGGTTCCAGTATTTGAGGGGCTGCCCCAAAGAGGAGGGGGCTCAGCACCTGGAGGCCAGACAAGAAACAAGAGATGGAAACTAACCAAGTACGGAAGCTGCCTGGAATGGAGGAGAAACTTCCTCACAACCAGGAAGACAATGAACCAGGGCCACCGAAGTTGCCTCCAGAAATCATGGCGGCTCCATCACTGGAGGCTTTTAAGAAGAGACAGGACAGTCACTGGTCTGAAATGATCTCCTCCTTTGAGCAGGGGATTGGACTAGCACTAGAAGACCTCCAAGGTCCCTTCCAGGTCCCTTCTGATTGATTTATTGTTCCCAAAAATGTGGAAGGGGAGATTCACAGTACATGATATATTCAGTGCCATTGTGACATCCAGCAATTCCCTGAAATAGAAGATGGCAAAGAAGCAACTGCTTAGGTTGCAGGGGTCAACCCGCCTCTTGCTGTGTGCTCCCCTGCCCCTCCCCCTCCCCCTGCCCCTCCCCGTAACTGGTGCCCATGAAAAAAGTGCTGTGGGGAATTCGGTCTGCGGTCCACCTCTCCCCACCTTTGCCTTCTTACTCAAAGAGCCGTGTTTCTTCAGTGGTTTGGGCTCTTGCTTGGTACCAGAGGCCCAACTTTTCACTAGCGGATCCTTTTTGTTGTAGTTGTGGGCTAGGATAGGTTCACCCCCATTATGTTTCTGCCTGCCAACAGACCGTAGCCCTGTCCAGAGTCCAGCTGCAGGAGCTGGCTTTTATCGTTCTTCTGAAGACCTCCGTATAAGGCAGAACTCAACTTATGGAAGATTACGTAAGTTCCTTTCCTCACTACCTGATATAATAATTGGTAGGGTTTTTATGTTTTTAATATTTTTATATTGCTCTTTATTTTTACCCCAGGTTTATTTAAGGGATGTTTTCACCAGTACTTTGAATATTTGTTTTTCAAATTTCCTAATTAGAAAGTTCTCATCTTTATTCAGCACTGACAAATATAATACAGAAAGGAAAACAGTCAATTCGTGAGTCCCATCATCCAATGAAAGGGTCACCCCAACACCGAGCAGCCAAACAACAGCTCACTCCCCGTGGCGTCTGGGCGGGGGGGGGGGAATCGGCCTGGCTTGAATTTCCACCCGCCGGTTAAGGGAAAGCGAGTGCACTTCTCCAGCCTAGCAGTGCAGGCTTGTTGGGACTGCTGTTCCCGGGCTCCCCCTGCCCACACAGCCTGGGAAGGGGCTCCAGCAGAGTCCAGCACTCAGGAGGGGTGAGCTTCCTCCCCAGCAGGGCTACCCCGAGTTGCCTGACCGACGGGCTCAAGCAGAACTCAACTGTGGCCAGGTTTGGGGCCCAGGATACAACAGTAGACGAGGGCACTTGCTTCCTTCTAGCACTCATGCCAGAAGAAATGAAACGGCCTCTCTGCACACTGGAAGCCATTCAAAGTCGGCTGGAAAATGGGCCGCTGCATAAACACTTTAAATAAATGAACAAACAAACAAATGTTTTCCTCCTTTAGGCCACACCCAAAGCCGAAGCATGAACGACATCACGGACATGCCAAGCACAGCCCAGGTAGGAGTCTGCCAGCCGCTGCTCTTTGAGAGCCTCCCACGATGGCCCCAGGGTGGGACTGCTGGGCCTGACCTCAGAAGGTGGGTGGCTCCCTGGCTGGGTACACTGCTGCCCTTCCCTGCTCAGTGGCTTTTGGGCCCACGGGGACGCCAGCCCCACCTAACGCCCCCCCCCTTCCAGAGACTTCAGAAGAAGCCGCTGCTCTCCACTGTCTGTAGCCAAGGGAGGGGGTTTGAACTCAAGCGCTGTCTTCACCTAGATGGGATTGCTCTTGTGGGGTGGGACCATTTTAAGAGGAAGAAGGGCGCCGGTCCGGAAACACTCCAGGGCCTTCTCTAGCAACTGATGCGGGAGAAGGGGGCAGGACTAGAACCTGGGTCTCCTTGTGCTTCGTCCAACATCTTTTACCCGGGACTGGTTGCCTCCCGGTTTCTCTCCTCATGCCTTAATCACCTTGCCAAACTGGCTCTCTTAATAGTAACATATGATGCTATATATCCATATGTGTATCTGCAGATAATAATGATATAAATTAGTAACATTAATGATCAGTAATTAGTAAAATTAGAAATATCAACAATGGAATAATACAGCATGACATTATTATTTTATACATTTTATTTTATTATTATTTTATGTTCTAACCATGAATTCTGGGAGAAAAAGTGTCCACTGGAATGCTTCTTTCTTTCCCCTGGACGGTGCTGGTTATGAAAGCAAGTCAAGACAAATCAGACGAGAAGGAACGTTTCTTATCTTCTGAGAAATATTTTTTTCCTCTCCAGCTCAGAAACAAGTTCATGAAGAAGATCCCCAAAAACGCGGAAGCCTCGAATGTTCTGGTGGGAGAAGTGGACTTCCTGGACAAGCCTTTGGTAACCTTTGTCCGGCTTACACAGCCCACTATGCTGGGTGGGATGACGGAAGTGCCGATTCCCACCAGGTAGGTCGATGGTCAGAGACACTCCCTGCACCTTGGTCCAGTTTAAAAGACGGAAACAGGGCTGAAGCCTGGGGTGGACTTCCCACCTTCACCATTTCATTTCTATTTCTATATTTCTACCCAGGTTCATTTGGAGTTACTGAAAATGGTCCCTAAAGGGACAATTCATTTTTTAAAATCTTATTTCACAGTATGCAAAACAACCCATAAATACTGGATTAATACTTGCTTTAAAAGTCTCCTGACTTTGCTTAATTTGGGGGAGAATACAGTATGAGGGTTCTCCCTCTCAAAACTTCCAAACCATTATGAAAATTTCATCCACCAATTTAACAGAAGATTCAGCTAATAATCGCATTTAACTATGTTTCGTTCAGAATTCTTCTCCTTTCTTCCCAGAATCATAGACATTCTAGTCTTTTTATTTGATTTCAAATTACATTTCAGGCATGAGGAGAGAAATTTCAGGCATTCCAGGTGGTCTAACATGGCACAAATGTCTGGCTTACTCTACTTGCGAATGATCATGATGTTGACTTGCCCCTATTCCAATGAAAAGCGTAGAATCAGCATTTAGCAAATGGTCATAACAGGAAAAGTCATATTCTGTCCACTTCTATCAACGCTTTGATACTTTTGTTAGCCATTTAAAGGGTCAGCCGTTCTCTCCTGCAGGAGCTTGTTATCTGGGAACAGTGTTCAGCTGGCTTGCAAACGCTCATATCTTGGTTTGCTTTCCTTCACCAGATTCCTATTTATACTCCTGGGTCCCACTGGAAAAGCAAAATCCTACAACGAAATTGGGCGAGCCATTGCTACCCTTTTGGTAGATGATGTAAGTCAGTTTTGCAGGCCTTTGCCATTTGCCCCCGTGTCAATGTTTTCCTTCAGGTGCCCCAAATGCAACAGCACAATGCAGCATAACTGATCCCAAAGATCTACTCAATATCTTGTGCAAGGAGGTGGTAAGTGGGTGAACCAAAATGTGTTTGTGTAAAAGAATCTTTCCTTGGGGTATTTTAAATACTCGGCCGTTGTGATTGTATTGTCTTACTTAAACATCGGCTGTTATGTGCTCCTGGCTACTTTCCTTGGTGGCCAGAGGCAATCTGGCCTGACCACTAACCAGCCAAGACCCAGGGAAGGCCTTTTGTTTCGCTTATTGCAACCAGTGGGGAGAGAAGCTTCCGCACCTTGGTTCTCTCCAAAGTTCCAACCCCAAATATCCCCTTCTTTATAGGGCCCTGTCCCAGCCGCCACGTCCCTCCTTGTTCTCCATTGGCTGAGCTACTAGGTAGGAGGTTGCCCTCTTCCTGACCGCCTCCTACACATTTCCTGCTACATACTAAATCCTGCATCACATGTACATTAAAATTAGGAGATAATTAATGCAAGGTGTGTCTAATAATATTAATCAGCTAATTAGGGATGCCCAGTTGCCTGTTTTGAGTTCTGGACTTTTTAAATGGATTCTTAGAACAATATATTTTTCCTGTTTTTCAGTTTTAGCTTTGCCTTTCCTGTTTTCCAATTCAGTTATCTTTCCAGGCTAGTCATTTCCTCTTGTAGCTGTTTTTACAGTATGTATTCTTCTTTTTCCAACTCTGAAGACCCAGCTAATTTTTGTCTACACGTCCCTCTTACATCCCGCTTTTATGCTACCATTTCCTTTCTCCCCATTATGGCAAGTTGGTTCTTTTCCACTCAATAAATGTTCATTGCACAGTAGATTTGACTGTCTCGGAAGATTCATCATATTGGTGCATGGCTTCTAGTGATTCAGTTGGAATGTTTTCTCATTCATGCGTTCAGTACTGTTCTTAAATACAAGACAAGAAGTGAAGACCTAACCAAGATTGTACACAGGAGATTGGCTGCTCCACGGCTTCCTAGCTAACGATTCTTCCTTTTTGTGTGCAGCTGTTCAGTGATGTAGCCTACAAAGCAAGAGACAGAGAAGACCTGATAGCAGGACTAGATGAGTTTTTGGATGAAGTCACCGTCCTTCCTCCAGGCGGGTGGGATCCAAAGGTTCGAATAGAGCCACCCAAGAAAGTGCCCTCTGCAGAGAAAAGGTAAGTGGGTTCTTGGTGCTTCCACTTCCTTTGTCCAAGGGAGCCTCATTCCTTTGTAATATCAGGAAGGACCTCTTTGGGGATTAATCCCGGTTTTTACATAGATTAAAAATATGAGCAAACAAAATACACACATACATGATTTATACAGGGAAATTAATGCCATATCAATGTAAAAATGCACCTAGTTCTGTCAATTTATGGTGTATCAAAACAGGACCAGCTGGTCTAGAGGTTAAGGCACACGGCTAGAAAACAAGAGACGAAGCCCTGGGTCAGACCTGCCCCCCAAACAATCACTTAGGAAAGCAGACTCTTGACTCCAGTTGACCGAATTGGACTTTTACTAAAGGTGTTGGTTGCAGGAAGGTGAGGCAGGATCTGAAGTTCCCTCTCACCAATACAAAGAGCCAAACCCAATCCCTCCCTGACCTGTAGTTCAACTTTTCCCATGATTTGTAGGTGGATGTATTTTGTTTGATCATATTTTTAGAACTATGTTCAAAGCAGGGTGGCCCAGGGAGGGCCCATAACATGCGCAGGATTAGGAAAAAGGAGAGTCAAGTTCTGCAGAACTTGATGGGCGACATTGGACCAATCGTGGTCCTTCTGCCTCCCAGGGAGGCTGTCTCCAGGATGGGATAGGAGGACTGACGCTACTAGCTGGGCCCATTGAGTCGCCATAGAGCCGCTTCAGGAGGAGGGAGGGGCTTCTGTATGTTGCCTTGAGCTCTTAGAGGAAAAGTAAGATAGAAATCTAATAAACATCTGCCTTCAACTGCCCCCAACTTGTATTACCGGCACCCATTTGCAGCCTTTGGGTACTAATATTCCATGTCATTTTCTTCCTAGAAAATCTGTGTTTTCTCTGAGCGAAGCAACCCAGATGAATGGGGCAGCCAGAGGAGTGGCAGGGGGTGCGGGTGGGGGCAGCGAAGAAGATCTTCCAGCTGTCCATGAAATTGGAGAGGAGCTGATCTGGACCGGACGGTGAGAAAAGCGTCCCTGCAATCGGCAATCGGCAGCAGTGAAGGGGGGCGGGGGGGAAACCCTGCTGTCCGGGTACAGGGAAGCACCGAATACAGCTCTGCAGCTGAAGACATGACCTCATTTGCTGGAGAAGAAGGACGGGCCTACAGACCTGCCTTTCCCTCTTTGGACAGAAGGAGCCTGCTCAAAAGAGCCGCATAAGCCCCTGGAAGACGGGCTTGTAACCCTCACCCCTCCATCCCAGCTCTTAGGGTCTGGCCAGTGCAGAAAGCTGGATGGGGGGAAATCGGCTTTGGCAAGTGAACTTTAGAGAAGGACAGGGAGGGTTCAGCCCCTCGCTCTGTTGCTCCCGATCCCTGCTTCCAATGGGATTGACATAAATTGTGGTCGTTCGGGGCCCCCCCGGGTGACTTGAGCATTAGCCAGGGGGCCCCGTGCACAGTGGCCCTTTCCCTGCCCTCTTGGGCACAGAACCTTCCGGAAGAAGCCCGGTGCTGACCAAGCAGGGCCAGATCCAGAAGGGCCAGCCAGAGACGGTCCATGAGGTGGGTGCTCAGGGCCATCAGGAAGGCTAGATGGGGCATTGCCATCCGCTGCTGCATCACGTGCAGCTCAGGAAATCTTGCCCAGGGGAACTAAGCTGAGGGATAATACTGGGGGTCTCTGGGCATGGAGTGGAGAGCCCTTCAGGGCACAGAGAGCACAGCCGGCCCTGCTTCCTTTCCAGGTTCTGCGGGGGCCTCTATTTGGATCTCAAGAGGAAACTGCCCTGGTTCTTCAGTGACTTCTATGACGGCTTCCATATCCAGTCCATCTCTGCTGTGCTCTTCATTTA
The DNA here is from genome assembly GCF_900518735.1 of Pseudonaja textilis. The sequence goes on from NW_020769384.1 coordinate 4,647,770, forward strand.
CCTGGGCTGCATTGCCAATGCCATCACATTTGGGGGCTTGTTGGGGGATGCTACTGACAACTACCAGGCAAGTTCAGGCCAGCCTCCCAGGCAGCCCCCCCAGCCCCCCCCCCGGCCCCCCCCCCCCCCCCCCCAGTCCTCTACAGTGGTGCTGGAGAATCTGTCTTATCTGGGCTCTTGACGTCCCAAGGCCTGAGCAACCAGGAAGAAGGAGGCTTTGGCACTTCTGCACCCTCCCCGCCCACCCGCCCAGGCCTGCTTTGAGGAGTGCGCTGAGGTGTGACTAGGAAGAGCACCGCTAGTATGCTGCTCCCATCCTTGCCCTTCAGTCCGGCTGGAAGTCAAGGTTCCTGGGAGATTACGGGCCAATGGACTCCCTGGCCAGATTTTAGAGCAGGGAGAAGAAGAACAGGCTTCCCGCCACATCTGTGCCACATGAGGCGCCACATCTGTGCCTGTTTACCATGCCTCACGTGGCATGTGGGCTTCTCCAGGCTAAAGGCCTGGGCTAAAAGAACCCTTGGGACCCAAGGCAGTGCTGAGGGCTTCCCTGTCCGTAGAGACAGAAACGTGGCGGGAGGGTCCCCAGAATCCTCTTCCTTGTACTCAGACAGTGCCCCTGCCTCTTTGTGCCCCCAGGGTGTGATGGAGAGCTTCCTGGGAACGGCCATTGCAGGGTCCGCTTTCTGCTTGCTGGCAGGGCAGCCCCTCATCATCCTGAGCAGCACGGGGCCCATCCTCATCTTTGAGAAGCTGCTCTATGACTTCAGCAAGTAAGTGGAGGCCTCTCGAACTGCGCCGGAAGCCCCTGCCTGGCTGCTATGGGGCGGGGGGGCAGTTGGCCGTCCCCCTTCCCAACAGGAGAGTGGGCCTTCTCTGAAGGTCTTTAACCTTTGGGCATCACACAAGTACCGGGCCCAATTCCGCATGGCTCTCTTTGCCTCCTGGGCAGCATTAGCTCAAAAAAATGGAATGGAATCAGCCCAAGAAACCAGGAAGGAACAAGGCAGTGATAGGTAATCCTCAACTTACAGCAGTTTATTTAGTGACCTTTGAAAGTGACAATGGCACTGAAGCCCAAGTGACTTATGGCCATTTTTCACACACACACGGCTCTTGCAGCATCCTCAGGGCCATGGGATCAGAATTCGGGCATTTGGAAATTGGTTCATGTTTATGGCAGTTGCAGGGTTCCCGGGGTCCCGGTAGCCACTTTTGCGATCACCTGAGAAGCAAAGTCAACGGGGAGGCAACTGGATTCACTTAGCAACCGTGTCACTGACTTTACAACTGGGATGATCTGGGTAGCCAGATGCTCTTAAGAACTAGAGGAAGAAAAGCCATGAAATGGGGCAAAATTCACTTAGCAACATAGATTTTGGGCCCAATTGTGGTTGTAAATTGAGGACTCCCTGCACTAGAAGCTAGTGTGAGTTGGCTAAAAACAGAGCCTGCGGCACCAGTGTAGACAAGGCAGCGTCTGGTTCAAGAGCAGCAACTATGGGGGAGATCCAGAGCCGTAGTGGACAGTCACTGAAGGGCGATCCAGCAGTTGTGCCGCAGCTGCCCCCAAAGCCCGCGCCGTTCTCGGCTGCACGAGCAGAAGTGTAGCCTCAAGGTGAGCATGAGAAGTGAGCGTAGCATTTTATACTGCGCTGGTGAGTCTCCACTTGGAATGCTGCATCCAGGATGTTTAGAAAAACTGCAGAGAACCACGAGAGAAGCGATCTGGAGGCTAAACGGTTGTGATGAATGGATAAGAGAACGAGTATGCCCAGTCTTACGAAGAGAAGAATTAGGGTTGACGTGACAGCTGTCACGGTAGTGGAGAGGAGCTTGACTTCTTCTCCAAAGCACCTAAAGGCAGGGCCAGGAACAGCGGGTGCGGGGTTATGAGGGGTCCTGCCTAGAATTAAGAAGGAGTTTCCTGATAACGAGGCAGGGCAGCTTGGATTGCAGTTTCAAAGAGGGCACAACTCATTCTAAATCTTGTAGTACTTTTTATTAACTAGCAATTGGTTGGTTGGGTTTCTTTGTTTGTTTAGCACATTTAGGTGGCAGCCCATCTCAAACAAAGCGACTCCAAACTTATGGAATCGGTTCCTTTTCAGTTGTGAGGCTTATCTCATCCAACTGGCGTATGAAGGCAATGAATTATAGCAGAACCGGGCCACATGCTACATGCCAAATCCACAATGTTCAGATGTAGGCAGCAAAACATTTAGGCTTTGGGCATAGCTGTTAACACCCCTAAATATCCCAAACAAGTCCTGCCATCACTAAGGCTCAATTTGCTAAAGAAACAGAACCTGTTGCAGATGTTGCCCAACCTGTAAGAAACTCACCCAACGTTGATCAGGTACTTCCAATTAGGTCACATCCAGAGGAGATGCTTCCTTTGGCCAAGCCCTACTCTCCGCCATCTTTGGCCACTTTTCCCACTCATTTGGGAATATCATGCCTTGCTGCTGCTGCCGCTGCCGCTGGGGCTCTGCTGTTGGGGTCAACCGAGTGTTTCTGTTCTCCCCCTCAGAGGAAATAGTATTGATTACCTAGAGTTTCGCCTCTGGATCGGCTTACACGCAGCGGCCCAGTGCCTTATTCTGGTGGCTACAGATGCCAGCTTCATAATTAAGTACATCACTCGCTTCACTGAAGAAGGCTTCTCCACTCTGATTAGCTTCATCTTCATCTATGATGCCATGAAAAAGATGATTGGAGCCTTTAAGGTCTACCCTATCAATATCAACTACAATCCAGACTATGTGACCATGTATAAATGCGAATGCATAGCTCCAGATGCAGGTAAGTGCAAATCCTGCATCCCAATGCAAAGCCGTGGCATTACCCTTTATAACGAAGCAGTATTTTGTGCTTGATATTATCCACTTTTTAAAAATGTCTTCCAAAAATTTCTGAAAGTTCTTTGCAAAGGCAGGTTAACATCATTTATTCTGTCTGAAACTGGAAGTAGCTTAGTCAGCAAAACTTGAATCCAATATTTGTCAATATATGGACAAGAGTTCCCTCTGTTGTCAAGGTTGTATCATAAATTTATGCTGAACTTGCTTTCATGACATGTCTCTACAGTGCTGTCCTTCCTGTCCAGCAAAAGTAAACTTTAATCACAAGAGGGAATGAACGTTACTGAAAATTTACTATGTCAGGACCATTTTACTGAGAAACCTGAAGCCTGTTCTAACACAATACGTTTCAGTGTTGTGGAGTGTTTCTTGCACCAAAATTCACTGTAGGCAATTCACACCCATCATTAGTCCGTGACTGCGAGGCTGCTACATTCCCAGCTGCAACCATCAGAGCCTGTGTGGGACACTCACAGAGCCTCTTAAACACAGGGCAGGCCAGCATCTGAAGAGGAACCAGATTGCAGAAGACACACTGTTATTTACCTTATTTAAATCACCCATGCCCAAAATAGTAAAAAGCCCTCTACTGTCTTATATTGAATTTTAAAAATACAGCTATATATACACAGAAGTTTCCAAGTCAAAGGAATGCCAGAGTTGAAAAACATTTTCTCTAACAAGAAGAATTCTCTACTAATTTTAAAATTGTAAACTTTTCTTTAAAAACATTTCTAAAGTTGATGACTTCTAATGCAACTTTTAAAACTTCCTTTTAACATATATACATTCAAATTCACTCAATAATTTTTACAAGCTTAACGCAATGAGCATTATATGCTGTATAAAAGAAAGAAAAAAGAAACCCATTTTCAAACCTACTTTAGGGACTCCAAACTATACATTAGAGCCCCGGTGGTTAGAATGCATTATTACAGTCAAACTCTGCCTGCAGCCTGGAGTTGGATCCTGACGGGGCTCAAGGTTGACTCAGCCTTCCATCTTTCTGTTAAAATGAGGATCCACATTGTGGGGGGCAAGAGGCTGACATTTTAAACCACCCAGAGATTGGGCAGCATATGAGGCTGAGTGTTATTTCTATTGCTACCTCTTTCTATTACAAATATCAGACAATTATAAAACCATCCCAACTCTAATTAGCTCCTTAAGTTTAAGTCACTCCCTCCAACTTGCCTCAATCTTTTTCTTCTCTATCAAATAATTATAATCTTTCTCAAGGGATTCTTGATCTTGTTTGTTCTCTTGAAAAGTGTAGATTTATTTGGAATTCTTTCAAATGTAGTGGAAGGTTTGTATTTAAAGCATCATCATAATAGAGATTGGTGTCAGATTTATATTCCAAAGTTACAATTAAGTCCTCTGCATTGTCAGATACTTATGAAATTGCCTCAGTGGTTTAGATATGATATTGTTGCCATTACGGAAATTTGGTGGGATGAAACCCACAAATTGAAACTACAGCTACAGGGATTTAAATTATTTGAATTTAATTTAGACCAAACAAAAGAGGAGGCGGAGTTTCCCTCTATATAAGAAATAAATATATCTCTATAAAAATAGAACGCAACAATGATGAAAACTGTGTTGAATGCATTTGGGTCAATGCATAAAAGTGGGAAAAATGACATTGCCATAGATGTACAGTATAGTATAGGCTACCCAGCCAAACAGAGGAAACAGATGAACTTTTTGCTAGTCAGTTAACTAAGGTATGTAGGAAGCACATCACAATAGTAATGGGGGACTTTAACTACCCTGACAAACTCTGCACAAGTGGAAGATCAAAGAGGTTCCTGATAAACTAAGCAGACAACTTTGTCTCCCCAAAAGTAGAGAAAGCAACTAGGGGATCCGCCCTATTGGACTTAATCCTCACTAACAGAGATGAAATGATGGAAGGTGTTGAAGCTACAGAAACCTTGGGGCGGGGGAGTGATCATGCAATATTGGAATTCAACATTACGCACGCTCAAGCAATAGAACAAAGTCAAACTAGAGTTTTGGACTTTAAAAGAGTTAATTTCAATAAACTTAGAGCTTGGGAAGGATTCCACGGATGAGAATCCTCGAGGCGAAAACAACCCAAGAAGCTTGGGAAACTTTGAAAAGTGATATAAAAGCCCAGTCTAGCATAATAGCAACGAAGAAGAAAAACAACAGGTCTCAAAAGAAACAGTGTGGCTGCATAAAGAACTCTCTGCTAAATTGAAAGACAAAAAGGACAGGTATAAAAAGTGGAAAGAGGGGCACATAACTAAGGCAGAGAATATCAGCAAATAGCCTGAGCCTGCGAAGATAAAGTGAGGAAAGCTAAGGCTCAAAATGAACTAAGGCTCTCAACAAAAGTCAAAAATAACACACACACACAAAAAGAGAGCCTCTTTCAACATGTAAAAAACAAGAAAACAGTCAAGGAAACAGATTGGTCCATGAGTGGGAGAAAGTGGCAAGAAGGTGATAAAGAAAAAGCGGGACTGTTTAACTCGTTTTTTGCATCCGTCTTTACACAAAAGGAAAAGAAACAGTTCAACCTATCAAATACAGTACAGTACAGTAAAAACAGATTAGGAATACAAGTTAAAATGAGCAAGAAAATGGTAAGTGAGCACCTGTCCACCCTAGATGAGTTCAAATCACCAGGACCAGATGGATTACACCCCAAGGTTCTGAAGGAACTGGCTGACATGATCTCAGAACCACTTAATTCTATCTTTCAAAGACCCTGGAGCACTGGGGGACTAACAGAGGACTGGGAAAGGGTTGATGTAGTTCCCATCTTCAAAAATAAAAGGGGAGGGATAGATCCAGGAAACTACAGACCTATCAGCCTGACCAAGTGACAAAATTAATGGACCAGAGGAGTGCTGTGGATTTGACTTACTTTGTCTTCAGTAAGGCATTTTATAAAGTAGACCACAACCTACTATTTGATGAGAGAGAAAAATGTGGGTTAGACAGCATCACCACCAACTGGCTGACCAACATGTAGTCCTCAATGGAACTAAATTTTAATTAAAATTTTTAGCTTCCACATGTTTCCATAGAAATCGGGAGGATAAGGTGTACACATGGCTTACAGAAGCGGTGAAAAGAAAATCAGTTAGTTTTATTCTTCTTTCAACTCGGTTCATAAAACTAATGTAAAACTGAATGGATTGAGCCATGGGTGTCCCCCCGCCCGCCCCCCATGGGAGAGGAGAGGCTCCAAGTTATGTGAATGCAACAAAAGGTCTGCAGGTTGGAGTCCGCGTCTCAACTTTTGGCCTTTTAATGGAGCCTTTTTACCTCATGCTGCCCAGAAGATTTTCTGTTTCAGTCTAGTATGTGAAAGTAACCTCTACGCTTCTTTGGCCTACTAAGGTCCTTTCTTGTCCTCTTATTCTTGTGAGTCAGCAAGTGAAACAGGAAGGGAATCTTGATCTCCATACCATAATTATGAAGGGAGTGCAAATGTATGAAACAAACAAGCAAAGTTACAAACAGAGAATGTGTTATTTCTAAAATGATTTGTATCCATTGGGAAAGTTGTTAGTCAACGTATTAGTAAAAGCTGTTATAACGGAATACAATTAACGGAATAAAACAACACGTTATACTCTTCCAGTATAACGAAGTGCATTTTTAAATAGTCAGTTAAAAGAGAGCCAAATATAAAATGTGACTAACAAACCCCTATCCTCCTAGCAAAAGCAAATGGACATGCCAGGAGTCTAAACAGACACCCAACACACACACCCCTCCTTTTATCACCTGGTATCCAAGGTGGTTGCCCAAAGCAAACAGATGGTCTCTTACATATTCATGTTAGTTAGTTTGTGCAAAACATCTTCTGATAACCTCTCTCTCTCTCTTTCTCTCTCATTTATATCCATCTATCATTTATTTACCTACCTACCTTCCTTCCTATCTATCATTGTCTGTCCGTCTGTCTAATCTTTGGGTGCAGCTTGGCACATGTAGTCACGGAGGTGTCTTTCAGAGGAGCCTTGTAGACCCAAGTAGAGTGACATACTGCCACACTGCATGCCAAACAGCAGGTGATGTTTCATTAGGGATCCCTGGGGTCTAGAAGATATATGCTCAATGGCTGTGAAGAATCCAGAACCAATCTCTGAAATGCTCAAATATGGGTGGTATTTAGCTTCTATCTCGATGAAAATAGCAGTAATGTTTGCTATCCTCTATTTCAACTGTTTAAAACTGAATCCCATTGAATTTGCTCCCCTTTCCATCAGTGGCATCCAGACTGGGGAATGAAAAGTCTTGGTGTGGTCTCAGTATCGGTTTGAAGCTCTGCTCCTATTTGTATAGAGCCACAAAAGGGGGTGGCTTTTATTATGCTACGGCCCCCATTTTCATGACCTCCCTTATAGATGCCACGGGGAGTGTCCATAATATTCTTTTAAGACCTCTTAATTTTTTTATTACTCTTATTTTTTGCAAATCAACGCTTTGGATTACTGTAACTTATTTATACCATATTTGTCTCTGCTGCACCCTTCTATTTGGCTGCTTTCATTCTCAAGTGAGTATCATTTTATAAATATTAAGATTATTAAATATTTGATACTCTTATTTTTTTAATTATTGTTATTTCTACTTTAGCATACACAATATACATAAAGTATTAAATCAGTCTTTTAAAAAAGCATTATTCATCCAGTACAAGATCTAGTTATTTTACACTTGAAGTTATTAAAAGCCACCCTAATATGTCTGTTTTTGGAAAAGCTTCTGGTTATAGGGAGAAGCAACATAAAAAAAAGTCTGGAATGAATAGCAAGAATTATCCCACTTTTGTCCAATTCTTTCTATTTTTCCTCTGAAATTCAGTATTTTCTCTGCAGCAAGAAATCCGACCCAACAACTGCTTCTCCTTCATTAATTGTGTGAACATTGTTTGCCTCCAGAAAAAATGATTAAATCAATTGCAACAGCCTGGCTTATTGGCATCAAAAGAGAAATTCAATACAATTTTTGCAGATAAGTCAGAACCAGTTTAGTCTGATGAATGATTCTTTCCAAACACTGCTTTTCCTTTTATTTACTCTACTTCATTTATTAAACAAATTTATCCCCCAAGCCTGCTGACACACCTGTGTCTTTGAGGCCATGTGAAAAGCAACAAAATGGGGCCAGCCTGACCTCTGGGGAAATGACATTTCAAAGGGAGGCCCTTTTTCGAGGTCCCATCAGATGCCAGGCCCTTGCTAGCCAGGAACACACAACATGCCCTGCCGCCTTCCTGCTCTTACCAGCATGGCCATTCCATCAGCCCAGGACCTATTCACATCCTTCCAAAGAAAAAGGGAAGCTTCCGGATGCTTTTGCATCTCTTAGATCAGGGTCCCCCCTTGGAACAGCACTCGTCCAGACAGACGCCCTGGATAAATTCAGAGGTTCCTCATGAAACTCACACCAGCAAAACCAATTTTATTACCCTTCTGGAAGGCCAAAAGGATGGGAGTAGTTCTCACCCTTGGTGGAAGAGGGTTCCACAAGGTTGGGACCACAGTGAAGAATTCCTCAGCAGATGGGATCTGTAGCAGGCCTTAGTGGGATGAGCTAATCCCATCTGAGTGAGATGGCTCCTCAGAGACCCTGGACCTATGCCCTATAGGACTTTAAAGGTAATAATCAACACCATGAATGGAACCCAGGAGCAAACTAGTATGGAGCTTGAGCAGAAGTATTTGTGCCAGGAGTAGGCCTGCCACTGTATGAGACACCAGGCTGTAGCTTCCGAATACTGTTCAAGAGTAGCCCTTGTAGAGCATGTTGCACTAATTCATCTGTGGGATGACTAAGGCACGAGTGGCTGTGTGCAGAGCCTCACTGGTAAGGGTACAACTGGTGCACCCCAAGACCTCCTAGCCATGACTGCCACCAGCTCTTCAAGTCACAAGTCCAGGAGAGCCCCCTGGGGGGACCCTAACCCTAACCAGGCCTCTCTCTCTAGGGTAGGGCAACCCCCTCAAGAAGGGTGTTTCAAAACAACAGATACTATTGCGCTTTTCCTTTTAGCGATTCTTACTATGGCTTAACATGGAGTGTCTATTTGCATGTCACACGAAATGCGTCCTGCTTGCTCTTTTTCTAGAAAAGAATAGAGATGGCCGGTGAAGGATTAGAAAATGTACCCAGCGTTGTTGTTGTTTTTTTACCTTAGTAGGGAGAGTTATGATCGGTGACCCCCAAATCCAAGAGACATGTACATTTCTGTCAGCTGAGGGCAGAGAGAAGAATTGCCCCCAACCATATTGGTGAGGGGGTCAGCGGGTCTTTCACCACACGAATGGCACTTTCTGCCTTCCCGGTAAAGCAACCCTGGGTAAGGCCCAGGCCTTTGGAGTTGTCTTCAGGCAATGGAAAGGGAAACAGGCCACGATAAAAACAACAAGCACGGCAGCACCCAATGAGGAGGCCCAAAGGGGTCCTCAGAACTCTGTGACCCCCTATCTAGCTCACCTGGGTGTAGATTGAAGTGTCTCTGTATTACTGCACAGTGAGTTTGATTGTCCCCAAAAATATCTGGAGAAGGAAGTAATAGGAAGGTAGGATCCACCCCAGCTATGAATTCTGTCCTTGGATTAATTTGGAATCTGCTCCTGAGAGACATCAACATTTTATTTATTTTTATTTTGTTTTATTTGATTTATTTGATTTGTCAGTCGCTTACAAGGTAATAGGTATAAGTATAAACATGAGTAAGAATACAGGAAATAGGGACACATTAGGACAGGGACGGTGGGCATGTTGGTGCGCTTATGCACGTCCCTTACAGACCCCTTAGGAATGGGGTGAGGTCAATAGTGGATAGTTTGAGGTTAAAGGAATTGGGGGGGGGATTAGAGGATGTAACAACAGAGTCAGGTACTGTATTCCAGGCATTGAGCACTCTGTGGCTGAAGTTGTACTTTCTGCAATCAAGTTTGGAGCGGTTAACATCTTAGGTATGCTCAGGCTCCAGCAATAAGGAAAGGTATCTGTTTGGACCAGTATGCTCCCCAAAGCCCCGTCTGTGCATCAGCGAGGCTTTCTCCTCCTTGCTTTCTGAGCTCCCAGTTGAAAGAGCACATCTTAAGTGATTAGGGAGATGTTTCTGCAGGAATTAGAACCAGAACAACATTGTAGCTTATTGAACTGTTCATGTAAACAGATGTTTATTTACAAGCTGTGGGCATGTAATTCTTACAACTTTTCTTTTCATTGAATTACAAACTCAGAGAGTTCTGTAAATACTTGGCACCAGTGGTTTTCTGGATGGTGAGATGGTGACCAAAATGAAGCCGATGAGACCCCTTTAATATGTTTAGCCAAAAATGGATTCTGGTTCTGCTTTAACACTAAAAGAGAATTTTTCAAAAAGTTCAAACCAAAAATATGATTGTGTATTATGGAGTCATATTTTTCTCAATATATTTCTTAATAATTACAAACTCCTTTTCTGCAGCAAATACAACATTATTCAATGCTTCAGTTCCATTGGTACCAAACAATGTTAATATTTCTATGGTAAGTTTTTTCCTCTCTTTTCTTCCCACCCACCAATCCAAAATACTGCGAATATCTTTGTTTAGCATTATAACTGCAAGAGCAAAAACTGATTATAGTACGTCTCCTCTCACCAGTGGTGAGTGGCAGCTTAGATGATTCCTAGGCCTCAAAAGGTTGGCCCATATCTTATCTAACCTGCCCAAAGAGGCTTCAAGCAACACCAATTAAAACCTCTTAAAGCAGTGAGAACAATTCCTTGCTCCAGTGATCAATCTTGACCATTTAATGGCAATAATCACAATGGTTCCTCATCCACTTCCTGATAAGCATACATAAATTGATAACTTTGGAAACCCCCTGCCATGCCAAACACACACCCTTTGCTATCCCTGAGAGAGACATCCCAGATGTATCTCCATCGACAGAAGTCTATAGATCTATTGTTCAACTGATCAAGGCCAGCAATCAAGAGAGTATCATGATTCCCCTTTCAAATTTGATTCCCAACCGCCAGATGTCTTCTGGCAAGAAGGAGACTGTAGGAGAATACATAGATGGCTGGAAGTAAGTTCCACTGAATGCAAGAGGACTTGAGAATATATAGCTATGGGATTGTGTTCTGCGGGTTTATAAATTCCAAAGTACCGGGCTGAATCCTGACTCTTACTGCTAATTAGGGATTTTCATTCACTGGATGGACCTTCCAAACATTTTGAGATTCCTCAGATCAATTGCATTCTACAGTCCCTTTAAAAGAGTCCAATTTGTTCCAGAGTTGAAAATCAATTTTGTTAATCTTGAAAAGAATTCTAGAAAAATTCCTAGTGATACATTAACAATCACAGCTTAAAATTGCAAAATAGGTATCTTGAAACATAAAGTGTACGTTTAAAAGATGCCTTCTATCTTCTCCATTACCCCTTTTTGGAGGGGAAAATAACCTATGGGAAGCACTCTCTTCATCCTAACAATGGTGTGATTAACTGTGATTCTGGCTTTTAAAAAATATATATATAATATATAATACACCGATATATGTAGCATGCAGATATATAGATACATATATGCAGGAATTGGGTATGTCTGGTCTAGAGAAAAGAAGGAGTAGGGATGACATGATAGCAACGTTCCAATATTTGAGTGGCTGCCACCAAGAAGAGTGGGGTCAACTTATTCTCCAGGAAACTAATCAAGTAAAGAAGCAACCTGGAATTAAAGAGAAACTTCCTAATAGTGAGAACAATTAACCAGTGGAAACTCTTGCCTTCAGAAGTTGTGGAGGCTCCATTACTGCAGGTTTTTAAGAAGACATTGGTCAACCAGGGGGTTAGACTAGAAGATCTCAGAAGCCCCTTCCAACTCTGTTATTCTAATATATATAATATTTTAAAAAATTACCTCTCGCTTGCATGTATTAACTTACTTGTTAGTTTTATTCTTCAGTGCCTGAATAATATGGTTTATTTTCTTATTCTTCAAGTATAATCCTATGAATGTAACAGTGCTGGACTGGACTCAATTGAGCAAAAAGGAATGCCTGAGATATGGAGGAAGTCTGGTGGGGACGTCTTGTAAATTTGTCCCTGATTTGGCCCTCATGTCTTTCATTCTCTTCTTTGGGACATATTCCATGACTCTGACTCTGAAAAAGTTCAAGTTTAGTCGCTATTTTCCAACCAAGGTAAGATTCTCCAAACGATGACTTGGGTGTCAGCTATTCAGAAAAGGTCTTCCTCTCCCAGAAGACATAAAATAATATTCTGTAGTGCCCTATAACTTGCTCTTTTTTTGTTTCCTTTCAACCCTCCACTTTTAGGTCAGGGGCTTAATTGCTGACTTTTCCATTGTCTTCTCCATCTTGTTCTTCTGTGGAATAGATTTCTGTTTTGGACTGGATACTCCCAAGTTGCATGTGCCCAGTATCATTAAGGTTTGGATACCCAACTAGGTTTTGACACACCCTTTCCTCTCTCTGCTCCAGTGTCCTGTTCCTTGCATTGCTTTCTCTAGTAGCTTCAGCCTTCTACGGCCTCAAGGTTCTCCTTGAAAGTGAACTGCGGGGAGGAGGGGGATGAATGCACTGGTTTGAGTCTAGGGGATTCAAAGACTGTCAGGCCTGAGCACAAGAGGAGAAACTGGCCTGTGTCTCTGAAAATTGCGCCAGCAGAGCTGGACCTTTTCTGGGTTGTGGCAGCATTTCTGGGGCCATTTCCAAGGGGGCCCTGTTCCCTTGGCTGTCCCCTCCTTTCTTCCCTCTGAAGGGGAGCAGAAAGAAGTTCGCTCTTCTAACTTCACAGCCAAGTTAGAGGAGACTCTGGGGGTGGCAAATACCTACCAGGGCTGGACTGAAAGTAATGTTGGCAAGAGACTGTTCTGGGTTTCTCTCTGACAGCAAAAGGATTGCATGAAGTTCTTTTCTTCTCCAGCTGACATTCTAACATCGCTATTTCTCGTACACGTGTGTTTTCTCTCCTTCTTTCTAGTTCCGTAAACTTATTAGTGACTTCTCTATCTTCATGTCCATACTAATGTTTGTTGGTCTTGATGTTTTGTGTGGGCTGAACACTCCAAAACTGCAAGTGCCTACAGAATTTAAGGTAAATAAACGAACGCTACACCTTGGCTAAAAAAGGCTCCCGAACTGCTTCATGGAGGCAAATGACTGGCTGGGCAGCATGATGTATGGATTTCTGAACAACTTGTTGTTCTGTACTGATCCATCTTTCATTGATTGCTTTGGGAAACATTCTCCCTGAGACATTAGGGCTTTTCATGTCAAAAAGTAGGGGAAGAGAACAATGGCTTTGCTGGCTGTGGCAGAGTCCGTTTTCTGAGCCGTGTAGAGGAGTGTTGGGAGCTAGCTGAGGAGAGGATCGAGCACATAAGAGGGAGCATATAAGGAGCACAAAGCTTGCCTATTGTGTGAGTCTCTCTGGTGACATGCTCTTTCTGAATTTTACTTCTAGCCCACACGCTTAGATCGAGGGTGGTTTGTGTTCCCCTTTGGAAAAAATCCTTGGTGGGTCTACTTGGCAAGTGCACTTCCAGCTCTTTTGGTCACTATCCTGATCTTCATGGATCAGCAAATTACAGCAGTCATTGTGAACAGAAAGGAGCACAAGCTGAAGGTCTGTGTTTTCTTCTGTCTTCTTGTACACCACTATTGTGAATTGGCACACAAGAAAGGTGGGGTGCTGTTCAACCCCATTTCCATCATGTTGGGCAAGGATTCAGGCCTGAGGCAGTAGAGTTGGCACATTGTATTAAACCAAGATCAGCTGAAACAAAGTCTGACTGGGTTAATTTTAGCCTTGGTTAGCTTCCTATGGCATGCTGTATTTATCAACATATTGTGCACACCAAGGCAATGTTTTAATTTTGTATGTGTTAATTTGGCAAAGCTAATTAGTGAGTTAGTTCTCAGAAGAGTTTTCATCATTCCTTCTGCTTCCCTGCATATTATGTTGGGTTGTGTATTTGAGTCACATCCCTGCATGTCCCAAACGGCCAATAAAAATCAAATTGGAAGCATACTTTTGGTGTAGTGATTTTGGGTTTCTCTTACTTTGGAGAAAGAAAAACTTCAGCACACTTTACAGCTCTCGCTGTTTTTGCCCCCAGTTCCCCCTTTTTTCACACTGTCCTTCCCTCTTCATTTTAGAAAGCCGCAGGCTACCATTTGGACTTGTTCTGGGTTGGAGTCCTCTTGGCAGTGTGTTCATTCATGGGGCTCCCCTGGTATGTGGCAGCCACCGTAATTTCCATAGCACACATTGATAGTTTAAAGATGGAGACAGAGACCAGTGCACCAGGAGAACAACCGCAGTTCCTAGGAGTGAGGTAAGGGTTTCTTGGAAGCCACTGAAAAGGTTTCTCTCACCTGTGTCAAGCATGCAACAATGCTGGGATGATGGGCAAAGAGTTGAGCAGGCTTGTAGAACTGCAACAATTTGGAGATCAAATGCCATTAAGCAATAATGACTGGGGAAATCTAGGAGTAGATGTTCCCATTGGATTCTCCTTTCTATGCCTTGCCCGGTGAGTGTTGGTGGGGGTGAACTTAGAAGGTTTTTGGTTGGCCTGTTTACTGTTGGCTTGATTGGCAGTTCCTTGATGGGGATATTGTTCACTTCTTGACTGTTGGTCTGATGTTAATCTTGGTGTTGATCTGTTCTCTTCTGGGTGCGGATAGCTGGTGGAGAGGTGCATAGGGCTTTTTGGCGTGTTGATTTTTGGCTTGTTCTTTGCATACTCTCTATATATTATTTATGTCCAAGCATCTATCGATGGGTAATTTGTCAAAGTGCCAGACTTCTAGAAATTCCCTGGCATTGTTGGAGTTGGCTTTATCTAGGATGGTCATGGTTTCCCAATTGAAGCTATGGTTAAGTCTATCCATCTGTTGTGAAATTAAAAGGTTTCCATGATGTCTTCTGAGTGCTAGTTGGTGTTCATGGATTCTGCCAGTCTTCTGCTTGTTTGTCTTACATGGTGGTGGTTGCAGTCATCACAGTGTATGTAATGTGTTTTATTTTTATTTATTTATTTTTATTTATTTATTTTGTCAAGCAATTATTAGATAACAGGTATAAGTATAAACATGGTTATGAATACATGAAATGGATACGAATAAGAAAAAAAGAAACAATAGGACAGGGACAGAGATCTGTTGGTGTGTTTATGCACTCCCCCTACAGATCTCTTAGGAAAGGGGTGAGGTCAATAATAGACAGTCTAAGGTTAAAGTTTTTGGGGTTTGGGGAAAAAACCATAAAGTCAGGTAGAGTATTCCAGACATTGACCACTCTGTTGCTGAAGTCGTATTTCCTGCAATCAAGTTTGATGAGGTTTACCTTGAGTTTGTATCTATTGTAAGCTCTTGTATTGTTATGGTTGAAGCTGAAGTATTCATGACAGGTAGGACATTACAATATATAATTTTATGTACTATACTTAGATCGGACCAAAGACAGCGTAGTTATAGGTTGTCTAGGTCTAGAATTTCAAGTCTGGTGGCATAAAGTATTCTGCAACGAGTAGAGGAGTGAAGAACTCTTCTTGTGAAATATTTCTGGACTTTCTCAACTGTATTAATATCAGATACGTAATCCAGGTTCCAGACTGATGAGCTGTATTCAAGTATTGATTTAGCAAATGTTTTGTATGCCCTAGTTAGTAGTGTGATATTACCGGAGAAAAAGCTATGCAGGATTAGGTTAACAACTCTTAATGCCTTTTTGGCTATGTAGTTACAGTGGGCTCTAGCACTTAGATCATTAGAGATGAGTACTCCAAGGTCCTTGACAAAGTTAGTGTCATCAACAATAGTCATTCAGCCTGTATTTTATTTTCTGATTTTTTTTGCCAATACGTAAGACAGAGCATTTATTTGTTGAAATTTGAAGTTGCCATTTGTTTGACCACTCTGACACATAGTCAAGGTCTTTTTGAAGGGTAGCAATATTGTCGGTGGTGTTGAATAGCTTTACATCATCAGTGAAAAGAACATAGTTGCTCTTAATATGATCACAGAGGTCATTTATGTAGAGTATGAAGAGAGTGGGTCCTAGAACGCTGCCTTGAGGGGCACCACTGTTGACAGGTACAGAATTTGATAGGGTGCTCCCAATTTTGACCATTAGTTGCCTGTTTGACAGGAATGCTTCTATCCAGTTATGCATATGTCCAGATATACCATAAGATTTTAGTTTTAGGAGTAGTTTGTCATGTACCACTGAATCAAAGGATTTACAGAAGTCTATGTGAATTGCATCAATTGCTTTGCCCTTCTTCTGGGGTTGCTGGGTCTTTTGGTTTGCTTAGGATGTTTTGAAGGGCTTTAGTTAGCTAGTGTGCCATGCTGACTCCATGCGGTTGTAGTAGTTTGCTAGTGGTTTCTGAGATATTCTTTATGTATGACAGTGTTATTATTTTTAGGACTTGTGTTGGTTGTGGTACATTGGGTTGAGTGGTCAGGCACCTTTTGATAAAGTTGCATGCATATCCATTTTGTTGGAATTAACATGCATATGCTCTGTTTCCTTCTTTCTGCTGATCAGGGTTGCTACAGAGAGTTTGTGCTCTTCTAAATAAAGTTCTTACACCGTTTCTCTTCTGGGAGGTTGGGGTGCTGCTTTGGTAGTGGAACACTTTGTTGTGTGGATGTTTTTTTTCTGAACACTTGTGTTTCTAGTTAGGTCATTGTGGTCTCTGCTGACCAGTATGTGCAAGAATGGTAGTAAGTTGTTGTTTTCTTCTTCTCTGGTAAACTGGATTGCTTTGAAAATGTTGTTGAGGTTCTGTGGGTGTTTTCTAATTGGTTCTTTTTTAATATGGTGAAGGTGTCATCTATATATCTGTTCCATATTTTGGGTTGTATTTGGGGAAATACTATGTCTTCCAGCCATTGCATAAAGACCATTTCTCTGATGCTTTCTTGCACCTCTGTGGGAATTCCAGTAGCTTTGGATGCTCCTTCTAGGGCTGCAAAAAATTCCAGGTGATTAGCATCACCTGTGTTGCAGTTGAGTCCTTTCTGTAGAATCCTGTGTTTTGCATCGTGGATGGCCAAGATTAATATCAGATCAACAATCGAGAAGTAAACAATCAAGGAACTGCCAAACAAGCTAAAAGTAAAAATATCAATGCTGACAGGGCAAACCACTAGCACACAAACTTGAGAGTAAACCCCAGCCCTTACTAGCACCAATGATGTTACCTAGATTGGGCAATGAAACGTCTGTCAGAAAACAAGCGAGCCCCAAAGACCCTTCACTTTGGAATAGTGTCCCCCATCCCCAACATGAAAAAAGCTGTGAAATTTGGGAACAATTGTTGAAATAGGGAATCTGAATGTTCTGTTGATATATTTTTTATTTCTAATGGCATTTTTATTTTACGTGTGCATTGGATTTATGATATAAGCTACTGGAAACGCTAAATGTGGTGACATAATTTCAGTTATTTATGTGAAGAAACTAGGAGGCAGAAGTATTAGGTCCATTTGCAGATGAGTTATTAAAAGTTATAAAAGGTAGAATAACTATTTATTTAAATCAATTTATATAGCTATTCATCTCACAATAACTTGGAACAGCTAACATACAATTAAAACTAATCACTAATAAACATAATCACAGATACACAATAACAGTCATCTCTGTTAACCCCCAGGGTAGGAAAACCACCAGGCCTGGCAGAGCCCAGCCATGCTTTCGTTCACTGCCTTCGCTCTCTAGGGGCCTCCCCCCCGCCCCCCCCCCCCCCCCCCCCCCCCCCCCACCCCCGAGGCATTTATGACAGCCTCCTTGTCTCCAGGCTCCAGTTTAGAGAGATGCTGCAGTCAGAGAAGAGCCTTCTGCTCTGTGTGGCTGAACTCTGCAGCTCCTCTGGAACAAACACCATGTCTGAATATTGGGACGGCTGGTATTTCAGCATCAGGCATGCAGGAAAGTGTCATTAAACTTGGGAAAATATGTAAGCATTGCATTCAAGGGCAGAATTCCATCTCTTTATTCTGATCTTTAACAGGGAGCAGAGGGTCACTGGGATCATTGTCTTCATTCTGACTGGGATTTCAGTCTTCCTGGCACCTATTCTCAAGGTAAAGCCTCATGATGTGGACTTAGCAAATGGCCCAGAAATTTTAAACCACCATCTGAAATGACAGGCAAGATTCATAGCTATTTATTCAAAATAAAATTCGTTCTATGAAGTAGAGATAGTCCTTAGCTAGTGACTACAACTGGGATTGGCAGCTTGATCAGTAAGTGCCATGGTTGCTAGGTGGAAATCATGCGACCACAATGGATTTATGACCTCACTTCTCCTTTGATTGTTAAGCAAACATGTAACTTCCAACTGTCACTAAATGAGGCAGTCAGTCAGTAAAGACTACCTGTATCTGATTGCACTTTTAAGTAGCTGATTTCTGAAAAGCAGGTTCACCTTTGACAACTCAGCCATGTGTGTGTGTGTGTGTGTGTGTGTGTGTGTGTGTGTGTGTGTCCTTTACCTGTCTGCTTGCTTCCTCTGCCGCAGTATATCCCCATGCCAGTGCTGTACGGGATCTTCCTCTACATGGGAGTGGCCTCACTCAATGGCATTCAGGTATGCACACAGGGGCTTCTGCTGGAGCTTTGCGTTTGTGCCGTCGGTCACCACTGCATTTCCAGGAAGGAGCCCCCTTGCCAGGTTGGGCTTCTTCCTGTTTTCTAATGAGGCCTGGTGGAAGAGGGTGAGACAGAATTGGAAAGGACCCCTGGGAACAAGAATGCCCCTTTCGAGAAACCCACCAATATCCTGAAGGAGTAAAGTTCTGCTTATCTAACCACGATGGTAGCAGCCTTTTCTTCTGGCCTTCAAGGACATTGCCTACGCTCTCTACAAGGAGCGATCCGATTCTCATGATCCAGGAAGAGGTGCAACAGGCTCTCCTGGCCATGGCTGCCACCTATTCTCCAACTGGGAGCCATGAGTCTCCAGGAAGAGCCCCAGTTTATCTACCAGCTCTTTCTGCCAGAGCAGTGTTGCCCAGTCCAGAGTTAAGGATGGGAGGTCTCCAGAACTGGAAGACACTCCAACCCATAGCCACTCAGCTTGGTCAGAGTTGAGCTGAAACCTGCACTGCTCCACCTGTGCCGGAAGAGCCTCCAACACAGTGGGGAGGACTTCACAGCCTGACTTGGACAGCCAGGGATAAAGGTGTGCAACTAAAAGTCCAGGTGATCTGTTTCCTCTAGAGCCCTTTTTAACTGGACCTGGAAAGAACAAGGGCACAATACAGTTGAACCCAGGCACTAGTCATCATTCTGCTTTTGAACCTAGTTTCTGAATAATGAGGGTTCAGATAAGCTACACAGAGGGTTTTGCACTTCTCTAGTCGTAGTTAACTGAAACACACAATCAGTACAACAATATCTGTCTTCCTTAGAAAAAGTCATCCAGTAGACCATTCATGTAAGACACAATTTACTTTTTCAAGAAAAAAATTATGCCATCTAAGAGCCGCATAAAACAGTGGCTAGATTCATACTTTCCACAAAACTGGAGATTTTAAAACCATAGTTCACGGAATAAGAAATAGTTGTTAAGTTCACAAATAACTAAAATGGCTTGATTTCACATATTGCAATATCCCCGAAAAAAACACATGGTTTTGTGCAATTTGTGAACCTAACCAGTGTTTATAAATGTTCCAGAAGATACAATTGTTAGTCACACTGGAATTTGCAAAGAGGTCCAAGAGAAGGGAAGTATGGCAGGCGGCAGATTAAACAAAATTCTATCTATCCCAAAACTGGTTATAAATTCAAGCTGAAAAGATTTAAATAATATATATATGAGCCTTGAAAAAACTGGATTATTTTCCCAGTATTTTTGGAGCATAGACTTCAGATGTACCTCTGAGACTTTTTCTCATTTGGAGTCATTGCTGGTTGCAAGTCCTACAGTCAGAGTGACTAGAGAAGGGAGCCTTGTCAGCCATTCAGATAATGAGATGTGGGCAGGATGCAGAGTCGGTATGCCAGGATTTGGACCTTATGCATTGTGTGTGCATGAGAGGGCTCCTCCCCTAATCTCACAGCTAATAAACCCCACCTCTCTCATAGTCCAGAAGGATGTTATGGCACACACTCCACACAACAGGTTAAGAAAATAGAGCGCGCTAAGTAAGTGGCTTATAAAAGTTTATGCTCTAGCGTCATCTGCTTAAGAGAAATAATGATAGCCATCAGCAGGATTTCAGCAGGATATGAGCAAAAGATCAAGATGGCAACACAATGGAGAGCACAATCAAAGTTCTGC
>NW_020769384.1:4667968-4678069 GCF_900518735.1 Pseudonaja textilis
TGCCATCTTGACTTTTTAAGCCTTGGGATATTTATGGTAAAAATCCTGTTTTAATACACATTCTTAGGGGCAGTTGGCAATAGCATCTGCTTCTACTTCTTTTCAGTGCCTTTTCCTGGCAACCAGTATTAATATTTCATTGTTTTTTAATAGTTTTGGGAGCGCTGCAAACTCTTCTTGATGCCGGCCAAGCACCAACCAGATTATGCCTACCTGCGTCATGTGCCCCTTCGAAAAATCCATTTGTTCACTACCACTCAGATTATCTGCTTGGCCATTCTCTGGATCCTGAAATCCACGGTGGCAGCCATTATCTTCCCTGTGATGGTAGGCACCTCCGTATCATATCAAAACTTGCTCTGGGGCCACTTACAAGCCTTGGTCCAAACAATATGTTCTTTGGCGGTGATCCACTCTTCGATCGGTCAGCAGCAGCCTGACACAGGATTGGAGGTCGTGGGTGCCAGTAGGACCAAGGCAGGTTGGTCCTACTTCCGGGCCTAGGGCTGAGAAAGAGGAAGGCAGCGCCTGTAGTTGAGTCCGCTCAGAGTCCACTTGGGCTCTAAGGCACCTTCATCCCCAGCCCTGGGGTTGGGGAGGAGGGACTGGCCCAGCGTCACCCGGTGGACCTAAAGGAGGACCAGAACTGGCTTCTCTCCACTCCTGGTCCAGGACCTGTTATGATTCTGACGTGATTAAAGGTCTCCCACTCTCAATTAAACACAGTAGAGCAAAACAAAACAAGAGCTCTTTTGCAGATAGGACGACTGCCCTTAGGGCTGACAAACAGTGGGCTGCGTGGACCCTAAAGCCCGCTTGAGAAACTCTGGACACATTAAGGATCCACCTGTAAAAATCATTAGCCTTACAAAATATGGCTTATAAATGTCCAGTAGAGGTGACCCTAAACTTACGACTGGTTGCTTAGCGACTGAAGTTTCAACAGATCCTCCAAAAGGTACTTGCCACCCACTTTCAAAGTTACAGCTGCTGAAATGGCTCTGCCCTTCTTTGGCTTCCTGGCCAACTGCAGGGAGACTGCAGCGTCTCCTCCCGCAATCCCACCAGGTTCTCCGGGCCTTGGCCTGCTCCAAAGCTGGCCAGCAGAAGTTAGCAGCACATGGAGGGCAGTTACAGCCTGCAAGCCGAGGCCCACTTCCCATCCAGCAACCCCAAGGGACTTCACCCAATTCCAGGCTCAGCAGCATCCAACTTTCCTGCCTGTTTTTTGCAGAGGAGCCTGGCTGAGGTGATGCAATGGGATGCAATGCAAAGCTCAGCTTTCTTGCAGAGCAGGGGGCCCCAACCCTGGGCTGTAGCCCGATAATGGCCCATGGTCCGTTCTCAATCAATTGGTGGTGCAAGTGGCAGGCGAGGGCACACCCACTGCTTACACAAATGGAGCTTCATGCACACGTGTGAATGCCCGCTGCTTGCACAAGTGGAGGTATGGGTGTGAGCATGCACACCTGCTGCTCACACAAAACCATTTCCTCCATTTGTTAGATATCATTAGCTGCAGCTCATGAAAAGTCTGTGCCTTTTCATAAAACCTCTTAGCCAGAAAAGGTGCGTCAAGCTCCTTTTGAGCTGCCTACCACGGGTGAACTTCTTCTGAAACTTGTTAAGAATGAAAGACTAAAGCACCCATATCCTTTGAACTGGATATGGGGATGTAACCATAACCAAGGGTGGTGGCCACGGGAGAGTCCAACCTCTTCCGGGCCAACTCAAGTCTTATTTTGAATAGAGTGTAATAAATCTGGCCCTTTCTCTGTGCATCACGCAATCCCTTCCTTCCCAGCACTCAATGGCTGCAGCCTAGCCAAGGGACTTGCCGAAATGGCTCACTCTTGTGACCTTAGATACTTATTTTTATGTTATTTCCAGATTTTAGCCTTAATTTTAGTCCGGAAGATGTTGGACTTTGTCTTTTCCCAGCATGATCTGGCTTGGATTGATAATGTTATTCCTGAAAAAGAGAAGGTGGATGACAAGAAGAAAGAAAAGAAAAAGAAAGGCCAAAGACCTGAGGAGGAGGAGGAGGAAGAGCACCCAAAGGAGGTGTGTTAGAAACCCTGGGGAGGGAGGGGGTGACTCTAGGCAAGAGTGCACAATCTACAGGTAATAGAAAGACTGCCAACCTGCCCAGCAAGCGAAGTGTGTCGGGGGGGCAGAACATTTGTGCCATTTTGAGTCCCAGAGCAGGGGTCCCCATCCCTTGGGCTGTGACCTGGTACTGTGCTGTGCAAGCAGCTGCCAAGTGCTCAGGCGCAGCTCTATGTGCGCGAGTGGTGGGCACTCGCAGGTGTGTGTGACATTCCGTTTGTGCTCAAGTGGGGCTCCATGCACATGCACGAGTGCCTGTCGCTTGTGCAAATGGAGCTGCGGGCTCACACACCGGCCCCTCCCACGGAACCATTTCCTCTCCTCCACCCCCGCCGGGGCTGGAGACGAGTGTCCTAAAGGAAGGGCGGAATGTGCCTCACAGTATTCCAAAAGGGTGAGCAGGCTGGTGTCTTGGCCAAAGGAATTGAAACTCCACTTCTTGCTTCTCTCCTGTGAAGATTATATGTCCCGGTTTGCATTTTAAATGTTTTGGAGAATGCATTTGTTTCAAAGAAACTGCAACCGGTATTTGTTTTTGCAATTACCCTGCACTTTGACTTGTCAGAGCAAGACAGTGGCATGCAACCCTCTTCAGCTAATCTTGAAAATGCTAAGGAGGGTCAATCCTGGTTAGCATTTGGAAAAGAGACCACAAGAAAATCGGGGGTGGGGGGTGGGGGCGGTCCTGGAAGAAAGCCACAACAAAATTCTTAGCAGAAAACAACATGGACCCACCCATTCTGACTCAAAGGAGACATTACCTTTCACTTTATTTAGCAATTACTGTATCATTTTCATGTATTCATAATGCATATTTTCATTAAGTGTGTGGTACTCACATACCGGATAAAATAGCTTAAATCATACAATCCTTGAATTCATTCCAGAAGGTATTTGGACTAGGCAACTGCATGGTCATCTTCCACTTGGCCTACCAATCTTGGCCTCTGCTTCTGAAGCCAAGGATCTGGCCCCAGGTGAATCTGCCCATCCACGGAGTTGATCATTGTCTTTTCCCCTTTCTTTTTCCCCAGCCCAGGTTTCCCTCTACTATAGCAGTCCCACGGGAACCTGCCTTGCCTCAACCCCCAAACAGTAGCCATTGTATTTCCAGTAAGTAAGACACTCAAGTTTTAACAAGATGCTAAATTAACTGCTAACACAACCATTAACAAATTCGGGAAATTTGTTCTCCACACAAGAATCATGGAACCAGAGTCAAACTGTGCTGGCTTGGAGACTCTCCTGCAGATATATTCACTGATGCATTTGGCCCCCAAAGGCTGCATTCTTTATTACTAACTCAGCTAGTTGGTAGTTGATGTTTATTCATAACCTTAACCCTAACTTGCTTCTATGTGACATATGATTTAGAGCAATACTAGAACTAACCTATTCCAATTTGTTTTCTAATGGGTTGGCAGCATGCAGGTCAGGGGTGGGATTCAAAAATTTTAACATCTGGTTCTGTGGGCTTGGCTTAAGTGATGGGTGTGACTTAGTCATGTGACTGGGTGGACATGGCTTGGGGGTCATGTTATTGGCTGGGTGTGGCCAACTCAATATCACTCACATTGAGACACGCATCTCCTCGCCTGGCCTCATGACTGTGGGGATGGTGCGTAAGTGTGAAGAATGGTCATAAGTCACTTTTTTCAGTGCCATTGTGACTTTAAATGGTCACTCCACACAAACTAAGTACCAGCAAAGGAGGGGGAAAAAAACTCCAGAGAAGTTCCTGAGACAGGAAGTCTAGTCCTGCCAAGAATGTAATAAGGGTTAACGGAGAGGCAGTTCTGTAAGCAATACCAGAATGTTTCCTTCCTGCCTTCCTTACAGGATTAGGCCAGTAATTTCTTCTAACAACCGGTTCTCCGAACTGCTTAGAATGTTAACAAAAGGTTCTAGAGAATAGGCTCGAATTGGTAGAATCCCACCCCTGGTGCAGGTTCCTGTAAATCCTTTGTGTGATACACCTTCCAATCAGGTTCAAATATTGAAAACTTCTACCCAATGATGAGTCACACAAATCTTAGGGAAAACCATGGGAGAGTTGAAAACGAAAGACCCTCTGGTCAAAGGCATTCAAAAATGTGCCAATTTATGTGTTTGTACCAGGTGTTTGTTTCATTGCATGTTGTCATTTTGGCAGCACTGCAGTTTGATGCAGATGCTGCTGGTTCCAGCTGTTCCAGTACGGCCCCTAATGAGAACATTCAAGTGGATGTGCCCTAGGCCAGTTAATGAAAGGAAGAAAGCTCAAAGGATTGGACTGAGCCTGAGAGTTATGCCGCTGTTCCCCTGTGTTTCAATCCTTGCTGTCTTTCCTCTTTCAAGACATCATCACCTCCTGAGAGTCTCGGGCTGCTGATTTTCCAGGCTTTGGGCATGGTCTTGGTTGATGTAAGCTTTTGTGCAGCCACGGATTAATTTCCTTTCCCTTCAAATCTTCCTTCTGAGTGACAGAGAGGATCCAGGAAAAGGAAGTTTGTGGCGAAGTGGTTTTGCCTTTTCCAGCCTTCTCTTTTCTTCTCATCTCACCTCTTCCCTGACCGTTTTGTTCTTCCTTGCCTTGGAACAGCTTCACGTGCGTCTTATGTTTCTCTCCAGGAGAAGAAGCTTCCAGCTGGAGCTTTGCATTCTGATTCCTCCCCTAACGATTCTGATCCAGATCACAGGTAATCAATGGATTTCACTGAGTTTGCATTGGTTTTAATTTTACAACTCTCAAATTTACCAAGAGGTTTGTAGGTATTAAAAAATTTACAGTAAAAGCAATCAGTTATGTTGTTTGTCAACTATGTTTAGCTTAAAATGGGGGTTCTTAAATTACTAACCTAGAGGGATTCAAACATTTTTTGAAGTTTTGACTCAGCAACGATTGTCAAACTGAGACTTTGAATCTTACCTTTATGAATCTCGCTTCCTTAGCAGAAGCAGAAGGATGCTAAAAACTATCAACAATATTGTCTTTAGTTATTACTTAAGTTATAGAAATTTGTTTTGCAATAACATTGTTTATATCGACAATCTTTATTTAGTTTTATGCTTTTTGTGTCTTCAAGTCGGTGCTGATTGTGCTTTTCACAATCTGATTCTCTTGGATGAAAACTTGCAGTTTCCCAGTTTCTAGCTTAATGTCTACTGCACCAAACTAGTTCTCCGATTTGTTTTTCAAAATATTTATATATGTGTGTTAAAATTTACTTTTATGCCCAAAGTATAAAGTTTTGTAATTTGCTTTGAGTACCAGTCTGGGGTAGCAATTAAGGCATCAAGGTAGAAACGGGCATGTTGTGAGTTCTAGTCTCACGTTAGGCACAAAGCCATGGGGGGATCTTGGGCCAGCCCTTCTCTCTCAGCAAGGAAGGAGGAGAAGGAAGCAAACCATTTCTGGAAATCTTCAGGTGGCCAAAAACTGACTTTGGATCACAAAAAGGCTGCAATT
The DNA here is from genome assembly GCF_900518735.1 of Pseudonaja textilis. The sequence goes on from NW_020769384.1 coordinate 4,673,526, forward strand.
AAAGTACTAAAGTATTTCGTTATACATTTGGTGCAACTGCCAATTGGCAAAATATGTGGACACTGGCTATCTATGTACTAATAGTTGGGTTTGGCTTCTCTCAGAATGAATTGCATGTCTTCAGCTGATAAAATCTTCCAGTGTGGCATATAAACTTTGTGTATATTAGTTAGCTATTTAGTAAAAGGATATCTGTCAGTGAAGACTTATGGGTGCTCACTTTAAAGCAATCATTTCACCTAGCCCCATTCTGTTCTTCTCTTTTCCCTCATTGCCCCAATCCTAGCAATTGGGTAGTGTATAATTCTCCTCTTTCAGGACTCAACTCCAGCCTTCTATTAAAGCAGACAACCATGCACTAAAGCATAATTTTAAAAAAGTTAGTTTTGAGATGTTGTAAAGCATAGCTATTTTTAGAAATTAATGCTTTAAAAGTAAGTTTTCTTGGTCACAATTAGGAAGTGGTTTTTCCTTGCTTTTCCCCGAGGTTGTTAAGAGTAACTGGTTCAAAGCAAGACTGGGATCCACAGAATCCACTGGTTTCCACCCTGGTACCTTTAATTACTACACCACACTGTTTTTCTGAAGGAGAGATTGAGAACATTAGGAAAAGTGGAAACATGATAGTATAATATAAATAGCAAGAAAGTGATGAATGTCCTACTACACTGTCCCAGAGTAAAGTGGAATTTAAAATTAATTTGGAAAGTTCTGGACCCGACTTGGAAAATTGCTTACTCTATTCAGGCACTGAGAGAAAATGCTTTAATTCCTATGCTGTGGCACCATCTTTGCTTGACAGGTTAGAGAAATAAAGGGCAAAGAAATAGTATTGATCTTAATTGCTTGACTGCAGCTTCTTGATTAAGATAGATTCCTAATTCCAATTTATTTGCCTTTCTTGCAGTATTACACTTCATTTGAAGATTTCCTGCCCATCTTCTCCTGCCTTTAGCTATTCTCGAAGCCCTGTCTGTACCATACCCCAGGTGAAGATAGAAATGGGATCCAATTATGAAGATACCGACGCCGAGAGACATCACCCACAGGACATGGGCAGTGAAACTACCCTTTAGTCTCCACGTGCCTTTCCCCCCTCCCCCCCCATTATTGATCCAGAAGTCACTGGGCCTTCCTGGGCCTTATCCACCACTTAAGAATTGGACACAAACGTTATTAGACGAGTTGTGCAACTTAAGCAGTGAGGAATCCAGAGACTTCTTCTCAGACGTTGTGGGAAAGGCAGTCCAGGATGCAAGTCTATGAGGGCACAGGAATTCCTTAGACTGAAAACAATTTTAGCTTATCAGATTGCATACGTGTTGAACATTGTGATGAGATGTTTCCGGCATTTGTTAGCAAGTTGAACTTTTGTGTTGCAGTAGCCTGGAATTCAGTTGAGCAAGTAGATGAGCATTTAATCCAAGGAGCCATAAAAATCTCCCCTCTGATTTCTCACTTCTTTTGCAGACGCCTTTTGACTAAACCTAAATTTGTAAGTAACCAAGCAGGCGTCAATCCCAAGCTCCAATTTGAGAAAATGGGTGGAACACTCCCATTCTATTCACCCACTCCCACCAAATGGATAGAAGAATTGATCTGTGCTTTTCTGAAACAAAAACAAAAAAACCAAAAACACCCCAGCTGTGTTGAAAACATTGGGCTGGTTTTCCATCCCGCACTCTCTGAATGCCTCAGTGGGGCAGTTACCTATGGGGCAAAATCTAAACCAGGAAAGAAAATGTAAGTTTACTGTTGCTGTCCTCTTTAACCAAAACCCTATTTCACTCTTTTTCAAAATGGGCCTGATGACAAGCCATCTATCACCCAGTAGAAACTTGTTGCATTGACACCATGGTGACCATCCTTGCCACCATAATGGCAACACAGCATTAGCGGCAAAACAGCTGGCACCATAATCTTATGAGGAAACCGAATGAACCCCAATTACAGCTTTTAATAAATGTGAAGATATGCATTTTTCTTATGACATAGCATAAAAGCAAATGTTGGACTTTGAAGAAGTGGGATAGATAAAACATCGATAATTTTAGATGATGTTAAGACTCTTGAGAATGCTATGATAGCAAGGAAAATAAACAACTTGAACAAATCATTCCGTTCTCACTGAGGCACAAACGACCAGCCCGAATTACCAAATGCGAGCCCTTGAATCCTAAAGCTTTTGTAGAGAGGACAAGCAGCAAGTGAATGGATTCAATTGCAACAGCAATGAATGCACCACTAAGAGATTTCTAGATTAAATAAGATAATACTAGAGAAAGACTAGAACATACTATGTAATTACTAAGAATCAATATCAACATGATATTTAATCAAACTTATTTTCCTCTGGAGGTTGGTCTTCCATGCACATAAGTGTTCTCAACACAGGGATGTGCTGGAGCAAGGATCAGTGAAGCAAGTGTACCAAACAGAGAAAAACAATGAACTGTCCACAGTACCAGCATTCCACATCTTGCCACCAATGCCCACTTTGGGTTGAGCTGCTGAGGGGCTGCACAAACCAGTCACCTCAACATAACATTCGGTGGGACGCCTGAGGGAGGACATGTATGTCCATGTCCATGCTGCATGTACCATCTCTGCACCAATTGACAGCCCGGGTTTCCATTAAAAAAATAAAAATCAAGCCAGACAAAAGAAAATTTCGTTTCTGCAGCCAGTGAAGCCAAAGGGTGCAGGACAAAAGGAACCCTGGAGTCACTTGTTCAAAGGAGAACACTGAAAAGAATCCAGCAGTTTCTATCCTGAAACTCCCACAAGGAGGCAAATATTGCCTGGCTTTGGGAAGGGGACAACAAATTATGCTGGCACACTTTTCTGCCAATCCCAGGATGGCAGAAAAATCCATTAATTTGGCCACAAGGAAACGCACAGCTGGTTCTGCAGCCCCTGGATAGATAGGTACATGTTCCTTATTCCTGGTTACCGGAGCAGCAGTCGGCGTGGCATGTGACAGGGCGTCTTATTCACAGCTGTAGCCTCCTTCAGCCTGGGTGCTACCCAGACACATGGACTGGAATATCCCTAGACTGGGTTGGGCAGCTGCATAAAACCGAAGCGTATCTTTAGTCCATCCAGGGGAGGATTACCCTCGCGGCAGAGGGAACCTGCACTGTCGGACAGGAAAAGCTGGCACTTTCTCCCAGACTGCCAGCCATGCCACAGCTAAATTCAGTCTGACAAAATATATGATGGAACTCAAAAGACTTTACAAGTAAGTAACAATTATTTTTATTCAGATACATCCTGCAATATTACTACTTGCTCAGATAAACACAAAGCAAGTTGGAATAAGCATGGAGAGCTCACCTTATTTGGTTTAAGCATTATCTAGCTTTCAAGCCAATTCTTCCTTTAAAACAGGAAAAAATTGAGTATTGAACAGGCTATTAACTGCTTTGCTCGGCATTATTAAATATAAATATGGCTTTGTAGAAAATAGTAACTTTTGACTCCAGATTAGCTGCATTATAATCCTAACAAATAACTTACATCCTGGGTTCAGCCAAGCTTAGTCAGTTCAAGCATATGCTAAAACATTAGCATACTATAAAACACATTTTTGGCCCTTTCTTATTCTTTCAGGCTGCCTGAAGAGTGAAGATTCAACTTTCTCACTCAAGTTGTGTTCTCATTTTCTGCATTTCAGAATAGCAGTTTAAAAGTAGGAATCATGTATATGACTGGCAGGAGCTACTCTGCCTTGGAGGAAAATTGCTTTATATAAATATTGCAGAGCAGCTGGCCAAAACATTTCATCAAATAAATAAATACTGCATTGCTTCTAGGGAGGCAATCTGGAATGTCATTTTTGGCCACAAGAAGTCCATCATCAAGCACTGAAAGTTTCAAGATGCTGGGCTCTGAGCATTTTCTTGGCAGCAATGATGGTGTTTTTCATGAGCATAGCAACCGTCATGGGGCCGACCCCACCAGGGACTGGTGTGATGTAACTGGCTTTCTGCTTGACTCCTGAAAAGGGGGAAAGAAAGAAGAAATGCAGCATTTAGATGACAGATCTAAGAGTAACAGTTGGAAGAGACCTTGAAGGGCTTCTAGTCTAACCTCTCCCTCAAGCAGCAGCCAGACAAATATCCAATCTCTTCTTAAAACCTCCGTGATGGAGCACCCACAATGTCTGGAGGGTTCCAGTTGTTTCACTGGTTAATTGTTCTCATTGTCAATTTATCCTTAGATTATTAAAGAGAGATCCAGTCTAGAACTATTACTACTTTGTCCTGCTTTGGAGAATAAATTGATCCCTCCTTGTGATAGCCTCTCAAACATTGGAAGACTGCTATCATGAGTCCTTCTCTTTGTTAGACCAGACGCACCCAAGTCTTGCAATGATTCAGCATAGAATACCTTTCTTGTCATTGCATTCCACAAATACAATGAAATTTGAAAGCTACTCCAGCACAGTGCCCCAAACACCACAATCACAATCACACTACAAAGTTTTTAATAATAATAATAATAATAATAATAATAATAATAATAATAATAATAATAATAAT
>NW_020769384.1:4678079-4777667 GCF_900518735.1 Pseudonaja textilis
ATAATAATAATAATAATAATAATAATAATAATAATAATAATAATAATGTCACAAATGCACTGTTTGATTCAAGACAATTACTGCCTTGGAAAAGAAACTGTTTCTCAGTCTATTAGTCCTCATTTTAAGACACCTATAACACCTCCCTGATGGTAACAGTTTGAAATATGAATGTCCAGGATGAGAACGGTCTGTGGAGATGTTTGGTGTTCTCGAGGAGTCTGTCCTTTGCTTTAGTCTCCAATCCCCTGCAACAATCTTTGTTGTTCTTCTTTGCACTCTTTCTAGAGTTTCAACATCTTTCTCATGTCATGGTGACCAAAAGGGGATGCAGTATTCCAAGTATGTCCTTATCAGTGCAGCATAAAGCTGTACTTCATATGATTGTGACATTATCCCTCCAACAGTGCAGCCTAGGATTACACTGCTGGCTTAGACTGAAGTGGTTGTCCACTAGGGTTTCTAGAACCTCTCACAGAGGCTCTCACTGCTGTTGTGCCAAGTACCTCATATTCTTTATTACTGCATTTAGTTTTTCTTGCCTCTGTAAAATCTTACTTTTCTCACCACTGAATTGCATTGCATTGTATTGAATTTCTTAACTGCAAGAAACTCCCTTGTCTCGTAACTAGTTCCCCTTTCATAGAACATCCTCCTGCGGCTGCCCGCCTCCTTTTCACAACGGCCTCCAACTCTTGTTAACTGTACAGAAACTCAAGATCAGGCTCCAGATGATACACTCTCATTTTCTGAACACTTGGCTTTTAATTACCGAAATAAGATCACATACAGAAAGCCACAACAACTTTCCAAATCCCATAACCTACCAAAAGCTTTTCCCAGAGAGAGATGCAGTATAAAGTTACAGGGAAGAAGTACAAGCTCTGGGGATGAAGTATTTACTAGTTAGCTACATTGCCACCAACTTCATTTCCTGCCATTTGGAAAAGTTGTCCAAAGATTAGCTTCCTAACTTGTTCAAAACAAAAAAATTACCTTCTGCAATAGAGTGGGCACGTAGAAGCAAGTTATGTTATAGCTCTGGTAGCTGAAATTGGACTCCCTAGTCAGAATGCAGCTACAGATCCTACCAAGAAGGGATTTAGATCTTACCTATCAATGGCCTACCTTCAAAATCCACATCTCCAACAAGTTTTGGCTTGGCAGTGACAGGATCCTGGATTCTGTTTATGCCAACATCAATGACAGCAGCTCCTTCTTTGATCATATCAGCTGTAATCAGGTTGGGAATGCCTGAAAAACAGTAGTTAATATTAAAAAAAAAACCTACTATAGTTTGCTTAGTTCACCCTAGCTGACAGGAAGATGGAAAACAGAGATCCATGGCCAGGCCTTTGGTTTGGGAAGCCCCCGCACGCACACACCCCTGCCTCCGGAATGCAGAGGGAGGGCCCCTGCAGAGGGTTTCCTAACACTGTCCCTTGGTTGGGGGTCAACATCTTGCCCTCAGGAGGTTCTTCTTTCAACTTTCTTTTCCAAACAAGTCGCTCAAGATCTTACCTGCGGCTGCAACCACAATGTCAGCAAGGATTGTGTGCTGTTTGAGCTGCTCTTTTGGAGTGTAGCGATGAGAAATTGTTACAGTTGCGTCTCCTAAAAATAATAAAATATAATAAAAATATGATAAACAACAATAGTAATGTTGGAACAATTTACTCTGGACCCATTACATAGTCATACAAAGCAGAAATGAATGAAGCTCATGTTTACCAGAGAGCCTGAAATTTTTGCAAACAATTTGCTAAATTCCTGCATCCCAGTGAATAGCAGTGGCACCAGAATAGATGCTAGGATCAAGATCTGGGGTGGTTTGGGTTGAAAGAACCATCAATTCTGTCCTGCTGAAAACAACTCTGGACTAAGCAATCTAGCTTTTAACAGAAAGTCCCTCAGACCAGGCTACAGTTGAGGGACCTTGTGGGTTTTACCAAAGGAAACAAGGTTTGTACAGTTCTGCGAAGACAACTGACTCCAAGGTATCAAAAGTGGCTGGGCTGCAGCCTGTGGGAGGCAGCTCCCGCAGAGATGGCTGTGTGCTTCCCCTACTGGCCATTCACATCGACCCTCCAGTTCAGAAGACTCTGGACTCCAAGAACCCAGCATCTTGAACAACCCAGACACAGCTCACTCCTGCCTGCCTGCCTGCCTTGACCTTGAGGCTGCAAGCTGGCTCGTTGGCCATCTCACCTCCTCCTGAAAAGTGCCTCCGTGTGCCTCAAGGAGGACGCACAGATTTCCACATTCCCTCCAAAGCTATGCAGTATTAACTCATTGTGACCCTCACCTCCTGGGCGTTCATGCCGCCCGTCCGTATGGAGAAGCATTGCGATGGGCATGCCAACGTTCTTGGATCGCCCAGCCACCACCACGTTCTTGCCCAGGGTTGGGATCCCTGCAACAAAGTACACAAAAGCCCCTCAGGGAACGTCACCACCAACAGGGCAGCAAAAACGGGAGCATTTAGACTCATGTGCTGGAGGTCCTCAGCTTACAATCACAACTGAGCTGAGAATTTATGTGGCTAAGTGGGAATTTTGTTAAGTGAGTTTTGCCCCATTTTAAATCTTTTCTTGCCACATTTGAATCACTGCAGTTGTTAAATTAGTAACATGGTTGTTAAGCGAATCTGGCTTTGCCATCGACTTTGCTTGTTGAAAAAGGAGTCCAGGACTCTGCGGGCCTCCTAAGTGTGAGTCAGTGGTCAAGCGTCCAAACGGAAACCATGTGGGGATGCTGCAACGGTCAGAAGTGCGAACAATGGTCAGAAGTCACTTTTTCAGTGCCACTGCAGCTTTCAACTATCACTAAGCAAACTGCTATAAGTCGAGGACTGCTCTCCATAGTGCTTGACGGCAGTCTCTGAGCAGTCTATAGGGTCGGCATGTTACCCCCAACAATCTGGGTCTTCATTTTGCCAACCTCGGAAGCACGGAGGGCTGAATCCACCTTGAGCTGGTGAGGGTGGAGCTCCTGGCTCTGGGCAGCCAGTCCCTGCAGGAGTGTACACCCTAACCCCTGTGCCACAGGACAGGTGCCCTGTTCCTACCTGTCCTCTTGATGATTTCCCACACACCCCAAGGTGTGGCAGGCAACATGGAATACTGGTCCAGGCACATGCGGCCTACGTTCACCACATGGAACCCATCCACGTCCTTTTCAGGGTTCACCGCATTGCAGATCTTTCGCTCATCAATATGCTCTGCAAGAAAGGGGAGACTCTCCGTGTGACGGATTTCATATGCCTTATCACAAAACGGGGCAAAGAGCAAGGGGAATTACTGACTGGCAAGACTGCAAAGTGTTGCCAGATGATAGGAATTTGTCTGAAAGAAGGTTACTTCAGAGTGTGACTGACTGGCCTTGCAAAACTCAAAAGTGACGGGTTATTCACCGCATTACAGTTCCACTTGGTGCACTCCAAAGATCAGGAATGGCTGATATACAAATCTCCCCGCAAAAGCCCAGGATTTGCTCACCTGGCAAAGGAAGCTGAACAAGCAAGCCATCGACATTGGCATCGTGATTTAATTTGACAATCAAATCAAGCAGTTCCTCTTCTGTGACAGAGGCCGGTTTCAGGATTGTCTCACTACTAATTCCTGCAAGGAAGCAATGTAATATAAGGAGATGGAAGTTACTCGAAACGGCCTCTCCACATGCCAGTTGATGTGGCGGCCCAGAATAGAAGAGGCTGACAACATGCAGTTCAGGGACACCTCTCGGCAGCTGCTCCAGGCCAAGCTGCTTTGGGACTGCAGTCCTGGCTGCTGTGGCCACATTTACCGGTTGCAGGAGCAACCCAGAAAGCAGCTGGGAATGACACACCTTCCTGCAAGATCCCATCCTCATCCGCCAGGAAACATTCGAGGGCCTGGGATTTCCTACCCAATGGCTAAATTCAGTGTCCCCGTCCTGGGACTTTGGTATGGGCAGGCTTGCCAGTGCCAAAGCTGGCGATTCTCTTCAGTTGAGATTCATGCCGCATTTGGTTTTTTTATGATCTGGGCTTGCACTGTCTGCACGTTACTCTGGCTGACTCGGACAGGAGGCTGCAGCAGCCGGCCGTCTCCAAGAGGAGGGAGGGGACAGACAAAAGGCAACCCCACCCTTCCTTGCTCTGATGGACAGGCCCACAGCACTGCCTGGCAGGAGGCCAGAGAGGGGGCAGACGGCCACCCCGGATTTAGCCTGCCCCGCTCCTGGCAGCCAGCTGGGAACATCAGCTCAGGCAAACTCACCCACATCAGCGGCTGCCCGGGTCTTGTTCAGCACATAGGAGTGGCTGGCAGGATTTTCTCCCACTAGAACCACGCTGAGATGGGGCCTTTTGTGGCCAGCGGCCACCCATTGTTCCACTTCGTGGCAGGCTTCTCGCCTAATCTGCCGGGCCAGCTTCTGTCCCGAAATGACTACAGCTTCATTCCTGCAAAGGAGGAGCTCCTCAGCCATCCCAGAATTGAGCCTCCCTAAGCAACCCAGACCATTTGTGCACACCCACCCACCCTCCCCAGCTGACAAACACGGAGGAGGAGGAGGCGGCCACTCGCAGCAGCAGCAGCAGCAGCAGCAGCAGCAGCAGCAGCAGCAGCAGCAGCAGCAGCAGCAGCAGCAGCCGCAAGGAGCAGCTGCCCAGAGCCCGGCGCCCAGAAGCCTCCCTCCCCCGGTGCCAGGTGCCCCCTTCCCCAGCCTGTGGAGTGTGGATGGCCCAGGGAGGGCTGGCCTCCAGGCGGGCGGCTGCAGTGCTTGGTTTCTCCTGCCCTTCCTCTTTGCTCTCTCTCCTCCTTTCTAGCCTGGGCGGGTTCTCTCTACAAACGCCACCCGGGAGCTTTGCTCTCCTCCTCAAGTTCCCAAAGGCGCCTCCGGCTTCCGCCACCCGAGGACTGACTGCCCTGTTAGGCCGAGCCGCTCGCGGCTGGGCAAGGCAGGCACTTCTGAAGGCCGGGGCAGCCTTTCCTGGGGCCCGTTACTCGGGAGGGCGAACTGCTTTCTCGCGTGGCCAAAAAGCACACCCGAGCCAGGCGGCTCCCCGGGCAAGGAAGCTGCCAAGGCGGCCGGCGGGCTGCGCGCCTCCTGCTTCGGGGGGCTTTCAGCATAAGGCGCTCCAAACTAGCAACCCGGTTCTCAACGCGGCATCCTACGAGCGATTTCCCGGCTCGGCGGGGGATGCGAGGCGCGCAGCCCCGGCAGCGAACGCGGCTGCCCTGCAGCGCCCATCGGCCCGAGCCAGCCGTGGGCAGGAGGACTCTGCGCGGCAGGGGATCCGCCAAGCGCTCCCGGGGCGGCCGACGCAAGCGGCCCGCAAGATTTCATCAGCCTGCAGCGCGGCGAGTGGCCACTGGGGGCCTCGTCCTGCCCGAGAGGCAGCTGCTGAGGGAGCGGGAGCGGCCGGCTTCGGAGGCTCCCACAGCGGAGCCCCTATCCCGTCCCCTCGCTTACCTGGGGGCCGTCAGGTGCAACCGACGCGCAGCCCGCGGCAGGTGTCGGCAGCCGCAGCCCCTGCCTCCCCAAGCGGCGCGGGCCGAAGCTCGGAGGAGCAAGTGCGGGTAACCCAGAGGCGCCATAGCCGTACAATCGTCGCCGAGAGCTGGAGACTGAAGGCGGGCGGCGCCCTCGAAGTGCGCCTTATAAAAACTCCGGCCCCGCCCACGCGGCGCCATTGGCTGAGACGGAGGAGGCTCTTGCGTAGACGATGACCGCAGCGAGGCACTCGGTGATTTGGCGGAGGGAAAAACTGACGCAACCGACGGGCCGAGGCGGCTGCCGTGAATTTCGATTTGCGAAGCAGGGCAAGCGCTGCGCTCATTGGCCCGCGTGGCCTGTGCCTGAGCCTGAAGGGTAGACCGCTCTGACCCTCGAGGCTCTCGGGAACGTTCGGCCGCGCAGGCGTCCGCCGCCTGCTAAATCTACAATTTTACAAAGGAAATTCTACACGCGCCCCATATTTTCGAAGACTGCCTCTGTACCAATCGACTCTGACTTGGTTTTTGTTTTGCAATTTCTTGTGGATTTTTCCCAGGTATGTATTAAAATAGCTAATCCCTAAGTCTTTTTTTCTCCTTGTGAAGAAAGGGACAAGATTTGCCCTTCCTCGACCTATCAATGCTCCAAGAGTTCCTAAAAAAGAATAAGTGCATATAAATTTTAGCGATACCAATCAAGAAAGCAATATTACTAATAGCAAATGACGGTGGAAAAACCTCTGAAAAAATATAATAAACTAATCCAAGTCCCAAATTGATGGCAAACTCAAAATATTTGAAATATAGCTAAGAACATGTATCTTTATTATACAAATGATCAATTCAGAATAATAACAATTTTCTTAGTTTCAAATGTGGCAAGAATAACTCAAATCCAATAACGGGCCAAGTTCAAATTACATCTAGCTCCTAAATTTCATATCCAGCAAAAATTAGCATTATCACTATTAAAAGTTCTCTGATATCCAGTGTATTCAGTTTATTCATTGTAAGATCAAGGAAGTTAACTTCTTGTCCTTTAAAAAACATTTTGTCACTGTTTATCTGGGTTACCACAAATGGTGCATCACTAGTTTCATCAACTCCCAATAAAAGGGTACCAGTTTGAAGTGGTAGCTGATTCTTCCCAACCCGTGGAAGCTTTTAGTAACAGCAGTGGCATCTGCATCAAATTGCTGAAATCACAAGTGCTCAGGCTGAATAATTTTCCCCAAAGCATTCTAGGATCAGGAATTTTGTCATTCTATAAAAATGTTTAAAATACATTTTCTCAGCACTGTTGACCAAAGCAATAAAGTCGTAAGAGGCCCACTGTAGCAAGAAAAAAAGTAGTTGTTTTCATAAATGGGCAAAATTGCACCTTTAACCCATTAGTACTTTTCACATCATGCAGCATTCAGTATTGGCATTCAAGGTCAGTAGGTGTCTGCTGTTTCCCAGAAGCTGAGGTCAGAATCCTGTTCCTCCTCATTGCTAAGGGAATTGCACTAGTGAGCAGCTGCTAAATCATACCTTTCTCTTTTATATTGAATCCACCTAAAGAAGCTCTTTAGAAGGGCAGAGGATCAAATTTGCATACGACACCAAGCTGGTAGGAATTAGCCAACACTCCAGAAGATAGCTCAAGATGCAGACTTGAACACTGGGCCCTATCTAACAAAATAAAATTTAATGGTGATAAAAGTATGGTTTTACACTTAGGCAACTACACAGGTATAAAATAGGTGGCACATCTAAGAGTCCTAGTGGACAATCACATAAATGAAGCAGTTTCATATTTAATTCTCTGTTCCACTGAAAGAGGCAACAAAGCACCATTGCAACTAAGATCCGAGCAGAATAAAGGGTAAGGAATCTGGTGACCTCTTTAGCACCAGCAATCATGGCTGGAACTAGAGATGCAAAGTCCCAGTCCCAATGTGAAAACCACATACATCGACTGAGAGTGTTCATATCTAAAGGATCACAGATGAAAACCCCCCATTTCCAAACCCATTGTCCTCCAGAGGCTGAGGGGTCATCAGACCTGAAATCCAATTCATCTTGATTGGATCAGAATTGTTCTCAGGATCCTAATTGTTAATATTCAACTTACACTAGTGAAGGAAAGCCTAGGAAAGCCTGTCGTTTGGAGGGAAATAGTTTGTTTTGACAAATGCTGTTCTGGAATGGGTTATAGCCTTTCTCATCAGCAAAGGAGACATCTGGAATCCATGGTGAATGCAATTAATAGACAAGGATGTTTCCCAATGTAAAATATGACATGACTCTCTGTACAGCTTCTATAATGTCAGCATTGTACAAGATAAGTGTTTGTGAGAAATATATTTGTGCTGCACTGGTTTGTTTTATTAAACTGACTCTTCATACCAAATCTATAAACTACTAAAACTCTTGTATCTGTAAGCTTTATCGAGGTGAAAGGGTGCATCATAGGGCAACAATTTTTTGAACCATACCTCAAATTGGCTGTTACAGAATGCACCCCAAAAAGTAGGATCCATGACTCTTGTGAGATTGAAATTTGGCAAATTTGTGATCGCTTCAGTGATGCCATGCTGACTGGCAGGAAGTTCAGTAACACCTCTCCACCCCGCCTCGGATATCCAAAGACCAGGCAGAAACCCGCCCTCTTCTTTGGCTACTGAAGATCAAGTAGACTGGCCCTGCCCTAACTCTCAGACCGCCGTGGACAAGGTGCCACTCCCACTCCCACTGCTTTCTTGCCCTTCATTCCGTTTCTCTGTCTAGGTAAAAAACAAATACCTCTGAAATGACAACCCAACAGGTCGCAGGGTTGTTTAATTACAGATTCAAATGAAGATTCTTTTTTCATCGTACTAAGGACCCAATGGGGGAGGGTGTTTTGTTTTTTCAATTCTATCATGTCCACAACACCAATGTTTTGTTGTGATCAAAACATTTCTAGGAAATTTACATCTTTTAGTTGAAAGTCAAAGTATTGCCTGCTGAACCCAATATGGTGGTTAAACAGCCATACTTTTGCTGGACAATTATGCTGTGTCAAAGATAATCCAGGCTTATTTATTTACATCCCACCTTTATTTTTTTCAAATAACTCAGTGCAGTGAACACAAGCACTTTTCTTCTATTTTCCTCACAACAACCACCCTGTGAAGTGAGTTGGGCTGAGAGAACACTTGGCTTATTTATATAATTTATTTACTATCTATCTCATAGTAAATAACTCTGGGCAGCTTCCAGCATTAAATGCTTTTCATGGCTAAAGCTAGTGTTAGTCTAGAACTCCCTCTTTCCCAGTTTTTAGTCTGGTGTCTTAGCCACTGGACCAAACTGGCTCTAATCATTCCACACCACACCACACCAGTAGAAGCTGAAGCCAATAAAAAGGCATCTTTAGGAACAAAGATCCCATAAAAACTGCAGTGTAAGCTGTAAAATACACTTAATCATTTTTAAAAAGACATCATTCTCTCTTCCTCCCTCCCTCTCCAGCAAAAGTAAAACATGATTAAGGACCATGATGGAAGCTTTGTACATTATTCCACCAGTAGACATTTTATTGTCACAATCATCTTCCTCCTAATGTTGCAGCAGATCCTGTTTCCAAATCAGGACACAAGACCACGAAAGGTTGGAGAACACAGGTTTTTATTTGTGCACAAGGTTCAGAGCATTAGAATGGCAAATTCTGAACCCCTGGCTCTTCCTGAGGCGTCACTTTTATACATGTCATGACCTCAGCTTAGCCTGGGGTGTTACTTTTATTAAACTATACCAACAAAGGAGAATAACATATATACCAAGAAAAGAGAAGTACATATAATTACTCATTTTATCTTACACCATCTGTTATTTTCCATATCCCCCCTTGCTTACTGGAACATGGCTAGTTCCTTGGTTCAGTAACTTTGTGGTTTTGCACAATATTGTATTAAGCAAAGCTTTGGAGAATTGGGGGATTTCTGCTAAATATAAAAGTGCTTTATGTGTAATTTTCCTACTGCTACACTAGCATGTTCCCGCAGGTGCAGGGTCTGCTTTTGGATGCCACCTTGCTACATTTTGTCACAATGACCTGTTACAAAAACATAGCTGTATGATTTAGTCCTTCCACTTAACAAAGAAGTGTGTTAGGGTAACAGTGTTTTCATGAGTGTTTGCAAGCCTGGAAAGGATTAGGAAACATTCATCTTGGAGGTCTCCATTTTATGAGGGTTTGCAGATCACACAAAGTTGTGCCTGTGAGTAAAACTCTACCCCAAATTCAAATTATTTCCCTGAGCCTGGCAGCCACTCCTGCAACTGATGACTTTGAGTGACTAAGAGCTATGGAGGGTGCAACTTCTCTGATGCAGGAGGGAGGAATAGACCTACTCACACAATACTGCCCTTCCCCCTTGAAACATTGAGCCCCAATATGGTGCTTCCCCCGCTTTACAGACCCTGTGTAATACCTTAACAGGTGATTTCACGAATATCAGTCTATATGATATTCAGTGTAATCACGAGGAGTCAAAAATGATTTGATGGCACACAGATTCCATCTAGTCATCCTATGCTCTTCCTAGTTCAGAACCACAAAGTATGCATGGGTCAGAAAGCTGAAGGTACCACTGCTCATAAGGGCTTTTATATCTGACATCTGTTTTGTTCTCTCCATTAGTGGAAAAGAAAAATAGAAAATAGTATTGAAATTAAAATGAGTATTCTAAGAGGAATATTTGTAAATGAGTTTGATTATTTTTCTAGCTTCCCCACAAATGTACAAAAAGAATATCACTCTATTAAGGAAGAATGATTCTGAAAACTGTAGCACCTTTCAAGCTTTAGTGCAGTGCTCAGGATAAGCCCAAAGTACCGGCAGTCCTTGGTTAATGATGGGAATGGACTGGGACTGAGAATCCCATCATGACATGGCATGCTCATAAAGTGTGACATCCCATGACTGTGCTGGCTTATGCCAGAAGCTCCAGAAGTTCCACAGTCATTAAGTACGCTACCACCTGTGACCGCCTGCCAGCTTCCCCACTGACTTCACTTTTCAGAAGCCAGCAGTGGAGATCACCCGACCATGTGGCACTGGGACCATTGTAAATGTGAGCTGGTTGCCCAGTGACTGAATTGCAATCGCGTGATTCCAGGGATGTTGCATTCGCCACAGACATCACTCTGAAGAAATGGTCATTAACCAAAGATTACCTGCAAACCTCCAAATAACATTTTAAGCATGCAGAGTCCTTCCAGAAAGAGAACAGGATGTAGGGCTTTATAATCGAATTAGAAGAAAAAAATGACATTTAAATTTATTTCCCACCTTCAGAATGCTATAATGTCAAACTATTTCTCATTAAAATTCTACCTTATTTGGCATTACATTTAAAGTAATAAATAGATCAACAGATGTCACCTTCTTAATAGAAGGAAAAGGCAGTCCTGCCCATAGCTAATGATTATGCATTAGTAGGATTGTTTAACGATAATCTTAGAAAACTAGACTGTCCGAGAATTGGTATAAAAGCAGCCTTTTTATAAAAAAGGCTTTTTAGACTTCAAGCAATTATAATATTTGTGAGTCTACAATTATTAACATCCCCCATTATCAGAAACTTCAACAAAAGCAGCAGGCATTTGTGTTATATTTCAAGTGAATTTCCATCTGAGCCACGATAAGAGTTTTGAATTAAAAATAAGAGCAAGATCATGTTGCAAATATTTTTCCTATTCTTTTTCATTCTTGGCTTTAATACAGTGGATAAGGAGACTTTTACTGTAAGTTCAACTAGTCTTCTTGAAAAAAACTAATACAATTACATGAGCTAAATTTTCAATCTGACATAAACTTTGCTGCTGAAACCAGGCATTGGTGATTGGAAGGGGGAAAGACAGGAATACAACCCACTAGTTTTATGATTTTTCCAGTGGTCATCTTCTCACAACTTCTGAAAGGCACAGTTTTCATCTGCTATCAGTCAGTTCTGTGCTTGGGAACAGAAGTGAAAATCCGCAGTCCATGCATTGTTTTAATTTCTTCACTAAGAGCCTAGAAGAAGGAGGCATTGTAAACAGCTATGCAAAAGAAAAAAATAATTTCAGGCACAAACTGGCAACATATAATATAGAAGCTATCCATTTATAGAATAAGAAATAAGCCCAAATATAGCAGTTTTCACTTCACTTATAACAGTATTTCTAGGCCACCTTTGAGAGCAGAGCTCCTCTCAATTAAAATTAAGACATCTGAACAATGCAAAAGAATCATAAGAGAGGCATGCATGAAGTCTGGAGGAGTCAATAATTGGAAATGCTTGAAATCCAAAGGTCCCGTAGAATTCCCATAGTGTTAAGGTCCACCTGCTTACCTGATTAACCATCTGATGTTGTTGAATTGTTCTCTTTTCCTTAAACTCTTCTGATTCTATATGTATTTCGTACATTGCTCCACAGCCACCTTGACAAAATGAGTTGTTTTTATCACATTTAGGGATTAACATGCTTCAATCTTTTCATCAGTTTAAACTTCACATTTTTAAATCTTATTAAGACTATTTTAAGTAGAGATTAAATGTTCCTATCATGGGAAATAAGTAAACTGAATGTAGAAAGCAGTAGCTCATAAGCAGAAAATAACCAAGGAAATAAATCATTTAGGAAGCATCTTTTGAATAACATGGGACAAGATGCTCATTTTAGGTATAGTTCAGACTAATATTTACTACAGGTCAGTTGGATTCTCAGTTAAAACCATATCTAAAAACAAAGGAACATGGTCATGCATATCTCCTGACTAACAACCATCTTAACCAAACTTTTTAATTATTTCCAGAGTACTTATCCATATATTTATCCAAAATGCATCAATTAACCACGGGTGCACATTCTAGTCTTATTCCCTCTTCAATACCAATGTATTTACCCGTCAATTCCATTTGCAGTATTCACTTCCTCCACATTTGTACAATATTCCATCATCCAAGGAAACCTGGTTTGGTGAACTGGTGAAAGTATCAGGCAAGCAGTGAGGGGTTCTGCGCCTGCCTTAGGCACTGAGCCAATTGGCTGACACTCTTACCCTCTGAAGAAGCTACGAAGCAGGTGGTGTTAGCTCATCTACTTCCAAATCACTTTTTATTTCCATCAAAAGTGTTGTGCATTTTTAATCTTTGGTCTCTCACATTATTTTTTTCTCATCCAGAATTTCCTTCATTTTGCCAAGAATATTTTTTTCACACATTCCATTGGAATAATCCCACATGCTTCTCAGATACTTCACTAACCTTTTATCTTGTATTCATCCAGAAAGTGTTGATATTCAAAGCTTCTATTTCATTTGGACTTTTTGTTATGGTGTTTTGATTGGGATCAAGATTTTTGATTCAACTCTCTTCTAGGTGGTCCATCCAAATGGACATATATAATCATGGAGCCACCATTATGTCACTCTGTCATATCATTTTTTCTGTCCGTGCAATATCATTCTTGTCACTCTACACATTTTTATCTACTTTTCATTAATTTTGTTGAGAGAGTAATCTTTTTCACAGAAAATTTATGCTCTATGATCGTTATGGATTGTTCAATACAGTCACTCTACTTTGTCTCACATTTAGTATGTTTTCATCATCTTGTATGTATCCTTCATCAACTCTCAATTCATTAAAAACAGTCAAACCAACTATGATTTTAGAATTATAGTTATTCTGTTTATGCTTAATCTACGTGTTCAAAACATACATTTTTCTAAAAAGAAACTCACCAAACGATCAGCACCTTTACTGAGATGTGGGACTTTCAAAGGCCCAGCTTTAGTGCTGCCTCTCATTTTGTTCCACTCATCCATTCATATCAGAACCTTTTTCTCTCCAGATTGCAGTCACTGAGAATGTTGCATTATTTTCCCCCAAACTCATCTCTGGTTCTTCCATTGTGACTTTTATGGAGAATAACATACACTCTTAGTTTCACATGCAACTAACTTACAATTTAGATACCACCAATTCATACTCTCTAGCCTATATTTTAGCCCATTCATTCATTAATGAATTCATTAAACATATTTTTCACTTCTCTGCTTTTATTTATCAGCGCCAAGAATCAGACCATTTCCTTTTAGATTTATTATAGCTTACCCTTGCTTTCAAATTCACATATGCATATTTTTTTCCTTTCAGTCATAAATTCATTCTGTCACTTACTCTTCTTACACTGCAAGTGTAATACATCAATACATCATAGGCATGACTAGATCATGTAGAACAGGGGTCCCCAATCCCCGGGGCCATGGCCCACTACCAGGCCCTGAGCCATTCAGAACCGGGTTGTGGAAGTGGTGGGTGAGAATGCCTGCTGGTGGAGGGGAGGGGAATGGTGTATGGGAGTAGTGGGCACACAAATGGAGCTGTGTGCACTCATGCCTATTGCTTGCATGCCCACCGGTCATGCAGAACCATCCCCTTTCCTTCTCCCCCCTCCCCGTCTGCAAAGCCAAAAAGGTTAGAGAACTCTGACCTAGAACTTGATCTCCATTCATTGTGGCTTTGGTTAATAAATGCTGTCTAAAAATGCTTTTTAGTAAGTTAGAAAAAAATAGCATAATGTACAAGCCTCAATTGCATAAGCAGCCACTATATGCAGTATTCCCTGATAATTTGCAAGGACTATACCAATTTGAAGATGTTGCGCAATATATCACATGCAGTATACAATTACTTAACAGATTTACCCCAAGCAGGTTCACACTATTCTGTGTCAGCTAAGATCTCTCTAAATCAATATAATATTGCTTGCATTCTACCAATTATCAGCATATATTTCACAATGTGGACATTTTATGTGCTGTTTGACTAGCTGTGTCACTGGATTATTTTGCTAATGCATTTCAATCATTTGGGAACTCTTTCAAAATCTACTGTAAATTTAACGGTTAAAAAAAGATGGACTCAATCTTAACCTAAGGATTAAGATTATAAATGCAATGAAAAACCAATCAACACCTTTCTTCAAATCGGATGCAGTAAAATGATCACTCTGAAGGGAAGACGAGCTACGGCGGTAGAATAAGCAGATAAATCCTCCCTTTCACATCCCACAGTTCTGAATGAGACAGCCCGCATGAAGATCATCGCAGAAAACCCCCAGAGAGATTTCAGCAGGGACCTAGCGAGAAACGTCTCACCTCACCTGAGATATCGACGACTTTAATCACAACAGCCTGGGGGAATTTCTCCTGAAGGGCTCGGGTCACCCGGATTTCCCCCTCGGTTTGGGAAACCAAAGATCGCTCTCCGCGGCGCAGAAGAAAAGCCACCTGCGGGAAACGGAAACGATTCTGCTTAGCAGCAACTTAAGGTGGATCGAAGCCCCCTCCCCGGGACTCCGGTCCGGGATCCTGAAGGTGCGCAGGGAAGACAGCGAGAGATTCCCCCTTCGGGCCGTCTTTATCCCTTGGGTCGCCCTCCGCCAGAGCCTCCCCGGCTCCCTATCGGACACCGACCTTCCTCCTGCAGGCGGGAAACCAGGCGGCAGCAGCCATGGTGCCGTGACGTCAGAGGTCTGCGCGGCCTTCCGGCGTCGGCTGGTGACGTATGCTCACACCGTCGCTAAGCGCGGCTTCAGGGCGCGTCGGTGACGCATAGACTGAAGGGCGAGGACGGTGCCTCCCCCCACCCCCCCCCCGGCCTTCGCCGCCTCTCTGGCGAGCGTTGGCAGGGGACGAGCGGTGGGTGGGAGGGGTGAGGGCCGCCCCCTGTCATCCGCCGAGGCTCCCGAGAGGGGCCGGAGTTCCCTTGCCCTTTGAAAAGCGCAGCCATGCAGACCGATACGGGTAGTCCTCGACTTACAACAGTTGAGTGACCGTTCAGAGTTACAGCGGTACTGAAAAAAACGACTTTTGACGGCTGCAGCGGCCCCGTGGCCAAAATCCGGATGCTTGGCAGCTGGTTCTCACGACGGCCGCAGTACCCCGGGGTCCCGCGGTCAAGCCCCTTTGCCCCTTCCTGACAGGCACATCCGTTGGGGAAGAGAAGCCGTTCACCACCTGCTATCAGTTGAGCAACTGCAGTGAATCACTCAACGGTTGTGGCAGGGAAAGTCGTAAAATGGGGCAAAATTCAACAGATTTCTCAGCAGCGTAAATTTTGGACTCAATTGTCGTAAATCGAGGACTACCTGTACTTTTATTGCAAAAGGGCCGTTTATTTTGGTGTAGTGGAGAGACTGGAGAAGAGACAGGAAGTTCTAGCCTGCCTGAGGCAGGAAAGCCAGCTGGGTGGCTCCTGATCAGCCCAACCCACCTTGCAGGGCTGTTGTGGGGAAAATAGGAAGCAGGATTGTTAGATACACCACCTTGACCTTTTATTTTGTTTAAAAATGTGTTAAAAATCTAATAATGTTACAACACCTGCATCTTGCAAGTCTGAGCGTGCTTGCCCCTTCCTCTTCAAGAGGTCCAGTCTGAGGCTTTCTCAGATGACAGCTCCATCTGAGGGTTTGGCTTCTTCCTGCCCTTCAGGCATCCAGGAGTCATGTTGCAAGCGAATGGGTGTCTCAAGATCATCCTCCTGCCACTGGAGGTGCTAATAAAGTGGTGCCCCTTTCACTGCCTGTGTGATATGTGGATCTCACATATGTGATGTGTGGATAACGTGGTGCCTGCCCGTCACTGCCTATGCTGCCGCATTCTGGACCAGCTGAGAGGTAAGTAGGACATGAGAGACAGAATAACTATACCGTTCCAGGCAAATGGGTGTCCATCTTAAAAACCTCCAATGACAGAAGACAATTTTTGAAGGGAAGCCGTTCCATTGATGGTTTTCACTGTTGGGAAATTTCTCCTTAATTCTAAGTTGGATTCCTCCTTGATAAGTTTCCATTCATTATTTTTTAACCAGTTAGGGTGAGAGATTCAGAACTGAGTATCATCTGCATGTTGATAATACCTGATTCCAGGTTGGCAGATAACATCACCCAGCTTTTTCATGTAGGTTTTAAAGAGAAGGGGTACCCCTGTTATCCTCCACAAATGCGGACCCACCGCCAACCCCTGAAGCCAGTCCAAAAGGATGGTCAGCAATATCAAAAGGTGCTGGGAGGTCAGGGAGCCTGAGGCTGGATGCACCACCTCTGTCCCTGCCCTACCATAAGTCATCAACAAATATGATGAACGCTGCCTGCAGACTGAAACCTGACCAAAACTAGTTCAAATATAGTCCATGACTTAACCATTTGTTAAGCAACCATTCAGTTACAGTGGTACTGCAGAACCAGAGATATTTACATATGTATTGAAAACAAAGCCATTTGTATGTTTTTATGTATTGGTAATATCTAGTTCCTATCTGATTTAATGTCTTGATGTATTTATTCATTGTGATCGGCTGTAAGCTGAGGGCATATACCAGTCCAGTATCTGACTTTAACAAACAATGCTGTGCTTCAATGGTTAGATGACCTAGACATTGATATTTGAACACAGATCTTTTTTAATATTTAGATTTTATTGTGTTTTACTAATCTAGATGAAATGTTAATATATATTGCTGGTCCATGTATTATATGCCACACCCTAAATGAATAATTATATCCAAGCTTGTCACCACTGCTGTCGATGGATTCTGTGGCCTGTTTTGCCAGACTGCTACTGGCAGATGCAGGTGGGAGAAGAGAAATGTTTCACCACTGTAATCCCCATGATGTAATGCCTAATAGGGTTTCTTACTCAGGCTGTATCAGATGCACCCCTCCTTCCTTCCAGTTATCATCCTTGTGTCTCTTCTTGCACTTCAATTCCTGAAGCTCCTCAGCAAGTCAGGATGTATCTTGGGATTGCCACCCAGGGAGAGGCCATGTAGGAGCAATATAGTCCAAGGGCCCAATCTCTTACCCATTCTAGGCCATGACTAGGGTCTCAAACTGCCCACCAGACCCTGAGGAAAAGACTCAAGTTCTCTCTAAAAGGAAACTGAGCCTGTCAGTCACGTGAACTGAGCAGTCAAACAGGTGCTTCAGGCTGGTAGCCTGACTCTCCATAAACATGGTGGTGGTGTTTTTGTCTAGAATCAGAAGATGAATTGGCTGTTCTTGTTTCTGTTTTATCCAAGGCTGGAATTAACTAGATAAGTAATAGTTAGGTTCACATGGTTTGATTAACTATGGCTTACTGAAAATCACAATTGGCTGAGTTCACTGAGCATACTAAATCACAAGCTGCAAACTGTATGATGGCTTGTCTTAAACTTATTGTGTCATCCCAGACTGACTAACCATTAGCATTAAGGAATCAATTGCCTGTATTTGGTCCAGAACTGTTTCAAAAAATGATGTTGCCTGAACATAAGTAGCCAAAGCCACCCTTGCAATGTGCCATTTAGCTGATGAAAACAGTCTCATAAATAGCCTATCCTAGATCCTGATCAAATTCGACTGCGTTTAGTAACGTGTTCCCCTTGGATTTGTAAATGGACATATTTATGTGCATGTTTAAATTCAGAATGCCTTTTAAAAGGCACAAAAGTGTTTTTCTAGGGGGATGGGTTGAATAGAGTCTAAAATACCAAGATGAACCCCAAAGTGGTAGCCCATGGAATGGTGGTGACCAATTCAGTGGCCTTTGTCAGAAGAAGGGCTTAGGGATTCAGGTAAGGGAAGGAATGGATGCAATGAAAAGAGAAGCTATTTTGTGAGGAAAAATAAATGAGAGACAAAGCTAAAATAAAAATAGATTGGGATTGCATGAGAGGATAGATCTGTGGACAGGACAGCCCTGTATTTGTTGACTGGGAGAAAAACACACTGAATTTGAGTGCAAAAAATAAATATAAAATTTATTAAAACACCCACAATAGTTTAAAGATATCCGGAATAATACATTTCACAGACCATTTGGCTGTGTAACATAATAAAATACAAATTAAAAAAAAGAAAGATTCATACTTGCCATTTTTTGCATCCTAGAAATAAATTTGCCAAGACATTGATGGGGGAAAAGGTATGAAAGAAAAAATACAAGGAAATTATACAAAATAAAATTATCAGCATAGACTTATTGTACTAAGGTTATCTACAGTTTAATACACAAGTCCTATTGCCTTGAGACATTGTAAATCTACCGTTGTCAACCAACCCCAAATAAAACTTCATTTCAAGTAGCCACAGTCAAATCAAGAAATAAATTTTCAGGTGTGGTCACAAGGTGGCCTCCGCTGGAGGTCTCGTTTACCAAATGTGAATTCAAGGAGACAAGAAATCCAGCCCCTTGAGTAGTCACAGCTTTTGGTTAACTAAACTGAATTAGTCTGCCAAATCCAAACTGGTCTTTTCCTCATTTCTTTAAATTAAAAAAGCATTTAAAAGACTGTGATATAACATTTGTTTAGAAGACAGATATGAACAAAAAATAAATGCCAAAAGCCACCTAAATAGATATTTCCATAGACTGATTAGCAGGGAGTAAATCTCCAAAAGCAGGTGCTAAAATGAAAAAAAGCAACCAAAAATCAGTCATAAAATAACAATAAATCCCTGATACTGGAGCAGAAGAAAACATAAGCCAGTTTGCTTTACTATGCTTGGGCAGGAAGAATAAATATTTTTTTAAAAACCCACCTGTTTTGACCATGTAATAATAATTTTTCTGCATACAAAAAAATCTCAATGCATTCATTGCTTTTAAAAGGGACAGCAATAAAATTAGTTTGGTGTTCAATGTAACAGCTACATTTTGCCATCTTGAAAACAATGTTCCAGATATTAAAAGTGTAAAATGGTACCTTTTACTGAAGGTTTAACCTAGTTGGGTATATCACAAACTAACCTTTGCACATTGGGTTAAATTTTGTCATCATCATTCAGCACTGATCTTGCTTTCATTTTACTAATCAGCCACACAAGAATCACCAGATATGGTAGCTTTGAAAAGTCCGATCCTTTTTGTTTATGCATAACAATAAAACCAGGATCCTGTTGAACCTGCCCCAAAAACTTTTATAAGAAAAATGTTTTTGCAGAAAAAGAGAGAAGAACTTGCTTAAACCTATCAATTAAAACACCTATTTTATTACTGATAATATTTTTCTTAAGATGTTATTTCTAAAACTATTTTCTCTTGTGGGTCACATTCTGCTATGAGCTACTTCCTGAAGGCCCTGCATACTGTCAAGAAGGTACCATCTCTTAAATGCTCTAGAATATTTATTCCTCAAGATGGTTCATTGAAGGTGAGAAATTGCCCAAGAATAGAATGCAAACGGCTGTACAGTTACTAAGATGTCAAGTACAGTGTTGAATTAATAAAATACATAACCTTATTTCTAATATTTGCAGCCATGCCATTATTTATAACTGAATCACAGGTTGCCACAATACTCTGTTTTCTGAGGTATTTTGAATGTATTGTGGTAACAGCAAGCTTATATGAGAAAATTCTGATTCTATAC
This sequence comes from Pseudonaja textilis, assembly GCF_900518735.1. The sequence goes on from NW_020769384.1 coordinate 4,697,995, forward strand.
ACTTTAAGCAAATACTGTGAACCAAAGTGAAAGAGAGACTGAAGAAATGGAAAATAAATAGCACCAAAATAGTATTTTGTAAAAGTTTTAAACACATCTACTTACAAATAGTAAATACACAAAGCCATAATAGCAGATTGAAACTGACTAATTAGACTAAAGATTAGCCAGCCTTGTATGATTAGATCCACATTCACACCACCTGCCCAAACCTAGCCTGTAACAGGCTGGACTCTTGACCGATAATGACTTCAATAAATATGCTCTCATTGAGGTGTAAATATGGTCCAATGAGGACTTTCCTTGGGTAAGGCAAACAGCACTGGAGTGACAGCTCTGTTTGCTGTTAACAATGAAAGCAAGCCAGCAAGCCAAGTAAGGTGGCAACTACACTGCTTTTACAAATAGCTGCTCTCTTGGAGTGACCTCAAAACTTCAATTAAGCACCCATAGTTTTGCATAATAGTTACCAATATACAGTAATATGGATTGTTGCACCATGCACACTTGCTAAATTGGCACAAGTGTTACTGTGAGTACAGTTTGCAGTACCTTATTGTCTTTATTTTAAAGAAATTGGTTTTTATTTACCCATTTGTATCAAACAACTTGTGGCTTGATCCCAAAAGCCCTTTCCAGAGATGTTAATTTTGTACAAATACAAATCTTACATTCTCAGAACCAGCCCTAGGAGTGCAGAACTTTAAATAAAATCAGATTATGCAGTTATTATTTTTTAGATCCAGAACAGAAGTTTTAGAAACTACAAATATTTAAAATACCGAACTTTTCTATTTTTACTTAATTGTAGAGTTCTCTGGTTAGATAATAGCACCTAAGCAAGATGGACTCTGTTCCCTCACCTTAAAAAGCAACTTGTTTTTAAAGAACTCATCAAGGTAGCACCTTTTTATTACAAGATTTTAGTTGATTAAAAATCTGCCTTTGAATGAGCCTACAAAGCACATTCTGGCGTTATGCACCATCAGCTGTATTACCTCAGAATATTTTTTGTTTCTTCCTTTTTTGCCTTTAGTTGAGTGGGAGCTTAGCCTAGGCAAGTGGGAGCCTTCCCAGTCTTCCCCACTCACTTGAAGGTAATGGAAACCCTGCACATGGGGGAGCGGGGGGGCACATGTTGGGCAAGGAAGGCATGCACTGTGATGTCTTCTTTTGAAGCTTCTTAGCTGCCTACTTGTCACAGAGCAGCAACAAGGAGACACACACCCATGAAAAGATTGTAACGAAGTTTTACAGACCAACAGTCAAGCTGAAAAACTGGTAAAGGAATTATGACAAATGCTCATCATCTACCACTTGACCCTTCCATGCTTTGTGCATAAACAATGACTGACAGGAACAACTCCTGATTTGACAAAAAGATATTCAAGTGCCCAAAGCAGAGACTATGTCCTATAGCCAAACAACCTCCTCCCAGAGAAGTCAGTGAGAACTAGCCAAGTCTTCATGTGCAACACAAGTCAGTGTTTCAAGAATTTTTCCAGGGATTGTGGATTTTTTTCATTTATAGCACCAGGGTTAAGCTCATCATTACACCTCCTCAAATACATTTCAGTATTATATTTATTTATTTTGCTGTTGATTTATGAATGTTCAGCTACACTTTAACGCGTCCATTCAAAAGACAGTGCTTGGAGCATTTGTTCATGCTTTTAGAGAAGACAATGCAATGACCAGGGTGCCTAAGCACCTTGACTTCCTACGTCTTAGGCTATTCAGTCACCAGTGCAAACTGGCAGTGCTCACCAAGCTTACTGAAAGAAATTAATAGCACTGTTAGCCCTACAGATCTCCTTGTGAGTTGAGTTCGACTTCCCAAGAAATTACTTTAAGATCTCAGGACTGGGGTGCGTGTGTGCGTGCATGTGTAAAAATATCTTTGAGCCTTAAGACGCCATTTACCCATACACTTCTAAGTACAAATAAAGCACGTCATACAATTTTCTGAATTGTACAAACCAGAAGAAAATGACAGAGCCAATGACAAGAATTTCTAACTTCTAAACACAAAGCTAAAGCAGAGAATCCCGTGCATAGATCTATCTTTCACATGTAATTCTGAAGCAAACTTTTTTTCACAACTGAGATACGAGGTAGGTTTTATATATAGCATGAAAACAACCTCAGACTGCAGCTGGCTTTTTGTATTAAAAACATAAATTTATCTGGGATCAGTCTTGTTTTTACTTAAAACATCTTTATGTTAAATTGGGCATGTGAAAAAGTATAATCAACCATGAAATCCATGGTAACTCTGTTTCCTGTGTTTTTTATTTGTATTTTGTATTGTCCATGTTTACTTTGTGATTTTGAACTGCAGTAAATAACAAATGTGCCAAATTTTGATGGCATTCACATTCTATAGATTTAACACTGACTTCTGACCAGATTTCTTCATATTTGTACCACAGTCATTCAGGCCTTTAAAAGGTATGCTATTTCAGTAAAAACTAGTGATTCCAGTTTAACTTGCTTTGGAGTTGCACAAGTTTGAAGGAAGAACATAATTTGGTCCTTTTTGAGTATTGGTGAAAATAAAACAAGTTGAGGAGCTGACCTTTGCATTTCTCCCTTTCTTTGTATAAACCGATCTGGACCAAATAGGGAACTACCAGCTCAACACCCTTTGACCCTCAGGTAGTTCCTGGTTTTTGAAGACTCGGAACACGGAACCCTCCTTTGGTGAAAGATCCAAAGGACAACATTTCCAGCTCAGAAAATTATACTCTCACGGCTGGACAGTTCCAAAGACAGAAGTTGAATAACATTATTTCAACAAGTCAGATATATTGGAGCCCCTTCTTTTCCATACCCTTTTACAAATCCTTGTTCTCTAAAATAATCTAAGTGAAGCTTTCAGGTCACCCCAGCAACATTTACCAAATAAGACACTAAACCAAGAAATTTACATACACTTAAACAAACCATACAAAATATTGGGGCGGAAGAGATTCTTTTCTAGTTAATAGGTCCACCTCATAACCATCAATGCCAGACAGGCATGAAGTTGGCCTAACAAGGCAGAGAAATGGTGTCTGGGGAGTGGTTGTCCGGAGGGGCTTCTAGATGGAACCATTACGGACTGCAACGACCAGTTTATTTCCCCTGCTTGAAAGCAACCTCTTCTCAATACTTCCCCTTCTGCCAAGCATCTTGATTTGAAACAAAGCGGCTCTAAAACTGTAGGTCTTGCACCTGGACTCTGAGGTGATACAATTCTGAACAAATGATCAACCAACATTTTTACTGTGGGTTTAATTGAGTCTCTGGTGCAGATGCCCTGAAACCTGGCTGATCGACACCAGTGGAAAATTAGTGGCTGGTGCCAGTATAATCCTATGACACTCAGAACATTTCCTATAAATCTGCCTTGGAATCATTCTTAACAGCTAGGATATGCTCATAGGTATGCATACAAAATCAATTATAATTCATTGATTCTTCTTGCAAAATGTAAGCAATTTTACAGAATATAGTAAACAAAAGAATTAAGGACGGAAAAGCTTGTTAAATATTTTGTTTCTATTTACATTTCTCCCGCAATAATCTGTTTTAAAACATACTGTTCTTCAAGTTATTGGGTATCTCTTTCTTTTAAATCTTGGTGAAAGTGCTTTTAAATTTTTTTTTTTTTTGCTATTTACAGTTTAAAATCAGAACCACATAAAACACACAGGATGCTCTACGGTGATTCCCCACCCCCCCCCGTTACTCCTGTTGCGAGGTGCAAGGACTGAGAAAGTTTCCTAGTAAACAAATGCTATGTACAGAGTTGAATCTGCAAGCCATCTTTCCTCAAAAGGCACCGGTTAAGTTCAGAAGGGGATCTTGAACAGGTTTGATTCTTCTGCCTTCTGCACCACTGAGAAACCACTCATGTTGGCTTATCAAAGCCAGTGGGGATCTACTCTGGTGAAGGAGTGAGATCTCCATTTTTCTACAGAAAGACCCGTAGTAAAAGGTGGCAAGGATTCCTAAATTTATCGCGAGAGTTGCCACCACCCAATCTGAAGATGGCACAAAAGAGGGTGTGGAAATGTTCCGAAGGTGCCACCTCCAGGATTGAGAGCCCCCATCTCCAATTTCCATGGAGTTCAGTGGGTATTTTCCACACAGACTTGGTGGGAGCATTTAAAACCCAAATAGCTCTAGCTCAGAACTTTTCTAGTAAAGGGTGAAATTCAAATGATTTGAAGAAAAACCTTACAAAGATCCACTCATTCGTGACAGGCAATTTAAAACATTTATACTTCTATCATTAAAACAAATGAAATGCCCAAAGCTATTTTTTATGTAGTTTAAGTAAAATGATGAGACCGGACTGAACTGAATTCCATTCTAATTTAGGAAGGCTGCTCTCCCACCATTGCTTTTGGCCAAGGGATGTCTAGCTCCAGAGATCTGTAGCCACCTATGTAGATCAGGCATCTTATTCAGAGAAAGAAGGCTAAGAGGAATAGATCAGTTTTAAACACTGGATTCAACATTTTCAAAGCACCAGCTATGCTATACTGAATTAGTTACCACATAAGTTTACATCTCCTTTCCTCTCAAAGGCGGCAAAGTAAAATAAACCTTACAATACGTTTGTGTATATTTTAGGACAAATTTTGTTTGGGGAACTATCTTAATTTGGTAAGCCTGCACCACTGGAAAATACAGTAAGAAGTCCCCCTTTTAATCCAACTGCACCAGACATGATAAAAAGAAAAAAAAAAGAGGTTATCTATTTGCCCACTGAAGGTATTGTAGAGTGGTTTCTTAAAGATACAGTAGTTTAAGCTGCCATTTATTATTAGCATTGCTTGTCACTATAAGCATAACTAGTTCCCCATCCCAGGAAATTAGCATAATTATATTGTACAGTACTGCAAACTTAAAAGTTAGGTTAAATAGCACTGCTAACAAAAGAAAAAAAGAAATGTCCTTACAATGGAGTTTCATTCATCTCACAGAATATCGAGCAAGAAATCAAGATGCCAACGATTATTTTACGTAAGTTGGCTTTCCCTGGATTTTTCTTGCCTTCCACTTCCATTTCCTTTCCCCCCTTTTCCAAGAGAACTTCATTTTAAAACCTTTTTCTCCCTCCAAATTAAACTGGACTCATTGAATAAATTATTTAAAATGGAGCAGCAAAATACTGCCTGCGGTGTAAATCACTATCTTTTTCTTTGACCTGATGATAGAGATAAAATGTGCCTTGAAATTTACAAAAGCAAAATGTATCTGCTGGTAGATCGCATAGTCCTGTTTTCCTTCCTTTCTTATGCTCAAGCTTTACTATTTATGGTACTGTTCGGGATCTGGTAGAAGACTAGTAAGGGTCCAGCTCATCCTACCGAGATCTGAAGCAGAGAAAGCAATGTCAAGTGAACCGTTTTAAACATTGTTCAGACAACCGAGCAGGAAACGGTTGCTTATCTGCAATGGCATAGGCCTTCCCTCCATATCTTCCCAGCCACCAGGACCTACTGAATCAGTAAGAAACCACATGCATCAACCACTGAACTCTATTCAGACAGTCCTTTGATTGAATTGGAAACTCGTGTTTCTGGGTGGTCTCCAAAGGAAGTTATTTACCAGCCCCAACAGGTGCAAATTTGTACCTGGTTTATGGTGGGGTGTTGTCTTTTATGAATCACATAATCTGCTTCAGAGTTGTAATAATTGCAGTTAAAAATCCAACATACATAAGTATTGGACATGGAATTAAAAAGCTGTCCTTTTTAAAAGGACACTACAAATTTCTTTTGTTGTTACTGTGATGTACAGGTTTAAAATGCAAAGATATAAATACTAGATTACTGAAAAAAGGTTGACAGCAATAAGTTTCTTTAACTCAACTCCCAAGTGACAGTAGAGAAACTTCACACCTGGCTTGATATTCTGTTTCTCTCCAAAGGAAAAAGCACCACAGACCAGCACCGCCTTTGAGTGCTGCCCACATTGAGGTAAAGTGGCCCCGGAGAGCTGTCCTCTTCTCATATCCAGCGGCTGTACGGCCCTGTTACCTTGGTGTAAGCGTAAGAGGACACTGTGACTGCTGAGTTGGTGGGAATGGCCAAGGCCTGCCTCTTTGGGACCAAGTCCTTCTTCTCCTGTTGGGGCTCGAGGGCCAAGTTGCCTCCCCACTTCCGCTTCTTGCCAAGGCTTTTGATGTCTTGCTGAAGGCCAAGCCTGGCTGCCTCCTCTTGCCTTGCCCTTGCCCTTTCTGCCAGCTGTTTCATTTTTGCTTCCCAAAGAGCAAGTCCGTGGTTGGGCTGGTTCAAGTTCTTGTGCTGGTAGAATACCAGAGAGATGCGTGTGGGGTGACATCGGTTTGGTTTCTTCAACGGGGTGGTGGCATGCAGCTCTCGCCTTGCACACTCAATGAGGATGGAGCCATGGGCTGGAGCTACTGCCACCCCTCCAATGTTTTCATCCAAAAAGTTGTGTTCGCTGTCTGACCAGACCTCTTCCTCTTCCTCCTCCTCTTCCTCCTTGATGTTCTTCTCGGGTGTTTCTTCCATGCTGTCATCCAAACTAAAGGAATCCCAGGGTCTTTCAGCCCCCAGCAATGACGCACTTCCTTCTTCTCTCAAGGAAGCAAATGGGGGCTTCTCCCCGCAAACACTTGAGGTCGTAGAGGGCAACGACGCAAAGGAAGTCCATGATCTGCTCTGTAAACCTGTGTTTGGTGTTGGAGTTCTCCTCTCCTCTCCTTTACCAGAATGCCAAAGTTCCTCTTGAAGCCTGGAGCTCCCTTTGATGGAATTGTAGTTCAATTGCCTGAGACCCCAGGCTTTCTCCTGAAGGTCTGAGTTGGCAGAAAACAGCGACGGGCTTTCATCAACTTTGCAAGGGCTCCATGGTTTCCCTAGTATATCAGGGCTAGGTGACAGATTCTGCCCCTCCCCAGGAAACAAATTCCACTGCTTCTCCATAAGGCAGGATTGTGATAACCTGCTAACATTTGAATGGGAACCAAACAAATTGGATTTATTCTGGGTTCTTGCATTAAGCATGCTGACACTGTCATTCGGTGTAAACATGTTCCACGAGGTTTCAGCATTACTATTTCTCTCAGGTTGGGACTGATTTCTGTTGACTTTATAAGGGCTCCATTGTTGCTCTGGACCACCATTCTGAGATAACCTGAATAAATCAGATGGGCTCAAGTTTGAATTCAGACCATTGAGAGCAGGTGATTGAGAAAGGGACTCTGGGTGAGCCAAGGAATCAATTGGTTCTTGCTTGATTGTTCGGTTGCTGAAATAGTTTGTGTTTTGTGCAAAGGACAAGGCTTCTGCAGGGACTGAGTGACAGCTCTGGGGCACAGCTGGGTTCTTGCTTGTATGTCTGCTGGCTTTCTCATAGGTGCGCTGATGGTGATTTTTGCTCCGTACGGTGGAGGGTATGTCATCCAGTAGTTCAGTATTTCTGTAAGCATGGCTCAAATTATCTTGTAAGTTTTGGACGTCAGGCTTCGTCTCATAGGGGCTGCTTATCCAGGGTGCATTCTTGTTCTCACCGTAATTCAAAAACTGGGAGTGGAACATATGGTTGCTGGAAAATCCATAATACCCGAAAGATGGAAGAGAGAACTTTGAATGCAACCCATTCATGGAAGGCAGGTTAGGTTGTGCATAGTATGAATGATAAGAGTAAACACTGTTCATGCTGTATGGGTCAGAGGGTCTGCAATTGCCAAGTACTGAGTAGCTCTCCACCACCGCATTCCCATTGTACTTCAAGGCATTATAATGACTCTGAGGTTCCACCTTGATGGAAGGTTTGATGGATGGCTGGGAGAATCCACTTTTCAAAGCTGTATCTGCAGATGCACAAAAAGAACCAATGTGAATTTGCAGGTTCACTTTGGCTTCCTTAGCACAAGCACTGAAGATCTGGGCCATGGACTTGGCTGAGGAATTCTGGGAGCATCTTTTAAATTATTAAAAACTGTGATAGACTGTAGTTCAAATCGGCAATCAAGCTTACCCATAAAGCTAAGAAGCTCTCTTTCAACCTCACCTATTTCACAGAATTGATGTGACCAGCCAATGGAGGAGGAAACTAGGCAACCACTTACAGTTTTTCTCGCCTGCTATGCTCCTGGTGATTAATAACCTGATATGTACTTACAGGAATTCGAACAAAACAAAAGCGAATAAGGTTAGTAATGGAACCCAATTACTTTGTTTGCCGTCACCTAATACCACCTGCAAAAGCTGAGGCAGAATGGAAATGTATAGGACCGTCTAGATTGCAACTCCTTAGGAACCCTGTTGTAGAACAGGTCCTCACATTATACAGGTGATTGTTCTAACAAAAACCATCCTGAAAGGCATTCTGGAATCCCTGGTGACAGGCCATGTTTCTACACAGGCACCCCGAGATGCCCTAATGGATTAGAAGATTGTAGACAGCAAAAGGGGGGAAGGCCACCTCCAGCCTCTTTTAAGTCAACGGAATCGGGAAGGGAGGCTGTCGTGGCTCTCTTGAATTGGTCCCCCTTCATGCAGGAGGAGCAGAAAGAGACTGCCAAATTTGAGGCCCCTTCTCAGCTGTGTCCTTCCATCTGACCACCCTACATTCTTCAGAAGCAGGAACGCAGCCACTAGGAAACTAAAAGATAATCAATGGCTAGGAAGGCGGCCACGAGAATGACAGGGAGCAGACTACCATTCCTTATTAAGCCAATCACCCAAACAAACCTGAGCGCCCCCAACCGCACTTGTATGGAAAGGGAGAGCTGCCGGTACGGAAGCCCTGGTGTGAGTCATTCAAGTGTGGGGACGACCCCAGACATGTCTTCCCTGGGAGGGCTCTGTTGCTAGGAATCCACTTGACTACTACCTCCACCGGACCTGTGACCGGGCTTCCTTCTTGGCTTGCTGAACCTTTCTGCAGCTACCAAGGCTGGCCGTTACAAAACCTCTGTTGCCCTTACCTGTATTCTGTTGGAGAGTCGGGAGCTCAAGGACGTCCTGCTTGATTTTTTCAGGTGTAATCAGTTTCTCTTTCTGCATTTTCTTTTTTTCAGCAGCCGCTTTCCGGGCTTCCAGCTGCCTCTGCCTGCAAGACTTTGCTGGTTCAGGAAGCTTTCTCACCTCTCTGGGGAAGGAGGTGAGGACCTGGATGGCCCCACTGCCCATTTTTGCAGCTTGATTCTCCTCGCTGCCAAACTCATCTGTAGTGGACATTTTGTACAAGGGAAGAACGTGCAGTTGCTCATCTTCAGGGATTTTCCCAGGAGTGCGATTGTCTTCTTTTGTCAAGGTGCACACCTGGAAAGGCAAGCAAAACAGTCACCCATGCATGAAATTCCAACATACAAAAATACCGCAACCTCTTTCCCAAGCCTCAGCTCTTGCTTGTCCATGTTCAGCCAGCACTGCAGCAACCCCTTGGGCTGGAGGAGCAAGGAAGGCGCAGCTGTGACCTGTGAAGAGCATCCAGCTGGAGAGGGCGGATCTGAAAAGGTCCTCTGCATAATCCAAAAACGCCTGACAGCCACACCCTGGGCTCTGGCCAAACATGCAGAAAGTTGCAGGAGTTGCTTCTCGTGTGCACACCCCCAAGTCCCATTAATGCACATCAGCCAGGTCCTGCTAGCAGAAATCAAAACTCCTGGAGGTGCCCATGCTTACAAACACATTTTCTACAAAAGAACCGCAAGGAAGAAAAAAAGAAAATGGGTTCTCTTGCTCCAGCGACCTGGGCTTCCTCTACTTGGCACTGCTGGAATCCTACCACTACTGCAAATGGAAAAATCAACATTTGGGCCTTGTTTTGGGGAGAAGATTTCTTTCTCATTTGTCTACCTTTCTACTGACTCAAATCAAGAGCATGCTCTTGTGGGAAAAGGAAAAGAAACGAACTGCATAAAGATTGCTGAGAGGGAGGAAAAAACGACCAAGTGTGGGGAGTCATAGTGTGGCAGCAGAAATCCACCTATTGCCTACAAAAAGCCTGCCTTTTTTATATCCTGGCCAAAGGGACAAGCAACAATTCTGCTGAGAATGAAAATGTGGCTGACCAAAAAATAGCTTCTTTTTTCTTCAAACCAGAGATTTCTAATATAAATTGATGGTGTGTAACAAAACTGGCACGATGGGAGAAATTGATGAGTAGAATATTATTGCAGTCACTGAAGTTGAAGGGAAGGAATATTTTTTCTGATGATTCAATATGAATTCCTCCTTGCAGATGCTTTTAAAACTTTTACAACTGCAGATCTCATTGAAATAATTTTACTTCCAGTTAGAGACCAATGGAAATGCCTGGTAGGAAAAACCACTTGTTCAGAACTGAGAAAACCTGGCTTGGTGACACTACTAAGGAGGATACATTCAATGGTCTCCCTCTGAATATAAGCAAGCTGTTTGATACAGCAGCAAAAAAAAGAAAAAAAAGAAAAATCTATCAAACCTGTGGGTTGCACTGACAGAAGCATTTAATCCAAATCACAAGAAGTACAATCATGGTTCCACTCTACTCTGTTCCGATTAGATCACACTTGGGAATTCTGAGCACCATACTTTAAATTGGTCATGGTGGAAGTACAACCGACAGCGAACCGGATTGGCAGCTAACCTGGAAAACAAAATATTTTAGTTCTTCCTTTGAGAAAGAACTAAAAGATTTTGGCAAGTCCAGCTCATCCATGGGAAGATGGAAATATGTGATAGAGAGCCATTCATATCTGAAGGGCTTCTCTAATTCATTAACGTTTCTAGGACGTTTGCAATCATGCTGTCAGTTGTTCTACTCCAATCTTTTTGGGTAGATTAATGGCTTGTATCATATCAACTTGCACATTATGAACTTTGAGAATTATAATCTTGTTAGTCCCTCGTAGCAAAAGCAACTGAAAATGTAGTGTCACCTAATGTCTATGGCCTCAGTGCCCTCAGCTGCATTTCAGCTCTCACGTTTCCAAATCAGCATTTTCAAAGTTCAGAGTTCTGGGAGATGCCACATGCCTCTTCTATTTTGACGCATGTCAAAGTGACCATTGGCCATATTTAGAATTGCCCCAGTTCAGCTTCCCACCGGAGACCACAGGATGATAGTGACTGATTTCGGTTCAGTTGCAAAGCTCCCTATCTTTCACCCTCAGAGGGATGTCTTCAGTCTAATACAACCAACCTTAATTGACATTAATCCAAGCTGTGTCTGCACTCTCAACATACCTGGTTTAATGGCATTTCCCAAAAGTTTCTTAGAATTTTTCTTCTACTGTCTACCACACAGAACATCAATTGAGCCTAGTTGGATAAGGCCACCCTTCAATTTTGTATAAACGAATTCTGACTAGGTGGACTAAAGTGGTTTTTCAAATGCAAAGGGTGCAATTTATATTTTTTACTAGAAAATAGCAGTGAAGAGTAATTATGGCAGAAGTATCCATAGACTAGAATCCATGTTATCAAATATTTCAAAGGCTTGAATTGGAAGGAGAAGGAGTTTGTGAAAGCTTTATTTTTCAATCTTTAAGTCTCATTGCCTTTCCTGAGACAGTCTAACAGGCTTTTGGCCCTTCTGGAATACTTCGCAGGCAGAACTGAAGACCCAAGGAAAGCACCCCTTACCACCGTGCACCCATTGTAAAGGTTGTGCTGGTCCTTGTGTGCATGAGCACAGAAATCCATGCATGCTGTCACTCCAGAGAAAGGCCGCCCCTCTTTCAGCCCAAGTCGGCAATCTATTGCTACATCCTCATTAGCAACCTAATCAAAAAGAAAGAAAAGCAATTTGTGTTATTGCATCATGTTTCACATTATGGCCTTAATGTGAAAAAAGATAAAGCAACTGTGTCTGACTATCTGTCCCCCTCAGCCAGTTCTCCCCACTCCTGTCACAATTGTAGTTTTAGGTCAAATTTCACGTCATCTGGAAGGCCTATGATCTGGTCCATCAATAACTCCAATATTTTATTTTATAATGGCCCTAACTATTGTTATGCGAGCAAATGAGAAACCTTGGCTGTCTCAGGATGTCCATGCAATGTTGAAGGTGAGAAACACTTTCAAATCAGGAGATGTGGTAGCACTTAGAATAGCAAGAGCTGATTTGAGATCTGTTATGAAAACAGCAAAGTGGGCCTGTAGTCAGAAAGTACACCATTTCTTTCAAGATCCTATGGACCCGAGACATATGTGGCAAGGCGTTCAGGTTATTACTGACTATAAGCCAGCTTCCCTGACATGTAAGGATGACACAGATTTTCTAAACAAGCTAAATGTTTTTTGGATAGTTTGAGGCCACAAACAACGTTCCAGCAAGGAAGGCTGTTCCTTTTCCTGATGAACAGGTGCTCAGGTTTGATACAACTGCTGCTTGGAAGGTCCTGCAGAAAGACAATACGCAAAAAGCTGCGGGTCCTGATAATATCCCTGGGTGAGTTCTTAAGCAGTTCTGTGAGTTGGAAGAAAAGTTTCCAACACCTTTTCCTTGAGTATGGGTTCCCCTCAAGGCTTGAGTCCGCTATTGTCCACCTTGATGACCCAAGACTGCTGTGCCAAATCTACTACGAATCATATTGTGAATTGTATGGACGACAAGGCAGCGGTGGGGCTTATCCGAGGCAACAATGAAGATGCTTATAGGGAAGAGGTGCAATAAAAATAACCTGGTTCTAAATGTTAATAAAACAAAGGAGATCATTGTAGATTTTAGAAGCAGCCGCACAGTCATACTCCGCTCAGTATTCAGTGTCTGCATTTCCTGAGTTGGATGAGGAGAGCACATCTTCCTCCTTCATCATGGCCACTTTTTACAGAGGCACGATTGAGAGCGTTTTAACAGAATGCATCCCTGTTTGGTTTGGTGGCAGCAGAGCCTCAGATAAAAAGTCCCTACAGAAAGTGGTGAGGACAGCAGAGAAGATTATAGGAGGCTCGCTTCCGGTTGTTCAGGATGCTGCTTATAAGCACTTTATGCTTAGCGCTTAAAGCATTGTTAGAGACTCCAAACACCCACTTCACAGTCTGTTTCTGTTGCTCCCCTCTGGGAGGAGGTTTCAAAGTATTTCTAGCAGGACTACCAGATTCTGTAACAGTTTTATTCCCTAGGTCATCCGCCTGGTAAACTCACAAGATCGGTTTTTCTCGCCATGTACATGTATACATCTGAACTAGACTGTGTTGTTTCTTTGTGTCATATATGTGGTTATATGCATAATTTTGTATTTATTTATTTATTCTGTCATGTTTATGAAGTGTATATTGGAGGTGGTGATCCTTTGATAATGTAGACAATGAAATTTCATTTTAATGTATGCCAATTAGTACATTCAAAGTGACAATAAAGTTATTCTGGACTTTCCTCCTATCATCATCAAGGGAGATGGGGAATTCAGGAGGAAGGGCAACTCAGAGACTCACACCTATCACAATGGCAGGATTCACCAGTCACAAGCACAAACTGCATCATGGCTAAGTACAATGTACAAACCCAACCCATATAGGCAAGTGGATCAGGAACGACCTTGCTTTTATTCTCTTTCCAAGCAAGTGAGACTCACTGATACCTGTATACTTTCTGAACAGGCGAACCCATGCAGGAGGCACTCATACTGACTTGCAAGAAAGGTCTATTCCAGCTTGTTGCAAATCAGCTTTCTTACAAGACAACAAACTGGTAAACAGAAAACTGCATCTCCCAAAGGCCAAAGAGAGCAGTTTTGCCTCACTGTAGCAAAAGGAAATAGCAACTTCCATACGAAAAAGCAAACTCTGTGATGGAGCTCTTCCTGCGAGATTTGGGGACTGCAACCCTTTTCCTAGGAGTCACGTGACTTTATTTGTACAGCCTTTCAGAATTTCAGTTACTGCATTCCATGGTTTGCCTGTTACAGATCTTTTGTAGGTGCAGTAGATGTTTATCAAAACCCCAATCAATCAAGGAAAAGTCAGCTAGGCACCTGGTTTTGATAGGCCTGGGGTGCCAGTCTTTTATAAAGTGGCGCAACCTCCGTAGCTAAGTCCTGGAAGCTTTTTCTGAGCACTTCTTCCTGGAAGGAGAAAAGATCAAGTTTAGCTCCTTAGTCTCTCTAGTGAGCCTGATGCCGTCAGTAGCAACTCCTAGAAATACTTCCTCTCTCTACCCCAAGTTCCTTTGGAAATAAGTCTGCTAACTAAACTCGAACAGTTTTTCTGCAAAACAACGGCCTTTCCTCAGAGCAACCCCCTTCCTTTCTTCAGGCAGAGCAAACGAACATGAATACAATCACATCTTCCCAAACCATGGTTTGAGGCACATGTGGCACAGCTATGAGCTAGGCATGTAACTGTTTCTACATCCAGCAGAATTTGGAAATCAAAAGAACTGAATGAGATTAAGAGGAGAATTACATAGGTTCTCTACCTTGAGTCATTTGTAAAAAATAATGAAATACAAAATCTTTTTTAAAAGGCAGGCAGTCAATCCTTCATTATTTCCTATTACATAAAACGCCCCAACTTCTTTCCAGAGGTACTTTCGTTGGTAGGAAAATGTGGTTTTCAAAGCAGTTCGCTCTAGAAGAAACCTCTGCCCAAACATCGCCACAGGATGGATCAACTGAGAATACAGTCTTTTAAAAAATCCATTCTGCAGCCTTAAGTCGCATTAGATAATGTGGTTTCTTTTTGTCTGAAAATGTAGGTTTCTTCCATGACTAGGACTGAAACCTTGTATGGTAATTGATTCTCGGGAAGGCAAGAAACGAGTCTATGGTATTTCAGGCTGTCTACCTGGAGGGAAAGCCCCTCCTCAAAACCACTGCCCTTCACTCTCCCATCTGTTAAACTGGGAGACTCCAACAATAAACCCCTCTAGAACAAGAATGTCCAGGACACTAACCTCCTTGGGATTGTCTCCCTGTAATCTGAATTTCCTGGGTGTTTTGCTTCGTGCATATTTGCACCCATTGAAATACATGCTCCAAGAACAGCCAAAGGAGAAGGAAGCACCACAGGTGTTGGGATCCTTGCCTTGACATGCACAGGTCCGGCTGCAATGAATCCAAAGGGAGCGGGGATCACAGGTTATCAAGTCTGTAGAAAGGTTGCCCATCCCAGACAGAGAACCAAGAGTACAGCAGCAGCAGCAGCAGCAGCAGCAGTTTCCTAAGCAAATGGCAGCCAGCTACGTCGCAATTGACACCATATAGGTAGTGCTGATACTCAACTTTTGGATACTAATGATCATGATGTCCTTATGGACTGGCTTCAGGGTCAGGAATGAGTGACACGGGGTCACACTAGTTTTCTTCCTCCAGAGACGGTGGCTGTTGATGTGAGGGAGAAGTCCTGCCACAGCCATTGAAAATGCTCAGTGGTGGACCTGGACCTTTTTTTTTTGTTTGAAATGTTTCACTGCTTATCCAAACAGCTTCTTCAGTTTGAGCAAGTTAGTTAGGGAGACCCCATCTATGTCCCGTCCCAATTAGCGTAGTTAAGTGAGGACTACCCTTTATGTTATTCTGAATAGGGTTGCACTGCCCCAACGGAAACCTTGCACTTTGTGAGTGAAAAGAATAGCTGGCAACTTTGACCAGGAGAGGCTTTGCACAGCTTTGCTTCATGCACCAACTTGCATCCATTCAGAGATTGGGTGTCTCTGCTTGTAGTCATGCATGTCTTAATTACACTTAAGAGTCCAAATGGACTATTTGCAATGCACTTCTATATGGGCTGCCCTTGAAGACCATCCAGAAGCTGCAGATAGTAGAAAAGGCAGCGGTGCAAGTTGTGAGCCCCTTTCAGTCTGTGCAGACCACACCTCTGCTCTCAAGCTGCCCTGGTTGCCAGTGTGTGCTTCCGGATTCAATTCAAAGTGTTGGTACCTAGAGTTTATAGTTACCCATAGAGCTCTCCCTGGCATGGGATCAAGTTATTTATGGAAACACCTCATATCCAGGAGGGGAGAAGCACGTTATGGGTCCTGTCTATTAAAGAGAGCCACCTGGTAAGACACAGGAAGAAATCAGAAATTGGTCTTTTACAGGACACAAAGATGTGGCTCAGGGTGTCTGTTGTGAATTTCTTTGATTAAATATTTTATCTTTCTGTTAATGATTGGGGAGGGAAGGAGTTTATATCTGCTGATTGTCTATTTATTCTGAATATTTTTATTCTTTTGCTGGATGAATTGCTGATAGCTATCCAGACTCACTTCTTTGAGATGCACCCCAGTATATTTATTTATGACATTTATATGGCTGTTTATCCGTCAAGAACTTACTCTACATGGCATACTGTAATAAAGAGTATAACAACAAATTTAGTCCTCTTTAAAAGATAAAGGAACAACTCCCTCATTCAAGGAATAGCTCATCACTGCTGGAATCCACTCACATTATGTATCTTGGATTGCTTTAATAAGCTAGGAGAGGAATGGGTGTAAAGAGCAGGTGGCTGAGCTCGGAGTCCTAAAAAACCCGTGTCCACTTTCTCAGGCCTTGAAACGGATTCCAGATAGCAGAGAAGACTCCTCCCCAGGCATCTCCTACAACAAAGCTCAAGTCCAAATCCAAATGATTTGGAGCAACTTTGTCCAATAAATGTTGAACAAATTGTTCCACATGTTCCTGCACGCTCTCTGAGCCCTTCTACTCAAGAGGGCACATATCACCCAAAATTGGGGCAGCAATATGTAGATCCAATAAGGGGTTTGGGAAATTTGCCCTCATTATCACAAGGTAGGCCTCGATAGTGGCTCTAACCCAAGTTCGTTTTTCAGGGAGCACTAGCGATGCTCCAAACATTTCTTTCTGTTTATTCCATAAACTGAATAAAGTGATGGAAATTTATTCGTGAGGTTATATTCATGGATGGCTTTAGTTTAATCAAGGATGAATTATATGATGCTAGTCATCTTTGCAGGCACTGATATTGTAGTTTAATAAAAATGTTTTATTGCCTTTTTTTAAAAAAACAAAATTATAACAGTAGAAACTTTCTAAGACATATTGAAGAGCTTTCTTAGTGATCTATGTAATTGGGGTGGAACTATTGGCTGAAGGAGAGGGGGAAGTAAGCAGGCATCCCAGCCTGGCATCCCTTGGTGGGAAGAAATGGCACAGAGCAGACAAGGGGAGCCTTTCTCTCCTGGCTCCCAAGGGAACGCCGTCTCTCTGGTGAGGTTCTTGTAACAGACGGGATCAGCTCTATGCTTTAGCCCATTCCTAGAACTGTCCTGGTTCCTTGTGCCCGACAGGAATCTTACATGTCAGAGCTCAGCTTAGGGCTGAACTGCACAACCGGCTCGCCCTGTGCACAACAACACCATCCTCCCTTTGTCCCCTCAGCCCTTACGGAAGGGAGCCCACTTTTCTGGATCCAGCTCAGCTCTTGGGCCATCTGGCCTGGGCTGGCTCAGGGGGAATGGATGGGTTTCCCTACCGTCCTTCCCTTCACCTCGGTTGGCTTTTGTGTACCATAACAGGAACATCCTATCTTCATCAGCCAAGCCCAGGGCTGTTGGGTGGCTGAAGCCTTTCTTTTTCTAAATTCTTTTTCTTAGCTTTTCTAGCCAGCATCCACTGAGAAGTCAAGCAGCTTAAGGGTGCAGGGCAGAAAAGTTCTTAGTCAAGGTTGGAGTTGACTTGAAATGAAAGTAAATTACAGTTAAACTCTTTATTATTTTTAAAGCTTTTATGTTTATTTAGCAGCATCAATTTATGTATCATCTGGGTTTTATTATTATTCTGTTTGAAGATCATATCCTAGCCTTGCAAAAGGGCCTGTACTTCATCCTTCTGTACACATAATCCTCAGTCATCTTTTAAGAGAAGAAAGGAGTCCATTGTACAGGACTAATAAAGTAGGAAAAATAAAAAAATAAAGAAGGAAACAGAAGGAATTCAATGATAAAAAATTAAAATGCCTGATGTGGTCTTTAAACCTCCAAGACCGCAGCCTCCCTCTAGGCTGGTCATCACCTGTACCCAATGCAAGCCTCCATGTCACATGAAGAAAGAAAACAAAGCAGGGGGGCATCTAAATTCCAATCCATTCATCAGCCGAAGGTTCTCTTTTAGTAAACGTCTCTGTGCTGCAAGACCATTCCTTTCGTTGCAACAGACAACATGGAAGCCAAAAGCAAACCATTTTGCTCCTAAGTTCCAAGGCATTACAGGAAGGCAACCCCACCTTGGAGCCTTCCCTCCCTTCTCTTTCCTCTCCTGCTTTTAGGGAAGAGTCAGACAAACTTACTCATCATTCAGCCCACATCGCCGAGTGGTAGGGTTTCCAAATTTTGTGAGTGTGTCAGTGAGTTCCTGGTAGAGGGTGTCCCCCAGGGACCGAGGGATCCCCTCCCAAGCCAAGATCAAGATGATGACCACGGCATTCTGGCAGTGGTGGCCAGTACGGTGTCTCACCAGGCACAGCAGTTTCTCCTCCACGTTGTGCCTCCTGATGACCTGGAAAGCAAGCAAAGATGTTGGTAGGGCCAAAAAGGGACTCCCCTTCTGCTCCTTTGGCAGGCTGGACTGCCTCCCTGGACAAAGCAACTTGGCAAGACTCAGCCTCAACTGGACAAAGCCATGCCATGACCAAGTTTGGGCTTCCTACAGGGGACTACTTGGCTGGATAGGGCCTTGCTCCAGGCTGGCTTGGTAGACTAGCCTCAAGCCAGAGGACTTGAAGGTTAGAACTTCTCCCATGGCTGCACTCTTGCAAAAGATAAATGGCCGAGTAACCTAACCCTCTCTAAGCATGGGGACTCTGAGCTATCAGAGTTGAAAGACACCCCATTATCACCTTTCCTTTCAATTATTTGCAGGGCTCAGGGGCCAGTCAAAATTCACTTCAACTTTCTAGGACAGAGTTTCTCAGCCTTGGCCACTTGAAGGTGTGTGGGCTTCAGCTCCCAGAATTCGCCAGCCAGCAGTCCACACAGCAGTCAGATGGCCAAAGTTGAGAAGCCCTGCTCTAGGGCAGCTTCTATGTTTCCTCACTGACCCATTTTGCGATAGGGCAGCCGCGAGAGCTCTTTCCTTCCTTCCCGGTATAGAGCACCTTTTCAATTCTGATGGCTTTCCCCTTCTCGCCATACCTGGTGGGGAAAAAGCAGAACATCAGCACAACTGACATTGATGAGGCTACCTGAGCAAGAACATTTTTAAAAACTTACTTTAAAAAAATACTAATAATACATAAAATATAAAACAGAAACATTGCATGAAAAAGTTTGCAGAATATGAAAATTAGGAGAAAGTAAAGCTACTCTACTGGAAGAAGCATATCTCTTTTGTCTTAATACATCAACTTGAATTAAAATAAATATGGTTTCATGCAAATTGAATTCTAATGATCATGATCAATAGTTAAATGTAAGAGTTATGAAAGTGTTAATATTCAACTATTATAAGAAGCAAGTTTTAGATTGTTTCGCCTTTGGTTCAATTATGTCCCTTTCTTGGAGACTGCCTGGACAAGTCCCTGCAGTTTTGGAAAGGTTTTTCAGAAGTGGTTTGCCATTACCTCCTTTCCAGGGCTGAGAGAAAGTGACTGGCCTGGGTCATCCAGGTGATTTTGGGCCTAAGATGGTACTAGAACTCAAGTCTTCCTGTGTCCAGCCTGATGCCTTAACCACTAGGCCAAACTGGCTCTCCAAGTTCCAGATTAGCAGTTAATTAGCAATTAAAAAAAAATCACAATAGTGCAAGTGCGGCCTCTTTCGTGAGCGCATTGTATGGCTATGTGTACACGAATAAGGGGCAGAGCAAGTGTTGCAATGGATCTTGAGGAAACTGCTGCTCTGCACTATTCTGCTCCTTTTGCTGGCTGGGTTTTAGCATTCACACAACTTGCTAATCACCCTTGTTCTGACTCATTACTTATTCATTATGGCAAGCAGGAAAAAGGATTTGGAGGATCAGGTAAGAGGACAATCCTCATCCTTGGGAGGGAAACAAAGATGGAATATGGCTTCCCTTCTCTGGATGGTGAAGGGGGATCTCTTCCAGTGCTTGGAGGTCCTTCCCCAGCCTCCCTCCGGCCTGCCTCTGCAGCAGTGCCCTGCCTTTGAGCTGCAAGGGTGATCAGGGAGGGCTCACTTAGGAAGTACTCAGAGCACCAAGGTGTGTGTGAGTCCATTGCAAAAGTAGAAACCCATCCAGAGAAATAGAGACACATGGAAATGGCAGGAAAAGACCTGGGGGTCCATTGCTTCGGAGGTTTTTTTGCTTGCTTGTTTTTCTGTTTATTATTTTTCCCTTTTAAAAAAATCTTTTTTTTTTTTTGCAAGATGCGATGGACATGTGTTTATCCCCAGCATGTTTAAACTAAATTACTTGTCATTGATCCATTACCTCTGCTGGAAGTTGGTTCCAAGCTCCTGCTACTCTTTCTGTGAAGTCATCCTTTCTAAATCCATGTCTGTGTATCCCTGCATTCCCTTTGTAGTGCAAGCCTCAAGGACTCCTGGACGAGATTCCTTAATGGATCCATATTGTAGCCCATAAATCAGACTAAGGTCAGATTAAGGGTGGCAGAAAGGGCCGGGGCTATTCCTAGTCCCAATACAACACTCTGCTTTAGAGCGGTAGTCCCTAACCTTTGCAGCTATGTGGACAGGATGGAAGGAAAAGCTTCGTACCAAGCCAGTTTAGTTGACATGGGGAATTTCAGCAAAATGGTGTACCTTGATTTCAGCAAAGCATAAAATCCTACCCCAAAAACCCGCTAAAGGGAGCTGGACAACACTACTTGTGGATGGATAGAGCGCTGGTGGATGGGCACAATGCACATGAATGAACATCAGGGGCTCCACATTAACATATGGGGAATGCTAAAAGGTACATTCCACGGCCATCTTTACAAGAGGGACTAGGAAATATTTCAAACCATCAGATTTTCAGATGACATAGAAATGGTGTGTGGCAGTGGGGGCAAATGCATTAGAAGAGAGTGCTAAAATTCAGGGGACAAGTTGCAATGATTGATGGAGGAGGATCCGGCAAGATAAATTTCAATATGTAAAACCTACAGTATAGCAGGAAAAACCAATGTCATAATTATAGGATGCAGGAAGAGAAAGCAGACAGCAAAATATACGAATGGATGTGACTATGTTGGTGGATCACAAACTGAACATGAGCCAACAGCCCGACGCAGCTGCTAAAAATGCAAATACAATCCTTGTCCTCATAATCCATTTTCTCTGTCAAGGTCAAGAGAAGGCCTCCTTATTCTGCTAAAAAATTACTGGCTTCATTTCTGGGTATGCAAAATTGATAAGACTAGTGGAGACTTTTTCTTTTCAAATTCTTCAGGATCCCTACGTGACTTACCGTTCCTCCATAAGTTCTCTAATGGATGCCACAGTTGGTCCAGATCCCAGATGAGTGTAATATGGCCCCTCATCTTTTTCAACTATTTGTTCTGTTGAAAAAGCAAGAACAAGCAATTATTTGATTCGCTTTTTGTGGACAAAAATCATTGACTGATGACAGGTCACTCGAGGGACTCTTCCAATACTGAACAAGCACCCAGAGCAAACTTTAAATGCCTTTTGTAACTTGGGTTCTTTTCCTGGCATAAACAGTGAAAGGAGTCTCTCCGCGTTTCCTTTTCTGTTTGGCAGACAAGGGATATTCCAAAGAAGTAAATCTTGCAACCTTTTCTCAGGAGCAGCTGAAACCTCAACAATAAAGGGAAACTACTTTCTCATGGCCACTTTACTCACTACCTCCTTTCAACTTTCAACCAAGTAAATACTGGACAGTCAATTGCTGCACTGGATAGTGTTCAACTGTTTAAAAAAATCTCCCTGGTCAACAAAAGATAATTAAAGCAAAATATTTTAGATTAAAAAAAAAACATCTGGGACAGTGCCACTGTAAGGACCAAACAGCGCTAATGCCTATATGATGAACAACTCAGAAATCACACTTTGGCCCAGAGAACGAGTAGCTGCAAAATGAGCTCCCCTCCCCCCCCACAACAGCCCCCATTCATCCCACAGAGCTTGGGAAGGATTTCTGATGCTGTCATTCTACAGTGTTTCCA
This sequence comes from Pseudonaja textilis, assembly GCF_900518735.1. Next base: position 4,720,005 of record NW_020769384.1, read on the forward strand.
CACGAGGTTCGCCTTGGCTTTCTTCCTGCCCCAGAACAAAATTCTCTCGACAGGAGAGAAAAAAAAGTTCGTCTTTCAGCCCAAGGAGTCAAGAAAGCTACAGACAGACACATCAATCTTCCTAAATAAATGTCCTTCTCCTTTTCCTGCAGCACTTCTGGAATGAGGAGCTTCTTCCAGTTCATAAAATATACCTCACTCTAATAGCTTTGTAAGATCAAAGAATGATCAAAGGATGGTGCTGTTAACAGACACCTAGCCCAGCTCAGAAAAAGAGCTGGTATATCCAGGTCAGATACATTTAAACAGAGTCCAGAGAAGGTTAAGCTTAAGCTAGCTGTTGCACCCCTCTCCCCACCCACCAGATCACTCCTCCCCATTCTAAGCCCCCTACTACCTTCACTTCATGGGGAGACCACAAAGCAATGCAGCCCCCCCCCCCAAACCTATCCAAAACAGACGTATGACAGTCTTAAACAGACTGAGAACTAGATTTGGAGGGGGAGAAATGCCATGTTAGTTGTTGAAAATGAAGACTTTTCTGCAGTCCCCATTCCTAAACCAGAACATGGTCCTAAGGTAACCAAGCCTTATCTCAACACAACGAAGAACAGATGAGATACTATGTGGGTTCTTACAGCATCCTAAACCCAGATAAATAAAACATAATTGCTGTGCTGATCTATCATGTGGTGTTCAAACAGACTATTCTAGGATAACATGAGGGCTAAAATAATAGTCAGCTTTTCCCCCCTAAATTACAAACTGCCCAATTCCATTTTAGCGTAGTGTATTGTGAGAAGCCAGCCAGAAGAGTATTTTTAAATAGAAGAGTAGGATAAAATAGTTTAAATACTTTTAAAGAAGTTAGCTACATAGAATCATCTAAGGCCTCTCCATCATCATCAGACTGGTCTCTCCAAGGACCACAGCCAAAGAACTATGAAATGAGTGCTTTCTGAATTTGATAAAAGAACTTCTGGGATGAGGGTGCAGGCACATTTCAAACAAAGAACTTAACTTCCAAGCTTAACACAAACTGCCTTCCAGCAAATCTTGATTTCAGAATCCGATTTATTGATCTAAGGATCATTTCCCTACTGAAAGGCTTTCCTTGGTGAGTTCAAAGCACTAGCAGCTTTCCCAGCTTGATCCAGAGAACACCAGAATCCAGATTCTCTGAAAAACAGCCAAGTCCTGTCATTCCTGATATAGTGCCAGTGTTAATTACTCCGAATATCAATTAGGGACTGAGTTGGCTTCGGGTACTTCCCTCTTCCTTCTCATAATTCGTATTTAAATTGCTTGCCATTCACTATCATTAGCTTCAATGCCGGTTAGCTTCAGTGAGCCTTGTTCAGAGTTTCAAAGTTCACAATTGGCTTTTCCAATTCGACTTGAGGCCAGGAATGGAAGGAGGGTTGCCTCTTTCACTTCCTATTCCCAAAATAAAGGAACTGAAAACTGAAATGAAAACAAAGCATATTCTGTCCTTGATTTGGAAAAGCAGCCCCAGGGCTGGTTTCAGCGTTTGCCATGCCAAGAAAGATCTGTCTGGACAGGGAAAGAGATGACGCCAAAGCCTTACATTTTGCAGCCAGCAACTTCAAAAGCCACTTGAGACATGCTGGACTCTGCGGGTCTCATTCCACAGCTGGCGTACACTGAACTGCGAAGCATCTCTGCCTTTCTAGATGAAGTTTAGAACCAAGAAAGTAATCCGATCCACGTCTGCGGAGATTCTCAGCCACCCAGGTCACAGCTATTTCAAAAGACAACTGGACTGTTTTTTGTCTTGACAAAGAAGGAAAAAAAGTTCCTCAAGGAAAACAAAACAGTCCACTTGCCTTTTGAAAAAGCACTTTGGGGAATCCGAGCCACAGCTCCCATTTTTGCTCTGCAGGATGCTACTAACAAAAGTTTGCTGTTTTTGCCTGTCTGCTTAGTGTAAGTCCAGCTGGTTTATTAATTAGACCCAGAAAGTGCCTGGCTGTCCAAAGGACCCAGTACAGAAATCCTCATCTTGCCAAAGCCCCAACTAGGAGAAATGCAAATAAATGTTTGGTCTGAGATCCAATGCCGGAGAGAAACCATTAGTTGCCAATTAAGACTCTCTCTTAAAAACTGTTCTTTGAATTATTATTGTTCTGCATTAATGCTACAGATCCTCTAGCCCAAAGTAATTCTGTGGCCTAAAAATATCTGCCAAAGTAGACTGCACGGTGTCCAGCAAGGAAGTCTAACCTGCTTAGAATTCAACTAGTGCAGAAACCATGGTCAACTCAGGTCCTGCTGCTTGACTGGCCTCATTTGTGCTGGGAAGCAAAGCAAATGGTCCTGGAAACCCAGAGCTGCTGGCTCAGCTGGGAGCTCAAACACCCTCCTGGAAGAAGGCAGTGAGATGGGGTTGGCCATTTAAAGGCAGGGGAACTTTTCTTATTTGGGGAAGCTCTGAAGAATTCTCAGCCATGGCAAGTTTGAGGATTCTTCAGCCTCTCCAGGAGAGGAGAGGAGAGGAGCTGTTTGCTTGTATCTTCAATACCTTTCCATTCATGCCTACAAAAAACAGACTCCGTGGTAGACCGGCTCATCACCTTCTCAATTAGTAGAGAAGTAGCTGGTACAAATGATAGGCACCTTGCCTTAGATGACGACCCTTCAGCAGCCTTCCCTGCTTACTTCCTGACAGGTACAGGGCCCCTGTCCTAGTAGCAGAGGTGCAGGGCCCCAAAGTGGAGCCAAGCCCAACAGCATCTTAGCATCTGTGCCTCAGCTTGCCTGGGTGACTACTCCCACCGTGGGTCTTCATAGGTAGCGAGAAACAGGAGCATCTTGGGGGAAGCCAGGGGCGCTGCAGCCCTTTCGGCAAACAAAGCAAGGCAACTTCAGCAACTCCCTGAAAGCTGGACGGGCCACCTGTGCCCAGACAGCGAGCCTCTCCTAAGCATTTCTGCCTTGATTTCAAACATCTGCCTTTGAGAGCCAATGGAGCTGCTCTGTTTTTGCTCATGATGTGACACAGAGTGGGGGTCCCTGACCCCCAGGATGCAGCTTGCAATTGGGCCATGGCCCATTTGTTCGGAACCAGGCCCTGCAACCAGCAAGGGAGCGCATGCACGCAGCTCCATTTGCACAAGCATGCATGCCTGCCACTCACACTGAGTCGTTTCTTCTCTCCACCCCCACCCTCCCCACCCTCACTCACCGGTCCACAAAGCCAGAAAGGTTGGGGACCATTGGTACAGAGGTACCTGGGAAGTATGTGAGCCAGCTCCTCTCCTCTTCTAGCTTTTGCCCCAGCAGTGCAGCCCATGTTTAGAAGCAAACAGAAATCACTTTCACCTACAAGGGGATGCCACACTCACCTACTTGCTCAGACTATACCATGATCTCCATGCTGGATTCAATGTGGGTTGCAGGGGAAAAGGTGTCTCAGGTAGGCAGTCTCACTTCTCCTTCACATCCTCCCTCCTCTCTGCTAAAGGAAGCCAACCTTCCTTTCATGTTTGCAAAGCCCCCCAGGTGGGAGAGTGTCTCGGACTTACCCACACAGTCACAAGTTGGGAACTCAGCCTGAGCTCGCTTGGCAGGCGTGTCCAGCAAACTTTTGGTTGGGGTGTCCAAGTATTTCAAGGGAGATTCCAAAAATCCACTGAGAGTTGGCAAAAACGGCTCTTTATTCTTGGTTGGCGTTCCTTCCAGGGTTGCCGGGTCTGTGTTTTGGTTTTCGTCAGAGTAAAAGCATGTGGTGGAGACCACTGTAATAGCACCAGAGGATTCTATTTTTATGTGTTTCGGGGATCGGGGGGCAAAGGGGTCTTCTGAGGATTGACTGGCCCCTGGAAAGAGGGAGGTTTTGAGACCCGTATTGGGAGTGTCTGCCAAAGGTTGTGCACCTTCCTGGGCTGAAGGCTGGACAGCAACATCCAAGCCATTTGGTGGCTCTGGAGACTGGCTCAGAGAAGAGAGTGGGAGCAGGGGGGAAGGGGGCTGAATTGGTAGAGGCCCCTCATTGAGAAGCAGTGGGGCTGGAAGATCTGGATTCTGAAAGGCGAAATTTTCACCAAACTCAGTCTCAAATTCTTTGATAAATTCCTCCAGCTTGTCATCCACTGCAGTAGGATTCTGGGTGAAGAATGGATGGGCTGTTGAGTTAGTTGTCCTGTGGAAGGCTTCCTCGTGCCCATCGCTGCAAGCCACAGCAGAGGAGCATGGAGCAGAGCCCGGCCCAGGGTCGCTGGCTAGGGGCACAACTTCACAGGCAGAATTCCCTGGGAAATAACGCTGGGTCTCCTCCTGGCCAGGATGGCAGGTTTCCTGAGTGTTGGAAGCTGGGCTTCTATTTTCAAGTAGCTTCTGCAACGGAGACTTCTCTGAAAGGCTGGTGGCCAGGGAAGCGGGAGACAAAAGCTTGGTAGGAGTAGAGAGGAGCTGTTCAGGTTGAACCTCTTTTCTTGGGCACTTGAGAGTGGCAGCTGCACGACAGCCCTCCAGGCTGATCTGCCTTGCGGGCAAGAAGAGGGGCTGAGAATCCTTCTGCCTGGACTTCTTGATGTGGATCTGCTTGCGGAAGGGCTTCTTGGAGCCACCGTTTTCAGGCTTCTTCTTCCTCTCCTTGACTGGCTTCTCCAGCTGCTTTGGAGGCGTCTGAGCTTGAGCCCTGGGAGCCCACCAGTGGGGCAGCAGCTCCTGCGTCCCCCCATGAGCTCCATTCTGGTCCAGGAAGAGGCTGCGCTTGTGGTGAAGGTGCTGCTGCAGGGCCTTCTGGGTTTTCTTGTGGAAACTGCTCTCCTGCAGGAGCTGGGACAACTGGGGGCTGGAAGAGGGGGAGTGGTGACAGCCAGCATGGGCGTTTTCGTCCTTGTGGGTGAGGTGCTCCTGCTTTGGTTTGGCCACCCTTGCTTTGCCTGGGATGCCTCCGGGCTGCTTGAAGACAGGCCGCATGCAGCCATTGGAACTGCCCAGCAGCTGCTCCAGCTCCGCCATGGTGTCACTGACCAAGGAGGATGGGGAAGGGCTGAGGTGCGGGTCCCACCCTCCGACTTTGGGCTTCGTTTCTTCCCTCTGTGGCTCAGTGAACTCTGCCTTCAGGGGGGTAGAGTTGCAGGTAGGAAACAGACCATCCGATTCCAGATGGCCATTGCTGCGGTCAAGGCAATAGGGGGCTTCATCCTGAGCACATTTCACCCCCTGTGGCCAGGAGGGGGATGCAGATGCCACTGGAGTTGGGAGCAAGCGGTGACTCGCCTCAGACCTGGAGGTGTGGCTCTGGCACATTCCAGCACTAGACACAGGTAGCACCATGCTGGGGGTGTGCGCTGAGAGGAGGGGAGGCTGCTCTTGGGAGCCAAAGGCCAGAGGGCTTTGCATGGGGCTCCCAGGAGGGGGCAGAGCCTGCGTGGCCGGCTCTGGAAGAACCGTGGAGAGCTGGGTGAGGGCTTCGATTGCAATGGCCGTCTGGAGGCTAATGTTCTTCTCCTTTGCAATGTTCAGTGCACTTTGAGAAAGGGGGAGGGCTTCCAGGGGGCCCAGAGTCACCTGCTCGCCTGCAGCCGGTCCCTGCTTGGCATTAGCACCCCTGTCTAAGGGAGGCTGGGGAACTTGGCCGAAGGGCTGGGCAACACAGCTCTCCTCTTCTCCAGTGGCTGATTGGATCTTCTTCTCCAGCCATTCCAAGTAGTCTGGGCACTCAGGACCATCACAGTTGCAGTTGGGCGGTTTCATGCCTTGCTTGGCCAAAGTAAGTGCAGCTTTGAGGGCATTCAGATCCTCAATTCCAGGGTAGCTGTTGGGAGGAGGCATTGCCAAACCATCCTCTACCTCACGATTCATCTCAGCGTTAAATTTTTCATACAGCTGCATGCTTAATGCGGAAGGGGATGCGAGAGGTGCCAACCCATGCGAAGACATGGCAGCCTCTGCTGCTGCTGAGAAAGCCACTAAGTTTTGAGCATCCTCCAGGTTGGCATTGCTGCTGGAAGAGTCTCCCTGGCTCAGGACAGCAGGTGTGCTCTCCCAGCAGGTGACCTCTTGCTTGGCGCGCGGGCTGCCAAGCCACATGCCGGGATCCATTAGCATGGCCCCTCCTCCAGCAGCTGCTTTCCCTTCGCCATTGGCCAGGCCAGCGGGGAGGGCGTCTCTTAACCTTCCTTCTTCGGCATGGCTAAATGGCTCTTCTTCCATGTGGCCTGTTTTGGGTCCATCAACCAAACGGCTGTCCAAACTGGTCTGGAAAGGAAATTACAAAAAAAAAAAAAAATTAGTTTGAAAATGGCCGTTTCCTTTTAGTCTTTTCTAGAAAGAAAAAAAGAAAAAAACAACAGCAGCATCTTAAAAATGAGCACATGGAGTGGGATATATTTCTGTGAATTAACAATCGGCCCATTTCAATCACCTAGTTTCCAAGCCTGTGATCCAGCAACCCCAGGGGTCCAAAAATATGCTGGAGGTGCCATTTTGCCCCCCAACAGTCACCATTTCATGAAACGGTCACCATTTCCAAAGAGAATTTTAGATATAGTGATTAAGATGCTGGCCTAGAAACCAGGAGGTGATGAGTTGCAGTCCTGCCTTAGGCTGGGTGACTTTGGGCAAGTCACTCTCAACCCAATCAAACTCATAGGGTTGTTGTTGGGGGGGGGGAGGAAGAGGAGGAAGCAGCATTAAGTACGTTGAGTTACTATAAGGTAATATAGGTGGGATAAAAATCTAATAAATAAAACAAAGTATAAGTTTTCATAAGTGGCACGTATAAGATTTAGCAAAATCTGATGAAGAACTCCATAATCACAATAACATGTGATTTCACAAGATTTCAGCCACTCAAAGCAAAATTAAAATATTCCTTATTTAATTTGGGGAGTTTTGGTATGTCATCTGAGGATGTCACATGTGATATCCCGTAGTACCCAAAGCCTGGTTCAAACAATCATCATCAAAACTTTCACTGATAACAGAGCTTGGGGAGATTCAACACAGAGTTCCTGGAAGTGCCAAGAGATATTTATAATAGAGGCCGAGGAACTTAAGAAATGAGATTCAATGGTTGGGAAAGTTTCTAATTCAAATCCTAAGCAAAGGTTTTATTACGAAAGGTCGAGCAAGGATATTTGATCCTGGACAGATTAGAGATCCTGACTGGGGTGATCTGTGGTAGATACACAGTTGTGGACTTTCTAGGAGGTAATTGAAATAACAGAGTGATCAAAGAGGGCTTTGAAGTTTAACTTTGCTGTTGATTAACCTGTTAACTATTTTTTTTCTTTGTGTGTGTGTGTGTGTATGTGTGTGTTTGTGACAGGTAGGTCAAATTGGGTTGCAAATAGTTGTAGAAGTTTATAAATCTAGGGCCTGTTTTGCAAGGGGAAAGCTATTATTATTGCAGTATATTTGTCAATGTACAACTAGGGGAGATAATATGTGTTTTTGGTTTTTTGTCCTCTTAACATGTTTGTAATATTTTTGTCTGGATTTTTTTGTCTCTGTAATTTCTTTTTCATTTCTTTTGGATTTTGCATTTTAATTTTCTGAATAAAAAAAAATGTTAAAAGGAACCAAATCCCAGGATTTTCTATTCGTACCTCCAGGGTATAACAGATGAGACTCAACTGATCAACTCAGACATGAGACAACAGTTTATGATTTTGGTGACAAGCAACAGGAGGGAGGATTTTGTGATTACTGCTGAAAACAGAATTATGGGTCCCTTCGGTGATTGATTCAGAAACCTAAAAGAAATTCTGTTCTGGGCTCAGTAGATTCCAGCACCCCCTATCCTCCAGTGAGTGAAGAGATTCAGAAAATATCAACCAGCCTCAGCGTGGGTGTGCACACACACACGTACACACACACTCAGCCGATTTGCTGCACCCAATCTTGCTGAAAGAGTCTGAAACTGACTGGCAGTAGTTTCCGTGTGCTTTTAGTCTTGCAATTTAGATCTCTATGAGGTCTCTCTAACTGACCCATAGGAAAAATAGATGATTCAATCAGCTCAGCTCAATGACTGAATCAGATTCAATCATTCCACCAGCTGCCACTGATCCAGGAGAAAAATAAATCTGTTCTTTATTGCTATCCCCCAACGTTGACATAATAGAAAGCAGGCATGAGATGATGGTTTGTTCAAAAGAAAAGGAAGAGATAAACCTTCAAGTAATGGCACCATTACTATTGCACTGAATAAAAGGGCAGAGAAACTGAGCTGGATTGCTTTATAAATTTTGAAATAAATATATAAACAACTCTGCTTTATCAGCAGTTCTGCAAACAGTTAAATTTCCTGCTATTTCTACCCTGATTATTAGCTGCTGTAGTTTTTTGCATTGGGGAAGAGAGGGATATTAGCGCTAAGGAATACCAACAGACTCCAAAATTCCACTCAAACAGAGTCAACGATTACTTAATTTTTATGTTACTATTTTGCACATCCTCGCAAGGCTCTTCATTGCACAAATGTCCCAGGCTAAGTAAATTTTTATTTTGGGGGAGGGGAGTTTGACACTGACAAAAGTGCTACTTTTCCTCAGCAGGCTTGCAAAAGCCAGGCTGTTGGGCGGGGCGGGGGGAGGTAGGGTGCCCATGCTGTCCTTGGACAGAAGCCCGGGAACATGGCAGGGACCTTCAGCATCCTGACCAGTATTGGTGTCCTCTCTCTATCAGCATCCCTGACTGCTGACAGTCTATTTCTGCTCCAAGTCCTCCAGTGAAGAAGAGTTCACCAAATTCTGAGGAAGATTGTTTCATGGGTTAAGATGTGTTAACCTTCAGAATTCTTTCCTGGTGTTTGGCCAAAATTTATTTCCCTGTTGTTTAACCCCTTTCTTTCTTGTCCTCTCTTCTGTCCCATCTTCTGACAGTCCTTTAGATACTTGAACCCAGCTATCTATCTCCTTCAGCTTCTCTTTTCCAGGCTGGCCACATCCAGTATGTCTAGCTATTCTTTGTCATTTTTTCTTTCCAGACCTTTAAATTGTCTTGGATGTTTTTCTCACAATACACTCCAGTTTGTTTATTACATTTTTATCTCACCTCTTATACTTAATAAGTAACTCAAGATAACAAACCTCCATCCCCCTCTTCTTTTTCCCATAATAACAATCCTGCAAGGTGGGATAGACTGAGAGATCTAGCTGATAATTTTGTCATCTAAAAGATAGAGGAGGGAACTAGAGGGTCAACTTTACTGGGCTTAATTCTTACTAAAAGAGATGAAATGATAGAGGGGGTTGAAGTTGCCGGAACTTTGGGGAAAGAATGACCATGACATATTGAAATGGAATATGAAACAAACACAGGCAATTGAACAAGCCAGGATCTTAAACTTTAAAAGAGCTGACTGTGACAAACTCAGAGAGAGCTCGGGAAGGATTCCATGGATGAAAATCTTAAAGGGGAAAACAACTCAAGAAGTTTTGGAAACTCTGAAAAATTTGGTTAAAAATGCCCAGTTCAGCACAATACTACTGAAATAGAAAAACAAGAAATCTAAGAAGAAACCAGCATGGTTACACAAAGAGCTCTCTGATAAACTGAAAGCAGGACAAGAAGCAATGGCTGGAAACTAAACAAGGAGAGAAGCAACTTAGAAAAAGAGAAATTTCCTGACTGCTAGAACAATTAATCAGGGGAACAGCTTGCTTCCAGAACATGTGGATGCTCCATCATTGGAGCTTTTTAAAAAGAGACTAGACAACCATTGACCTGAAATGGTATAAGATCTCCAACTTCAGTGTGAGGTTGGACTGCAGGAACTTGAGGATTCCTTCCAACTCTGTTATTCTGTTCTATTATTCTGGATCCATCCCTTCAAATGCAAAGAAAGTCCACAATGGCATAGGATCTCCTGCCATGGGCAGAGGGTTGGACCAAAGACCTCCAATGTCCCTTCCAACTCTATTATTCTATGTTCTACTTTCAATCTTCTTTCCACAAGTAACAAAGAAATTTGTGGTCTTCCCCAAGAAACCATATATGGCCTGTCTGGATTGGCTCTGGAACAGCTGCCCAGATTGGCCTGAACAATTCACTTTTGTATCACCCATAACAGCAACACCCCTTAGCTAATGTCTCATTGCATATACAGTCATTCTCATTCCATGCAGCGACTCGGGAGCCCTGGTGGCGCAGTGGTTAGAATGCAGCACTGCAGGCTAACTCACTGCTCACGCCAGAAGTTCGATTCTGAGCGGTTCAAGGTTGGCTCAGCCTTCCACTCAGCTTTCCGAGGTCAGTTGGGGGCGACATGCTGACTCTGTAAATCACCTAGAGAGGGATGTAAAGCACTGTGAAGTAGTATATAAGTCTAAGTGCCATTGCTACTTCAGCTTGAGCCCCAAAGCCGGCTGCCACCAAAAAGGGAACCTTCTGTCCCTGTTAAGGGAATCCTATTTCAAGCTCTGACCAAAGAGCTGGTTTTGGTTTACTCCAAAAAAATGATGCACATGGATTCTGGGAAAGGCTTATGCCTTTGTTACATACTGTAAGCCAATATTAGTGGTACAAGAAGCCTGTTGTGTCCACCACAAGGCACTGTGGGGAGACATCTGAAAGCAATCACACCTAAGACAAAGCTTTGGGGGGTGGGCACCAGAAACGACACTCCCTTCCACTCTTCTGGGACTTCAGGGGCTTGAGATCTTTTCTCTCCAATGGGAGGGGCCAGCAGAGGGGAAACTGCTGCTGTAGCAAAACCATTGTGTGGGTGAATGTTTAAAGTTAACATGCAGGGGAAATCCATCAAGGGCTGGAGAACTATTTTATGGAACCATTTCAAACAATATTTCTTGACTCTGCTACAAGCATCCTTGTTGCTTTCACAATTCTAACCAAGTTTCTCATGGCCTTCCCTGCTTAGTCAGTAACATAAAAAAGAGCTTTGGACAGAATCCCTTATAAAAAAAAGTACTGGCTCATCCAAGGGTCCTCAACTGTGGGTCTTGTGACATGTCAGGCAGCCATAAACAAAGCTGCCCCCCACTCTGCATGGACCAGCTGCCTCTCGGAGTATCTGACTGGAGAGGGAAGGGCAGTCTGTAGCGCCACAGGGGTTAGAAAAGGTCTTTTTCTTGTCTTAAAAGGAAAGGAGGGGGTGTCTGCTTCTATGCTAACCATCGCAAATGTAAGAATGTTACCGTACTAAAGAAATTTTGTGATGAGGACTGAGACACTATTCATTAATTGCAGGCCCTTTTATTCCCCACAAGTATTCTCTTCATTCATATTAGTTGGGGTCTATTTCTAGAAGCCTGGACGTAAATAATATCTACAGACTATGCAAAAGAGATAATCAACCAGCCCAAAAGAGAAAAAGGCTCCAGCATCTCTCCACCAGTAGTAAGCACTTAAATCAGAATAGTTTAACCTCAAGGTTAACTTCAGACCAACGATCAGGTAATAAGCAATACCCCAATCAAGAAACTGCCAAAGAGCCATCAGTAAACAGCCCACCCAAAGAATCTCCAAGACCACTCCCCCCACCCACACACCAGAATATAAGCCAACAGCAAACAGTACTCCTTACTAGCATGGATGATGTTACCTAGTTAGGGTAATAAAATATTTCCAAGAAAATACGCAAGCTCAGAGAGCACCAAGGACCCCTCATGCTTATCACTCTCTACCAAGAGCAGCTGTGGGCCACTCTGATCATTGTATGATTCACCTTGTACCTGCTTACAGACAGAAATTTAAAATCATAAAATTATGGTTAAAACAGTGAAGTCTTAGACTGAGGAAGCAAAGTTAAAGCTGCAGACTTGCCTTGATTGCAGAGACTGGAGCATTTGGTTCTGCAACCCAACACGACAGACACAGACTTCAGAGGATAATTAGGACTGCAGAAAAAAACAATTACTACCCACCTGCCTTCAATTGAGGACCTGTATACTGCACCAGTCAAAAATAGGGCTGTGAAAATATTTACAGACCCCTCACATCCCGGACATAAACTGTTTCAACTCCTTCCCTCAAAACGACGCTATAGAGCACTGCACACCAGAACAAGAACCGTTTTTTCCCGAAAGCCATCACTCTGCTAAACAAATAATTCCCTCAACACTGTTCAACTATTTACAAAGGGTACACTACTATTATTGTTAATCTTCTCACCACTCCTTCTCACCCATCCCCTCTCACTTGACTGTTTCCTAGTATGATTTGATTGTTGATTGTACCTTATGACTATCATTAAGTGTTGTACGTTGTGATTCTTGATTCTTAATGAATGTACCTTTTCTTTATGTATACTGAGAGTATTTACACCAAGACAAATTCCTTGTGTATCCAATCACACTTGGCCAATAAATAATTCTATTCTACTCTATTTCTATTCTATTCTTGAAGTTGCCTCAACAGACTTGGACGAACTCACTGATAATGTGACATCATACATTTTGTGAGGACATATGTGTGCCAAGTAAAAGGCTTGTGCATATACAGTAACAATAAGCCTTGGTTTCTCAGCTAAGCTCAAGCAGTTGTGCCACACAGGAAGTCTACAGGAATGGAGATAGAATGCTGCACAATCAGGCCAAGAATGTATTATCAAAGGAGATCGGGGCATCAAAGAGAAGCTGCTCTGAGAAGCTGAGAATCAGCTCTCAGCAAATGAACTGGCAAATGTGTGGAGAAGCCTGAAGGACATCATTGGCTACAGCAGACCTCCCTCCTTCCCTTATTGACTCATCAACTGGCAAATGATCTGAATGTGTTCCTCTGTAGGTTTGAGAAGAGATCACTGCCAAATATTGCTACCGTCCCCATCTCAAATACACCAACAATAGCCAAATCCCCCATACCTGACCCCCCTCCCTCTGAGCCCCCCACCACTGGTGATCCTAGAAAAAGATGTGCAAGTCTATTTCATAGGCAAAAGAAGGAGGGGGTCAGGTATAGGCCCATATGGAACAACTCCTCCTTGCTTGAAAACCTATGATGAACAACTGGCCCCGTCTTCACCCTCATCTTTAATAAAACACCGGAGGTATGTTATGCCCCCTCTTGCTTCAAATACTCTTCTGTCATCCCAGTTCCCAAGAAACCCTCCATCAAGGAGTGGAATGACTACAGACTGATTGTTCTGACATCTGCAGTTATAAAAACCTTTGAAAGGTTAGTGCTGGCCCACCTGAAAATCATCTTGGATCCACTTTTAGACCCCTTGCCGTTTGCCTACTGTGCAAATACATTGGCAGATGATGCTGTCAATGTGGCATTGCACTACATCTTGCAACCTCTTGAATCCCCAAGGAACTGTGACAAGGGTCCTTTTTGTAGACTTCGGCTTGGCATTCAGTGCCATCATTCCAGAAATTCTTTACTTTAACCTGACTCAGCTACTGGTAGCTGTGCCTGTCTACACTTGTAGGTGGATTATAAACTTTCTGACAGATAAAAAACAGCAGGTGAAGCTAGGGAAAATCACACAGAAAACCTGTTCAATTAGCACAGGCGCCCCCAGGGCTGTGTACTCTCTCCATTGCTCTTCTCTCTGTATACCAATGACTGCATTTCTAAGGGTTAAAGTATTGAAGTTTGCAGATGATACAATGGTCATTGGTCTGAGTAAGAATATAGACAGAAGGTTGAACTACTGGCCCCGTGGTGCAGCCAGAACAATCTGGAGCTGAACACACTTAAAATTGGAGAGATGAAAGTGGATTTTAGGAGGAGCCCTCCTACCCTATCATCTTACTATGATAGGCAACAGTATCCACAGTAGAGATCGTTAAGTTTCTGGGTTCTATAATCTCCCAGGATTTAAAATGGACACCCAACATTAGAAGCTTCATTAAAAAGACACAACAAAGAACATCACTCAGAAAGTCCAGAGTGCCCAAGGATCTGCTGATACAGATCTACAGAGGAATTATCAAGTACTTCAAAACTATCTGGTTTGGTATGGATACTTCGGATTGCAGAAAAAACAATTGCAACCAGCTTGACTACACGAACCAGAAAGAAGGATGAGAAAATATCTACAGGCCCCCTTATGTCTTTATCCTGGACACAGACTGCATGCACAATTATTAGGCATTTTGACCATATCATGTAATGGGGGAGGATGTGGCCTAAGCAGATCAACACCCCATATCAAAGTGTTTATAATTATTAGGCAGCTTCTTTTTCTCATGGTCCAAAAAAGAGATTGAACTGATTCTGAAAAGTCAAAAATCATAAAAAGATTTTGAGAGGGATGCAGCACTCTTGAAATTGCTAAGATATTAGGCCATGATCAAAGGGCCACCAAATGTTTTGTTGCAAATAGTCCACAGGGTCACAAGAAATGTGTTGAGAAAAAAAGACGCACATTAACTGCCAAAGATTTCAGAAGAATCCAACGTGAAGCTACCAGGAACCCATTATCCTCCCGTGCTGTCATATTCCAGAACTGCAACCTACCTGGAGTGCTCAGAGGTACAAGGTGCTCAGTGCTCAGAGACAGGGACAAGGTAAGGAAGGCTGAAACCCGACCACCCCTAACAAGACACATAAATTGAAACGGCAAGATTGAGCCAAGAAATATCTGAAGACACAATTGTCACAGTTTCTGTGGACTGATGAGAGTGACTCTTGATGGACTAGATGGATGGGCCTGGGGCTGGATCAGGCACAGGCACAGGCACAGAGCTCCACTTTGACTCAGACCCCAGCAAGGTGCAGGTGGGGTACTGGGATGGGCTGGTAGTACGAAAGATGAGCTAGTCGGACCTTTTCAGGTTGAAAATGGACTTAAAATCAACTCCCAAACCTACTGCCAGCTTTTAGAAGACACTTTCTTCAAGCAGTGGTGTATATATAGGAAAAAGTCTGCATCTTCCAAGAAGACCCTGATTTTTGTGCAGGACAAGGCTCCGTCGCATGCACTGAAGTACTCCACTGTGTGGCTAGCCAATAAAGGCCTTAAAGATGAAAGAATAATGATCTGGCCCCCTCCTCACCTGACCTAAACCCTATTGAGAACTTGTGGGCCCTTCTTAAATGGGACGTTTACAGTGAAGGAAAACAGTACACCTCTCTGAACAGTTTTGTGGTTGCTGATGCACAAAAAGTTGATTGTCAACAGATCAAGAAACTGATAGACTCCTTGAATGGAAGGCTTATGACTGTTATTGAAAAGAAGGATAGCTATATTGGTCACTGATTTTTTTTCTTGAAATGTCAGAAATGTTTATTTGTACATTTTGAGTTTTTTGTTTATTATTCAGACAGAAATAAACAGATGGGCAAATTTTCATTTTTCATTTAGTTGCATAATAATTCTGCACATTAATAGTTGCCCAATAATTGTGTGCACATTTTTTCCTAAGAAAGCCAAAACCTCACTTTTACTTTCTTAAATGTTCAGGTTGAGGTTTATTCATGTCTGAGCCATCCAAACATGCAGCCACAACAGAAACCTCCAGTGACTCTTCTTTTCTTGCACAAAAATAATTCACAGCACCAAGCTGTTCAGAGCAAAAGGAAATCAGCAACGTGCTCCTCTTCTTAGCAAAGGAGTCAGCCTTTTCGGGGCCAAGAAAAACGCCCCCTTTTATAATGCAGGGGTGAAAATTTGAAGAACTTCTCTTTAAGTGGGCTTTCACTATATGGCATGGATTACAATGCCCATGCAACATGCCCACATCTATCTAAAGGTCTCCAGCATGGATGGGTGTCGCTGTCCTAAGTTGGAGACCAGACTTCTCCCAGCAGGGAAACACAAATCGCCACAAAGCAGATTGATAATTGAAGGTTTTGGCAGATGGACCACTCATATGACATAACTCGAATTTTAAATATTAGCAAGAAAAATAACAAAAATACAATTTGGATCAGAGGTCTCCAACTCAAAATGGTCACATACTTCATGACAATACTACATCTGAGGGCACAACCAATGATGTGAGCCAGAATATTTTGGTTCAGGTAAGCTGGTACAGCTCTTCCTCCCCAGCCCTCCTCACCCCTGAAAGCCAGCTCCTCTCTCAATGCCTCTTTGCCAAGGTGTATTGAGACTCTCGGCTCTCAGGTGCTTTTTCTGCAGAACCCAATTCCTCTCTCAGGTTCCTGAAGTGGCACTTGCTCTTTTTCTGGCTCAGGGCTGCTGCTGGAGGAGGGTCTTCTATGAACTAATAACAGAAGAATGTCTGGCTAGTTGGATTGAATTTTCCTTTGGTTAGAAAACTGCCACCACTGGCATTTTCAAAATTGCATGATGTTTGCCTTTCAAGTGATTGTCCTAAAACAGGAGGGATTTCACACCTCTTCTCCCACATAACAAAGCATGTAGCTCAAGTACCTGCACCAATTATAGATACTGAAATGAGCAGGTTAATTGGGACCATACTCACTTGCACAGGCAAATTCCAACCTGGGAGAAAATATCAAGTTAGGTGTCTCTAGGAGGGTTGTGGGGGGAGCAAACGATGCAGAGAGTTGTGCTATAAACTTTCCCCCTTTTATGTAACATCTCTCTCTCTCCCTCCCTCAATTAAATACATAAATTAGAACTTTTATAACTCTGCTGTGATTATTTTGATGAAAGCATCTGATCCTATAGAGACCTCTGGAGGCTATCCAAAATATGAATGACTTTCTGCACTCCTCATTAAATGTTAAGGAAAGGGGTTTTTTTTGGAATAGTGTCCTTTCTTTCCAAGATATTTCCTTCCTTTTTGCCTGTTCCCAAATGCTTATTGTGTGCTAACACCCTCAAAAATATTTCACCCATTGTTCCTGAGAAGTAAGTGGTTTTTCTGGGGTGAGAGGAAGGCAAAGTTTAAGAGGAGGAGGAATAAACCACGCCCCAAAAAAGAAAGGTCCACTGGTCTCCACACCAACTTCTGAAGGTTTGGCTGGCAGTGGCAGCCCCCACCCACCCCTGTCCATCAGTCTCCCTCACCCCGGCTGGGGTACTTTGGATACCGTGGACTGGGAGCTCAGTCTGGCATCCAGCCCACATGGCTCAAGGGGTCCTTCAACCTGAAGAGGGCTAACAGTGAGCCCACTCAGTTGCTACAGCAACAGTAGCAGCAAAGGGAAGTCATCACATGGACTTTAGGCTTTTAAGACCAAGAAAGGCAACATCGGCCAGTTATTTTAATTCCAGGGACCACTGATTAGTGGGAAAATGCATGTATGTTAATGTGTGTGCTTCTCATTCCCTGCTTTTCCAAACACAATTTCACAATTGCTTAGCATGTACCTGATAAACTGGCTAGGTAACACTCCTGCTCTGACTCATCTAGTGTTCCTGCAGCTGGGACTCTCAGAAGTCCATAATTTGGAAGCAAGTCCCTCTGCTCAATTTGCAGATTTGCCACAGAAGTGCATGCAGACCTGGAGCCCTATCAGATCATGCTCTGGCTTTGATCTTCACTTGACTTGAACCACCGGATGGCTGGTTTGTCCAGGTAGATCTGGAATAAGTTCCAGCTGAGCTCTGTACAAGACCCCCACCCACCCACAATACTATCACATCTGCTTGTGACACCTAATTTGAGAACTCCTAAATTATGAAAAATTAAGCCAGCTCAACCATTAAAATGCACTTTGAGATATAATTGCTTCATTGTTTCCGTGAACAGCTTTTCATTCAACTTTCAACTATTGTTATATTTTCTACAGATTAATTCTGTGCACGGTGAAATGTTTTATTTTTTTCTAAATTTACTTCTAAACAACCTCACTGGTGGTCCTTGCCCTGATGGTTGGCGAAAGGAAGAAAAACTCTGTCAATTTTCTCCAGACCATGGGAAAATTTATATACTTGAGTCATGTCCAATATTCTATCTGTTTGTGTAGGGAAGTTGTTAGAATCCCCCAAATTTTGATTGTTCCTATACTTGTTCCAGGTCTTTTCTATCCTCTTTTCAAACATGGACACCAACATTGTACATATTCCAGATGCAGACATATTGTAGACTTGTCTAACAGCAGCTTTGTTTTTAATCCCATTCTTAATTTCCCAAAAGCAGAATCCACAGATGCTACATGCAGACTTCACACTCATAATGAGCCACACTACAAAGTGAGATATTTTTCCTGGTGAAACCAACCTGGTTTCATCTGCAACCTTGGCCACCTCACCAGTTGCCCAAATAGAGCCCATTTATGAACATTCAGAAAGCCCCAATGCCAAGACAATTTTTTGTAGAATTTTCCTCCCTGAGAAACACACAGATCTTAGCTATGGCTGAATCTGAAAGGCCTCAATTCAAATCCCCACGGACAAACTCAAAGGGAAATCTTTTAGAACATCAATTGTCTTCCATTCAATGACTCAGATTCAAATGGGAGCAAAACTAACCTGGATTGACAGATCCAAGATGAAGAGGTTCCACCAACTGATCCCCATGGTCATGCTCCTTCTTAGCAAACATACGCTAAGAAGCCTCCAGAGGCTTTCTGAGGACCCTGGAATTTGGAGACGTGAGGTGCCTTCTGGGAGGAATCCAACTGCTTTTAAAATTCATGGTAAACCAGGAACATGTAAGATCCATCAAAAATCGAAGACTTCTTCAGTAACCCTATCCAATCCAAACTCATAATTTGTTCACCTCAGTCACATCTAGCCAGCTACA
Source organism: Pseudonaja textilis (assembly GCF_900518735.1). Next base: position 4,738,568 of record NW_020769384.1, read on the forward strand.
CCAATAGCAATTCTATTTTGCGGAGAAGCATATAATTTCATCTTAAATGAATCACAGCAGGGGTTTCCCAAATCTGCTACCATGCTGCATGACACTGGGCTATACACAAAGGGTTTTGCCTTTGCACATCAATTTACGTGTGCTTTGAATGTTCCATGAAAGCTCAGTCTGTAGACAAAAGATGGATTGCACTGCAGATCATACACTGCATTTGAATTTAATACCAATACGTTCTCTGTACGCAACAGCCTCAAAAAGTTTTGAATCATGTTCTACAACTCTGCAGGAGCTGCTCTGGGACTTTGTGCCTTCAAAGGAGCAACTGTATCTTTAAAATTATTTTCTCCTTTGAGCACTTGAGCTGAAGCAAAGGCAGAGGAGAAAGAAACAAATCATTGTTGTTCTAATGATGCATTAGCTGCAACAAAATTGCAATCGAGGGAGCAGATTTGGTAACAGAATGAAGCAAGTATTTGTAGCCTCAGAATTACAATTTAATTTTAGCTCCCCAAATACTAAACACAGCATTATTTGTGAGCAGGTACGGTTTTAAACATTGTTATACAGTACATAAAGTCACCATTCACATTTGTTGGATACTCATGTAATTTTTGTGATCTGTCTCTTTGTTCCTCCTTAACCCGGCAGCACCTGGAGCCTTTGTGCGTTCATCTCTCTCCCCCGTCCCGGCAAAAGAAGAGCCCCCACCGCCACCTCAGCCCACCCTGGGTTCCTCTCCTCCTCTGCAGACAAAGCTCTGCCGAGGAGCAGGGCAGATCTCATGGCAAAGGCCAATTGCACCCTGGATGGCTTTCCCCTCGCCTAAACGGTCCCAGGCCATCCAAGCAGACAAAGACGCTCCTTCTTTCTCGCTTGCAAAAGGAACCGATGCGCTCCGCTGCATCCTTCCGACGCACAAGGACGCGAGGCAAAGCGAAGCGCAAAAGGCCGGACAGTAAATAGTAAACCTGCCTGGTTTTAACAAAAGGCCGGCCAGTCGCACCAATGGGGACCCCCACCCCGTTTGGGCAACACAACGGTTCTGCATTCTGCTCCAGAAAGCTACAAGTCCTTTGTGGCTGAAGGTTTTCGCCGCACCAGCCACGGACCTCCGACACGAAGCCTGAGCCGGAGTCACCTTCGCCCTCACAAAGGGCCCGTCTCCACCCCTCTCACGTCCGGCACTCGGATCCCCCCCCCCCCCCAGCCGCCGCTTTGGGTCTTCATGCAAAGCGAAGGTTGGCAGAGAAACCCAAAGCTCCCCGTTTGGCAGGGCTCCGTTCCCGAGCTTGGCTCCCTCCGTCGGCGGGCGGGCGAGCGAGCGAGGGAGGCTTTGGGCGGCGGGCAGGCGGCGGCTGCATCCGGCCAAGCGCTCGCTCCCCGCGCCGGCCCTCCCAGAGCAGCTCCGGGACACAAAGGAGGCGGACGGACATCTTGGAAAGCTGCAGGCGGGCGAAGGGCGCCGAAGGAAGCACTTACGGTTGCCGAAGCCGCTTGGCGGAAAGCGCGCCCGGGTAGGCGGGCATGGAGGGGGCGGCGAAGACAAGGGACGGTCGCCGAGGAGGCAGCCCTGGTCTAGGGACTCAACCGACACAGACCCCCCCCTCTCCTCTCCGAACAGCTGTGGGGGCCATGATGCCTCCCGCACATTGCACGTACATCGCCAGGATGGCTGCGGTACTGCACGGAGTCGGAGCGGGCTGGCCTGCTGCAGGAGGCAGGAAGACGGTCTTCCCCCCTAGAAGGGGAGGGAGCCACACCCCGGCAGGCTCCGAGGAGGAAGGCCTGCGCCGCTCTGCGCCTCCGCCTGGGGAGCTGGGCCCGAACCCATCGCGCCCCAAAGTCCAGCGCTGCAGGGGCCTTCAGGGGCCCCTCGGCCACAGCAGCGGCCATCTGCAGTGCCTGCTCTGGGAGCCTCGTTCTGAGCCATCGGGCTCACTCGCCTGCAGCCGCCCCCCCATCAGGGGGGAGCCAACATCAGGCACCACTGCCTCCCACTTTTGACCTTCGCTTTCTGGTGCAACTTGAAAGCCCTTGAGCTGTGGAATTGCTCCACCCAGACACCTTCCCAGTCAAGCCTCCAATCACATTCCCAGGGCTGAGAAGTAAGTCGTGGGTCTGAGGACTCCACAAAGAACCCAAGCAGGTGAAGTAGGCGTTCTATCTGGTTACAACCCAAAGTTTTTTTCGGGCAGGGATATGTCAAACTTACCCATCCAATAATTGCATGTTACTAGATACATATTTCAAAACTCTAGTTGACTGCTACAAAATGAAGCCACCTTTCACCATTTGGTAGATGAAAATAGTGCTTTTAACATCTGGGACACATTTTGGCACAGAAGATATACACACTTTGGCTAGTACTATCACACCTATATCTGAGAATTCCCAGTCACCAACAGAAAAAATTCTGCTCTTTGATCACCATATCAATGGCAACCTCCTCAAAATTAAAATGGCAGACAGAAGTGCCCATTTATGTGCCCTTGAGAAATGCCCAGATATTTGGCTTTGGAGGTTTGGGGTTGAGGGGGGGGGGTAGTTCACTATAAGCAAACATTCACAAGCATTCCCAAAGTCCAAAACAGGAACGGAGGATAGAATTGCTGGATAAGCATCATCCCTGCTAGATAAACACCATTAGCAAGTACAAGTCCATGAAAAAAAAAATCAGAAAAATGGTCAGTGCTAACAAAAGCCTACTGACTTCATCATAACTTAGAGCAGCCAATTCCATCCAAATTTTCAAGTGGGGAGAGTAAAAAAAAACCTCCCTGGAATCAAGTCCATGGGCTTGGGATCATGCTCTTGCATCCCCGGAGCAATGCTGGAAGACTCAGGCTTACGGCTCTTCCCTTTCTGGTTAAAACTCCCAATTCTGCAAAACTCCCAATTCTGCAGGGAGGGGTTCCTGATGTGCCCAGCTGACAACTTTGTCACCCTAAAGGTGGAAGTAGAAACTAAAGGGCAGCCATGCTGGACTTAATTCTTACCAATAGGGGCAAAATGTTTGAGGGAGTAGAAGTTAGAGGCACTTTGGAGGAGAGTGACTATGTCATATTGAATTCATTAGAGGTTCAGGTAAATGGACCAAGACTAGTGTTTCTTCAACAAGCTAAGAGGGGATTCCATGCATATAAATTCTAACAGTTCAACATGCTTGGAACCCTGAAAAATGAGATAATGAAGGCCCAAGCAAAACCAATACCATAAAGAAAAAAAAACCCACATGAGACCAGCATGGCTGCACAAAGAGCTCTCCGATAAATTATGGGATGATGAGATCAAATATGAAAAATGGAAAGCAGGATACATAACTAAAACAGAATACTAACAAATAGCCTGAATCTGCAAGGAGAGAGTCAGGAAAACTAAACTGAGGAAACAGTGTCCACTAATGGCAGCAGATGGCAAGAAGGTGACAAGCAGCAGGAAGAAATCAGAACTGCTTAATTCTTTCTTTGAGACTGTTTATAGGCAAAGGAAAGAAATACCTCAACCTATCAAAAAAGCACTGAGGGAGGTAAAACAGGTATGCAAGTCAATAGAATAGAATAGAATAGAATAGAATACTTTATTGGCCAAGTGTGATTGGACACACAAGGAATTTGTCTTGGTGTAAATACTCTCAGTATACATACAAAATAGGCAAGGAATTAATAAGAATTAATAATTTCTACCCTGGATGAGTAGAAATCATCTGGACCGGATGGTTAACATCCCAGCGTTCTGAAGGAGCTGCACATGTTATCTCAGAGCCACTGAATGCAATCTTTCAAAGCTCTTATGACACAGGGGAACTACCAGAGAACTGGAAAAGAGTTAATGTGTTTTCAATCTACAAAAAGGAGAAAGATGAATCCAGGAAATCATAGGCCAGTCAGCTTGACATCAATACCTGGGAAAATCCTGGAAAGGTTAATCAAGAGGAGGATTTGTGAGCACCTACAAACAAAGCGATTACTAGAAGCTGCCATGGGTTTGTTAAACAGATCATGCCTGGTAAATTTTATTACCTTCTTTGATAAAGTGACTAAATCAGTGGAACAGCAAAATGCTGGGGACATAACATACTTGGACTTCAGCATTTGATAAAGTACACCACAGCCTACTTCATGGTAAGGTAGAACAATGTGGGATAGCCAGTACCATCACCAGATGGATTTGCAATTGGCTGATCGATTGCCCCCAGCATATTGGCTTCAAAGGAGCTAAATCTACCTGGAGGGAAGCATGCAGTCTGGTACCCTAAGGTTCTTTCTTTCACCCAGTACTTCAACATCTTCATCTAGAAGGATCTAGACAAGGGATCAAAGGGGAACTCATCAAATTTGCAGATGACACCATGCAGGAGGGAATAGCTAATACTTTAGGAGATAGGCTCAAGAACCAGAAGGATCTTGACAGACTTGAGCATTGGACCCGATCCAACAAGATGCAGTTCAGAAGTGGGAAAATGAAGGATCTGCACTTGGGGAGGAAAACACCTGCACAGGTACAGAATAGGTAGTACCTGGCTCAATGGTAATAACTGTGAAGAGAGATCTAGGCATGGACCATCACTTAAGTATGAACAAGCAATGTTCTGCAGCTGCCAAAAAGGCCAATACAGTCCTAGTCTGCATCAACGGAGGGATAACATCAAGATCACGAGAAAAATGATAATGCCACTTTTTACTGCAATAGTGAGGCAACACTTGGAATAGTGCAGTTCTGGTCACCACGATACAAAAAAGGTCTTGGGATCCCAAAAAGTGTGCAGAGAAGAGCAACAAAGATGATAGTCTGGAGGCTAAATCGTATTTCTTGGTAACTTGACTAGTCAAACCACCTAGTGCAGGATTTTCTGTTTCAGTATTCAGTGTACAATATTGTCCTACGTGGAAGCAATTCATGTAGTGAAATGGGCTACTCTTTTATGGCAGACCCATTAAATAAAGTATCTTTCCTCCATGTACCCCAGAATTTGTTTCAAGCACAAAACAACTTATAGCAAATAACACTGTGTTATACAAATATTTGATTTGCATAATCTGCAAGCAAGTTGAATAACATACAACTAAGGCAACCTGGATTTTTGCAACTTCAATATAAATTCCCTAATCTCCCAGAATAAATAAATTTATCAGTACAGTACAATTTATTTAGCACAAAGTTTGACTGCATAAACAATCAAAAACAAAAGTAAAACCAAGGCATTTCCACAGAACTTGAAGTAGGAAACTTTGCAGGGTCTAATTCAGTCCCTCTGAAGTATTCCAGCAGAAAATCACTTTCCAGCTTTCCTTAGTGCTGAAAAAAAGAATCCAAAGCAGTCCAAAATGCAAAATATTCTAGAGAAGTCCAACACATTACGTTCCGCTGGTCCACCATATTTGAGACAATGTAGGGGTATGCCAACAGTTTCCTAGAACTTATTCCTCCGGACTAGAAACAGTTCCTACTGTTCTGGCAGCTGGAAAAAAAATATTTCCCCCCCAAAATTCTTCAGGATATATATTTTCCAATAAGTTAGATTTTGTATGAAGTAGGGTAGTTGTCCAAATGAGAAGTACTCTAATTAATTTGGAGGCCTATGGAAGCCACAGAACAATCCTAATCCCTTGCTTTTTTTAATAGAGGCCTTGACTTATGACAATTGAGACAGGAAAATTTGTCCATAAGCCATGCAGTTGTTAAGTGAGGCATCATATGGCTGCACCTGATCTTACAGCCTTTTTTGCCACAGTCATTAAGTGAATCACTGTGGGCATTAAGTGAGGCATTGTGTGACTGTGACTTGCAACTTTCCCTGCCAACTTCTCCACTGACTGGCTGGGAAGGCCATAATTAGTGTCCATGGGACTGCAAGAGGCTGCAAATGCTGTGAATGCAACCTGGCAGTCAAGCACCATGTTAGGATCATTTCCTGGAATGCTGGGGTGGTCCCAAGAATGAGGATTGCCCATAAATCACGTTTTTCAGCACCATCAGAATGGTTCTAAATGAATTGTCAAAATCCAAGGGTTACCTGTATCTTCTGCAGGAATGAAATTACGCATTTAAAAAATATAATATAAATGCTGTGAATATGATTAACAGCACAAACAACCCAGTAACTGGTAAAAGAATTGTGCTAATGAGAAATAATTATTGGGTAGAAGAAAGGCAAACTTTCAAGCTGACATCTCAGAAATGACCATGCGCACAATCCTAGCCTATTGCTGCTAAATGAATACGATGCTGTGCCATTCCTTTTCAGAGGAAGAACTTCCTAAGGTGTCATCAAGAAGGGTTTCAGAAAGCAGCATGCTTCTGTGCTAGAACAAGAGGCAAGTTGAAACAAGCCCAGGAACAGCTTCAAGCAACCAGCTCTGGCTTTCTGCAAATCCAATCTCTCTGCCCCTTTGCAATTTCCAAGAAACTTGGAGTGATTCACCCACAACCCAATGTAGTCCATTGACTCCAGACCCCTTAGACTGTCTGAAATAGGAGCTGAACGGAGGACATGCACATGATCATCTCCAGCCTTCAGAGTAACCTGGCCTGCTGATAGTGGGGTGGAGGTGGGTTGGGAATGGCATGTGCCATCAAGAGCCACTGCAGGCACTACTGAAAGGGGGAGATTCACTTAGGTAAGACGGGAGGGGTAAAAATGTATAAAGAAATAAAAATATATTCCCAAAGGCAACTTGGAAAACTTTTTAAATTCCCATTTTAAAGGTTCAGATTAAGTTACATTAAAGCAGCAGCTAAAAATACCTAGCCTTCAAAATGAAGTTGGAATTCAGTTCCATGGGGCACTTCAGAAGATGCAGGACAAATGCAACAGCTGTTGGTAATTGTCTAAAGCAGCAATGTCTATTTCTAGGATTCTAGAAGAAGATCCTATGCAACTTTTTTAAAAAAAAATTTCAAAATCAGATCTAAAACATGACTTAGCCCTGATTATCTTCATTAGGATAGTAGTATCATCAGTCACACTGTGTGTGTGTGTGTGTGTGTGTGTGTGTGTGTATGTGTGTGTGTGTGTGTTTTGGCAGAAAGTAGTTCCAATCAGTTGTTTATATCGGGGTCTCCAACCCGCCCAGACAGCAGACCAGTACTGGGCTGTGGCCCATTCAGGACCAGGCCGCATGAGTGGCAGGCGAGTGAACGCACACAGTCCTTTTGCGTGAGCCACAGGCACTTGTGCGTGTGTGTGAAGCTCCATTTGTGTGAGTGGCAGGTGCGCTCACCATTCACACAAATGGAGCTTCACACGTGTGTGCAAGTGCCTGCTGCTCATGCAAATGGACCTTCCGCTCACATGGAACCATTTCCTCTGCCTCCCCACCACCCCTGTCCCCTGTCCCACAAGGCCGGAAAGGTTGGGGAGCACTGGCTTATACTGTAAACGAGTACAAAACCAGAGGTGGCAATCCTGGAAAAGAGGAGAAGCTTGTCTTCCCAGAATATGATCTATCATTTGGGTTGCTTTTGTCCCAGATTTCTGAAATACAAACACGCAAAACCCAAAAAGCAGAACAGAACCTGGAGACAGACACAGTGACACAATACCCCTCTCTCAAATCTCTTGCCATTGCCAAAATAAAACACTGTTTCCATCCTAAACCTCAGCTTTACAAAATGTTATTTTTAAAAAGCTTGGTCTACATAATTTTCTGGAAAATCCCTTCATAAGAAATTTGGAAGAAACTGGCTTCAGAACTTCTTCCAAAGAACTTGAATCAGTAGCCTTGAAAGAATTCCCTCCTTCTTCCCATGGTTATAATCAGGAGCAACCTTGGAACTGTCACTGAACCAAACTGGTTAATAGCTCACTTATTTTACTTTTTTAAGGGGAAGAGCCAATACTGGATTATGGAGGATAGAGTGGGAGGGAGGGAGAGAGGGAGGTTAGAGCTGGCTCAGCAGGTTCCAAGTCTATTAAGAGCCAAACAGCCACCTCCCCAAAAGAAAACAAAAGAAAATTAAATAGCATAAAAGGCTGGAGTGCACCAGCCGGTTTGGATACTACATAGAGAAGAGAATGCAGAAAGAAACAGCACAGGAGACAAATTTAGGTCTGTGAATGGGTGAACCAATTTGGCATATTCCATTAGAAAACGGGGCAGCTATGGGGAGTAGGTTAAAAAGAGTCAAGGTGGTGATGGGAGCAGTGTGTGTGTGTGTATCTAAGTATATATACGTACTGCATACACACATCTACAAATTTCTACACCACCCATCTCACTTAAGTGACTGGAGTGTTTACAAATAAAAACCATGAAAAGCAACATAATTAAAAATACTAAAAACAGACTTAAAAAGTTAAAAATTGCACATGTTAAAAGACCTTTAAAAGCAGAGGAAGCATCCTACAGCCACCAACCACCCCCAAGGTTGCCTGCCATTCTTAGAGCCCCATGCCAATTGACAGAGTCAAGAGAGTAGGGGTCTGTCTCACCTCTTCTTTTTTAAATGCTTTGTGGAGAATAAGTGCCAGCCAAACGCACCAGTCATGGTCAACTTAGCTCACCAGAGGGAAAATTTAGGGGCATTATTTCCTTGCGCCATCAGCCACCTTGGTATGGAAGTGAAAGGCCAGCCCTGGTGCACTGGAGAAAATTAGGTATCCAAGAGGCTGGTGGAGGACCAAAAGCACATACACATTTGCATGCACTCCAGGGCCTTCAGCCCTAGGCATGGAATTCTAGCATGGAAGATGGTGCTATGCCAAGCAAACCCCTGCAGTCCCTTTGGACTGGCATTCCAGGGACACAGCCAAGGATGCAAAGAAAGGGGAACACCAGATAAAACGGGCTCACTTGGGACACATTATGAAGAGGCTAAAGAGGGCTGGGACCATGACAGAACCTTGAGGTACCGCACTGCATGCTTCCATGTTGATGTAGTTCCATTGAGAACTACACGTTGTGTGTGGTTGGTCAGCCAATTGCGAATCTAAAACTATTCCAGTGGGCAAAGTAGGGGTATTCTTCAGTAGACCAGGTCTGATTGTAAAATCTGCTCCATGAGTCCTGTGGCTTCCCTCTCAAAACCAATCACCAACCCCTGTATATCCATTCCTTGACACTTCCTGCGACCGTCTTCTGCACTGGTCTCACTGAGTGCAGCAACTTTACTATAACAGCTCATCTTTCAGACCTTGATACCTTGTTTCTATCCAACAAGTATGGACGTCTCAGGCTCCAAAAATGAATTTCCTTTTATTCTTTTTTCTTGATTCTCCACCACTAAGGAGATGATCTGCTAGCAGTGGTTAACTAGCCAGAGGTTGTGGCAGGGCAATCTTTTGTGTACCTTTTCTACCTCACTTCCTCATGCAAGGGTGGGTGAGTGCTAAGCTAGGAGGGCTGCCCAAATACCCTTTGTGCTGCTGGCCTTCTCAGCTGTCCTGGGTACTGAGGCGAACAACCACTGATCCATGGGCCACCCACAGGCAGATTTGAGGCTGCAACTGCCAGTGGTCATCTCCACTTGTTACTGACCAGCACAACTTACAACCATAATTCCAGGCTCAATTATGGTTGTAAATTGAAAACTACCTGTCTGTAATTACAAAACCTTGCCAATGCAATGGCAATTTATGATGAAAATGTATATATGTTAATGTTTATATAGACTTTGCTGGAATGAAATATCCAATGCAAACAATTTTGATTATGCATTCTTTTATGTTTGTAGATTTTGACTTGTGAGAGTCGCACAAGTTCTCCCAGATGAGAGGGGGGGGAAGCAATCAGGCAACCACCCATCGCTTCGAGATCGATTTTCCATGTCAGCTAAAGTGCACATAACTAGGGATGTCTGAATGAAAACTCAAGGTGGAGATCACAACTGCAAGATCACAGCCTCACTCCTCCCCCACCCTCTGGGACACCTGCACACAGCAACCCATTAAGTTGCTGTTAGCCCTGCTCTGCCCAAGCCCTGCTGAGATGTTTCTCCTTAAGGGCAGGGGAGGATACTGCCCTGTCTCTGAAAGACCTCACCACAAAAACTCATTGGGGGTGGGGGGAGGGGGCCTTATCTTTGAAAGATCAACACCAGCCCATAGAAATGTGTTCAGAAAAGTTGCTGGATCTACTACGGCCTTTTGCTCATTCTATTCAGAGGCAGAAGGAAGTATATTTCCAAACACTTTGAAGAGAAAAAGAAAGAAGTCGAGAGAAAAGGGTGTCTGTAGCATACCTACAGGGCTTCCTCTGCGCAATCGACAAGGCAATGTTTTTCATATGCTTTTCATCTTGCTCCTGCTCAATCTTCCTCCCATACAGTTTCACACAGAGATCTGCCCCCTAACCCAAGTAGGCCTTTTTAAACTTTTTGTTGGGTTGTTTTTTTTTTGTTTTTTTTGCTTGCAACAGGACCCGATGGTCGCAAGGACCTGCCTGCTACTAAAGCAGCCTCTCCTGGAAAAAGAAAAGAGCCATCTGATTTGCTCCAGAAGCTGCCCCTGCTACCCAGACGAGCCCTGGAGAGCAACGATCTCATGCTCAATGTGTCTGCCATATGTCATGGTCAGATTTTTTTCTCCTGAGGACTCCAAGGGATCCTGCAAATAATTCTTACAGCTTGCCACATTTGACCTCATCATAGCAGCAGCAGAAACCTTGTTAACTGACTCAACTGCCTGTGTCACTTGCTAAAATGCCCTAGGACAGGATCACCAGGCCTGAAGCACACCATCTTGCAGATGTCCATGTCCTACACCCTATAGGATGGTGTAGGTTACTACCAGCTCCTTGAACTTTACAAACTGGAAAGTAATGTAGTTTTCCCCTTAGTATGTGAATTGCTGCAGTAGCGGATACATGTGGAATTCTGAAGCCTGTTTCCCCTAGATTCACACATACACACACACACACACAAGTTTTCATTGCTCGCATAAATAGAGCTGCCCTCATGCGCTTGCCTGCCACTCGTACTGGGCCCCAGCTCAGGGCCTGGGGACCCCTGCTCTGGGTTGTTAATGCTCCCAGAGAATGGGCAATCAATTCACATTTGCCCTTCCTGGCCACTACCTGAACTCAGAGAAAATTCTCAGTAAGAGAAGTTAATACTTAGCTGCTAACGAATACTGAATGCCACCTGAATCCCTGAGAGTTGGGAGGCACACAATGTAATTAATAATCTCACACACAATTTTTGCAGTTAAACAAATACCCTCCTTCCCATCAAGATAAAAAGGGAACTGCTAGGGCATTGTCTGCAGAGTGCCTTATCCCCGTCAAGATGCCTGTTCATGCTGGATCCCAGGAATGAGGCTGAGGGGTGGGACAGGACAGGCATTGGCTGAGAGCACATGCTGCCTTTGGAACTCAAGGCACCCAAAGGCTCTAGGCGGAAGCTCCCGGGCTCTGTCCCCTGTGATCAATCCCTTATTAGATCTGCCCCTCTACTCTGGCACAGCCCTAAGACTGAAAAGTTGTTCTCCCGGGTCAGCAAAGGAAAAGACAATGCTAATAGCCCCTAGAACACCAAGAGAGGGTTGAAACAGGGAACAGTAACTTTCAATGCAACATGAAGTTTTCACCATCCTCCTCCTGCCTGTCTCCCAGCTAGGAATAACACCTCTGGAAAAGGCTGTCTTTGAGCACAGGGGTCCTGGAGCTGGTGGGTGGAGGGGGATTCTGGCACGCCCTTCCCTTCCAGTCACCATTTCTCTTCCAAACATTCCCCCTGCATCTCTCTCCTAATGGATCAGTCCTAACAGTGGTTTCCCCAGCCCAGAGGGTTCCCTTATTTTGTTTAAATATTACATTTCATAACCTGAAACAGTGAGATAATTTAGCTATTGTACAACAGAACTTCGCTTATGCTAATTAACTATTACAAAATAACACTGTACAGGATTGGGTGCTTTTTAATAAATATCAGACTATAAATTATTAGGAGAAGTTTATAAGTTGGTGCCAACTTTTGCATGTTCAGCGCTGTACCAAGCTATTAGAAAGTCAGCTATATCAAGCAACTTGCCCCATACTGCAGCTTCTCTATTAGGATTCTTTGCCAACATTGTTGTATCAAACATGGGCTGTAAAGTCTCTAATAATCATTAACAAAAATATAAGTGTTTATGCAGCAATGTTTCATTTGCGTTCTCAAATGCTGGGCTTATCTTGGTATTTCCTATATAAAACTTTTTCTAAAACCCTTGAATGTTTGTACAAGGGTATGTATATAACGTAAATTTGTTCCAGCTTACTTAGGGAAGGAGGTGGAGGCTGGTGGGAGGGGGTGTCCTTTGAAGCAGAATGGGGGGGGGGGGAGGGAAGGAAGGCTCAATTCTGTGACTGACTTCAATGGCGGCCATTTTTGCAGAGGATCCCACAAGATCTCTCAACAGTCCAGTTAAGAGATCCCAGCATCAGGAAAGAGAAAAACTAGAAAGATCTATTGTCATCACAGTTCATCAGAGTTGTTCTAATTTATCTCATTCTCTTTTTCCTGGTACAATATAAAAAACAGCTGAAGGAAACTATACAATGCTGAAAAAAATACAGTGCCATCCATTCCAGCACAATTATGAAACCACACTCAGCAAAAAGGCTCAAGCACTGTCCTTTCTCCCCCACAAAGCAATTCACATTTTTTGCTAAGTCAGCCCCACCTCTGTCCCTCTGTTCCAAACATCCTATTCCCAAAACAATGTGTCTTGTTAGGAACCCTTTTCCCTGCAAGATCATAGGTTGTTTGTGGACCATACGGATAATCATAATCGGCGAGGGTCTGGACATCCAGAGCTGAAAATTGCAGGCTTTACAGAGTTTCTCCAAATGAACCAAGAAAAAACCACGATGCCTTATGTGGCCACCACACGGGCCACGGGAGGACCAGGAGACAGAAAATGTTGCTTGGTTTCCCGCACTCTAGCCTGGGACTGAGCTGGAGCCTGCTGAGTCAGAGAGGAATATGCACGCATGCAAGGCCAGCAATGTTTGTAAACCTAACAAGCCACGTGCAGGCGGGCGGGTGGGCGGGCGGGTGGGCAGGCAGGCAGCAGAAGCCAATTGAGAGGGCCAGCCCCGCTAGGAGGCCACAGTCCTAAACCAGTGGGAGGAGATGAGGAGTGCTCTTTCCACAGCCCAGTGCTCTAAAATTAGTCACAGCCACTTCCAGGATCCTTCTGTAGACGCAGCCAGATTTGTGGCACTGAAAAACTAGTGTGACATGCAGCCCCAAGCCAACAGTCAAAGACTGACCTAAGAAAACTGGCATAGTTGTCTAAAGACAGCTCCATTCCTTCCTTTGCATCACTGGCAGGGATACAGGGAGGAAGTGAGTTCTTTAGAACATTGGGTCTTTTATGCCAAAACAGTAAATTACAGCTGTTTCATATAGCACAACTTTAGATTTTTTTTTTCTCAAGGAAGGAGAGCTCAGCTGGTCACCAAAAATTTGCTCAAAGTACAAGCAAAGTAAAGAGAGTTGCGTGGAATGCATTGAGAATGTTAAACATGTTTAAAAGGGAAAAATGGAAATTCAGAGCTAGGCAATATATATATTAATATGAGATAGTAATATTTACAGCTATATCACTTTAAATTTTAGCTGACGGGTAACACTTTTTGTTTTCTTTAATTTTTCCTCTGCCCCCAAGTTTCCAGCCACTGCACTGAGTCTGGACTTCCCAGCAATGGTGATGCATGTGCCTGGTCACTGCCTCCTGCCCCTCCCCCACCCACTGTCCCCACCAAATGGCCCAAACACCATGGTCACCAAACTATCTAAACTCCAAATGGCCCCAGAGTTCAGCACAACAATAGCAGGGGAGGGTGAGAATGGGAAGTCCCCAGATGCTGATGCTGCAGCTGCTCCATCACTCTGCGCTCTCTCCACCCACTCGTTCACCCATCTGTCCAGCTCTTCCTCCAGTGGGGAGCCACCATTGCTCTGCCCTCTGCTCACCTGCTTGCTTGCTCGTGCGCCCGCCCGCTTGGCTGGCTCTCCCTCTGGCTGCTGCGGTAAGTTATCCCCACGATAAATTGGCTGTATGGCGTTGTCCTGCAGGGACTTCGCGGCAGTGAGTTAGCAGAGGTGCCGGTGGCGAGCTGGTATTATTGAGCAAGCTAACCACACTGAGCTGGCAGTGCCAAGTTAGCCTTGTTTTATGGGCCCAGGACAACAAAAGGGAATAAAAATTTAACCCAACTTGAATTTGCTGGGAAGGAATGAAGGAAACAGAGACAACTTACTTGTATTGTATTTATACTCCATGAAAATGAACACAAATACCTCCCAAATATTTTCTCACTTCTACCACAGAGAGGATATGCCTGTGACTCCCAGACCAGACCAAGGCTCATTTTGGAAGCACGTACACACACCCTCACGTAGCATACAAATACCTTTGTCGTTCAGGAAGAAATGTAATAGGTAGCTCTTCCCATGCATCAAGCATGCCTATAACTCGGAAAGCTTGACTGCAAAGTTGGCCCGCCAGAAGAATTTCTGCCACAGGGCCAAGCCATTCATCTCAGCCAGCCACCATCACCCCCGCCCCTCTCTGCTTCTCCTTGTCTCCCAAAATTATCAGGGCATGCAATAACTTCCTTTTTGTTCTTTGACTTGCATTTTGCCTTGCCTCGGTCACTTGCCTGCAGGAATACATAGCAGAAAGACTGTGAGCCATGTATCCCAGCTAATGAAGGCCTTCTAGGGGAAACATCAGGAAAGGCCGGTTTCACAGTGTGGGCAATATACCCATGAGATTTTTTTTAAAGGAATGGTATGTGACAAATTATAGCAGCAAATGTATCTACCTTTACAAATATTATGAGATTGCTGATTTCAGTGTTAGAACTGTAATGATCCCCTAAAAATGTAGGATGAGCAATATTACCAATAGCACAACAGTGTTATCAAAAGTAACTTTTCTCCTTTTTACTCAAAACTTGCAAACTTTACATTTTAACTGCCCTATGAACCAGTGATGGTGACCCTCAATATCCAGCCCTGCTGAGGGACTTGTTCTCAATGGCAACTTGCAGTTGACTTGCCCTTCCTGCATTCTGTCTCCTGGCAACTGTACATAACAACTGAAATTAATCTGTTGGTTATACAGCTTCTGTTTTAGACTTTCGCAATGAAAAAGAACAAAGTGGAAAAGTGTATAAACCTGTAAGGCTGAACACCTTTGGGGACTCTTAATGCCACAAGACAGACTGGGAGCTGGGTAAAAAATAGGACACAACCTTCCATTCGAGCACAGCATTTAAAATCTAGGTATTTAATGGCAATCTTTAATTAACTTATTTTCAGGAGCATTAAATCACAAATCTTACAATTAAAGTCAGAAAACTGATGCCTCAACAGGAAGGTCCAAGCGCAGGGGGCAAGCTTGCCCTGTTCACCAGGGCTTATACTGCACTAACTGACATGGAACATTTTGGATTTCTGAAAAACATGATCACTGTTGTACTATTTCTTTCTTAAATGTATACTATACGTATAATCCTCACAATTGAGTCCAAAATTTATGTTGCTAAGTGAAACATTAGTTAAATGAGTGCCCCATTTTATGATTTTTTTTGCCACTGTTGCATTTATTAAATTGGTAACACGGTTGTTAAGCAGCTCTGGATTTCCCATTGACATTGCTTGTCAGAAGGTCACAAAACCTGATCTCACAACCCTAAGACACTGCAACCATCATAAATATGAACCAGTTGCCAAGCGCCTGAATTTTGATATGACCATGGAACGCTGCAACGATTGTGCAAAAAACAGTTACAGCAGCATTGAAAAAAGTGACATAACTTTAAACAGTCACTAAACAAACTGTTGTAAGTCAAGGATTACTCAGAGTCCATTTTTTATTCAGGGCCTCAAAGTAGCATATAGAATGCCACCTTCTTCTAGGTCTCCTCATAGCAATGACCCCGTGAGGGATGTTGGGGTTCAAAATAACTTCCCCAAAGTTCCCCAGTGATGCAGTGACTAGAAGTTGAATCTTCTCATTCCTCCAATTCCAACTTGTTGACAATTACAACACACCAGTTCTTAGTACTATATGTTTCAACTAATTCTGAAGAGGCAGAGTCAAAAATCTTGGCATGAAAACTTAGGGCAAACAAACAAAAAACAAACAAGACTAACAAATATATAAAACTCAAGTATTCCCCCTTGTTCAGCAATTTTATAAGGCTAAAATCAGAGGCTGAGTCCCAGCATCACATAGGAGTGAATCCAGGGGTGGGATTCAAATTTTTAAACAACCGGTTGTGTGGGCGTGGCTTGGTCATGTGACTGGGTGGACGTGGCTTGGTGGTCGTTATTGGCTGGGCGTGACCAAGTCAATATCACTCACATCGAGGCCCGCATCTCCTCGCCTGGCCACTCATGACTGTGGGGATGCTGCAACAGTCGTAAGTGTGAAAAATGGTCATAAGTCACTTTTTTCAGTGCCATTGTAACTTTGAATGGTCACTCCACACAAGCAAAGTACCAACAAAGGAGGGGGAAAAACTCCAGAGAAGTTCCTGAGACAGGAAGTCTAGTCCTGCCAAGAATGTAATAAGGGTTAACAGAGAGGCAGTTTCTGTAAGCAACACCATAATGTTTCCTTCCTGCCTTCCTTACAGGATTAGGCCAGTAATTTCTTCTAACAACTGTTTCTCCGAACTGCTTAGAATGTTAACAACAGGTTCTAGAGAATAGGCCCGAATTGGTAGAATCCCACCCCTGGGTGAATCTCCAGATATAACAAGCAGAAAATACGGGAGTGGGGGGAGGGGGGGTTGGAAAACCTGGAGAGACTCTTGGCTTCCATTCAAATAGAAGCTGGACTGCCATGTGGCTTATATTGGGCTCTGCTCCAAGCAGGGGATTTGCCCCTTGCAACTGTAGTATTCCATGATTCTGTACTTTCAAAACATATCTTGGTTTCCTTTCCAAAGAATAGTTTATTTCTTAAACAAAGTAAGCTAAAACACAAAACAATTAATTAAAAATAAAGCAATATTGAAACTGTAGAGAATTTTTTTTGTTAAAAAATGTAAAAGTTACAATATGGTGAACCAACAACAGAAGTCTTCATAGTGATTCACTTGGGGTTCTTATGTTCACAGTGGGCAAAAGGGCAATCTTTAAGAGCAGCACTATGAAGCTGTTCAAAAGAGAGATTCTGAAAGTGAATTTTCTACAGCTAGAAATGAGACTGGAGGAAGGGAGGGGCGGAGAATCACATGCTTTGATATGGGTCCTAATTATTCTAATATTCTTAGCTTTGCTAACATGTGTGCTAGTTCTCTCCCTGCACATTCTAAGTAGGGCGTGAGACGAAGTGTTTTATGATCTTAAAACAATGAGAGAGAATCAACTTTGACTTTGATGCCCAAATAGCCTTAGAGTTGCCATAGGTTGAGCCTTAGAGTTGCCATATCCCACAACCCTCCTGGCATCTCAAGAGATTGACAAGACCCAGAGTAGGCAATACACTCCAGTTCATGCTGCAAATTCAGACCTGCCCCCTCCCCTGCCTTTTGCATTATGAGCCTCCGTCCTTCCTGGCTGATTGCTGCTACCATGGGACCTGGATGTCCCTCTCCACCGCACTATGTAACATGGCTGCCAATGCTTAAAGAAACATCCAGCTGTTCTGCACAGTCACTTGATGGTCACGACTTGGTGGACAGCTGATGAATCCGCTTTTTGCTTCAGCTCTAGTCAGGCTTCCTAGAATCTGTTGTTCTTGCTTATAGCAAAATTCTCTCCCCCAGAATTCAATCCACTCCCCCTCACAGCTTCCTCAAGAACCTCCAACCACTACAAGCTGCAATGCTGAGTTAAGAGTTTCATCATCACTAACTGCCTCCTCCTCCTCCTCCTCCTAGGGATTTTCCCATGGAGCTGCTCCTACATCTGAGATACAAATCAGTTTGGTACGCCTGGGTGGCAAGCTAATTGCTCTGGAGGTCATCTCGGCACAGAAGGAAAGTGGCATTTGGCTGTGAAGAAATAAATGACCAAACAATGTGAAGCATCTCCTTCTTGGCACCTCCCCAAATTAAGAAACCCAATGTCCTTTTCCACCACCACCACTAGACTGAAGCTGCATCGCAAAAAAGTTAGGGCAGTTGCTGAGTGACATCAAGGTGATGTCACCGCTGCTGCTTTAAGGAAGAGTCTGGCTCCTTTGCTAATTTCACCAGCAATACGGCCGGCGGGCTGGGGTGGAGGCGGCGGGAGGACGGAGCGGACTACAGTCAGTCCATCCTAAAGACTGGGGGAAATACCATTGTAGACCTTTTTCAGGTTTAGAAAAGCTCAGAAGGAAAACTTGCGCAGAAACATAACATCCCCCCCACCCCCAAACAGGCAAGCTTTGCAACAATTTCCCAAGGAGTGTTTTGTCTTTCTATGGAGTCAGGCATGCTCCCTTCGTCGCACCCCCACCCCTTTTTAGCCAGGCTTTTGTCTCGGAAAAGAAAGGGGGAAACCCGCGGCTCCTCCGCTCCTGGCACTTGTGCCTGCGCCTCAATTTCCTTTTCGCCCTATACTTCCAGTTGCAAAGAGGAAGGGATTTAAAACTATCGAAAGTGACTTTTAAAAGCAGAGGAAGCCAAAGCCAGCGGGGAGCACGATTTGCTCCTTGAAAGGACCCGTAGGGCACAATTTAAAGAGCCCTCCTCCTCCATTCAGATTGATCTCCCTGGAAGGAGAGGGAGTCGGGGGAAGAAGTCTGCCCAGCAAGGCAAGAAAAGGAGGCGAGAAGGGACGGGTTACCTGGCGAGCGCGAGTCCTCTTCAGCCCTTCGGCGCAGCCAGCCAGGGGCCTCCCCGCGCCTTCTCGTCGCTCCCCCGCGTCCGCCCCAGCCCTCCTCAACGACGGCGAGCCTCCGCCGCTACCGCGCAGCCATCTTGTCTCCTTCTCCTTGAAGCGGCGTGACAGACACTCGGGTGCAAGCGGGGGCTTTTCTCCTGCCAGACGCCCGAGTCATTATCATACCGCCAAGCTCGCAGCCCGCTTCCCCCTCCCCAAGAAGCAAACAGGAGGGACGTGACATGCATGCCCGGCCCTCCGCCTTCTCGCGCACGCCCGACGGAGGGGAGGGGGGCGGGAAGCGACGCCAGCCCAGCCCAGCCCAGCCCAGCCCCGGGCCAGGCAACGCTGAGCAGCAGGGCAGGCCTCCGCAGCCGCCCTCTCGTCCCCTCAGCTGCCAGACGCAGGCCCTGGGCCGCCGTCGCCCGCGCCACTCCTGCCCCGGCCTCGCCGTGACGGCCTTCCGCTGCTCCATCCTCGATGGAGCTGGGATTCCAGGAGAAGAGAAAGCGCCCCCAGCAACCCGGGCCGGGGGGCCGGCGCTGCCCACTTAGGCGGCCCTGGGGACGAACGCTTCTCCCTTTCGGGTCCCACGGACGGCAAGGCAAGGGAACAAGACGCGCGCCTGAGTCGCCCCACGTCAAATGTACCTGCAGCGATTGTGACACCCCCACCCCAGAAAGTAATGTGATGTTTGTCAGGTAAAACCATTAGTTACTGGTTCTTTTCACTAGTGGTGGTGATGTGCGAGCTACATTCTATCAGCAATTAAGATACACTTCAAATACACACAACATGGATCGACTGCATGTCTTTCTTCAAGGGCTATAACACATTCATAGGTGACTGTTCTTAATAATCATATGAAAACATAAATGGAACCAATAGGTGCAACATCACTCTACCTGCTGAAGCTGACAGCAGAGAATACTGAATGGTTTGTAGGATATGTATAAAAGCCAACACAAGGACAATCGTTTTGGTTTAATATGTGAATCCAGTCACTAAGAACTTGTCAGCAATGGCTTTTGGCCTCGTTTGATGGATGAACCTAGCCAACTGGGATTTATTGTACAAACAATGATTAATAACTCATCATGGCCCAGTGCCATCTGTGAATCCGCTCTTAGCCCTACAGACCACACTGCAGGCAAGAGCTACAGAACTCATTCGGTTTATCCAAAAGCACTAAGTGTGTTCCCCAAGGCAGTCCAGAGGGATTTCAATAGTGGGACAGATGGTTCCTAGCTAGGAAGCCATTACAGGACAGTGTCTTTCTCAGTCCCAGAGCAGGCCCCTCAGTCAGGTAGGGGAAAGGGATGGCTGGGTGCCTGCCCCTAACAGCCCTTTCTGCTCTAGTCAGATTTACTTCCTAGACTGAAACCAACTTGCCCAAGCCAATCTTGGCCACTTGGGGGATCAGCAGATGCCTATGAACCATTTGCAGAGCTTATTTGTACATGGATTGGACTGAACACAGCCCAGAAGAAATTGTTGCCACAATCTCTAGTGTAGAGATGGGGGTGTTCATGCCCTCCCTCCTCTCTGAGGGCTGCGTGAATGGAGGGGCACCTGACTTATGGCCCATATCTGCATGCACACACAGGTACATAGTCACTAGCAAGAAGAGGGGTGTCTCTTAATTGTCCCATTTCCAAGGGGTGGAGGAAGGTTTTCCTCGTATCCAATGCCACATCCATCAATAGGCTGATCAGCAAACAGCCAGGACACAACCAGAATGGCCAAGATATACTGATTTCCCCTGTGCTCCCTATTAATTGCTGTTGTTCTTTATGGCTTGATGAAAGCTTGTCAAACTCATCAAGATTTTCCTAAAATGTAATGCAATGCTAAGAGAAGAGACTATTCATGGTGTTCCCTTTAGAAGAGCAAAAGTCTGTATCTTTGCACATTCCACAATTTTAAAGGGCAAAAGACTATTGAATAATGACCACAGATTTCATGAAAAGGAGTTTCTATAGGGCTTGTATATCAGAGAGGGAAAGGTGAAAGATTTTCAGCTGTCAGGTGATCTGGGTGATGTATTCCTTTCCATCTTTACCCAACTAAAAATGAATTTACATTCAGGTTTAAAATTCCACTCCCATTTTTTTCTTTGAACTATTTATGCACAAAGATTTCAAGACTTGGCTTGCCCCAGTCTTCTTCCAACTATTCCCCCCACCCTTTTCCAGTGTAGTTTGCAGCCCATCCAAGGACTCCCCCTATCTTGCTTTGCATTACATCTGGGTAGCTAGGTGCTACTACTACAACTACAAAGCTTTCCTGGGGTAACAGGGTTCCCCAACTTCCGGACCATGGACTGCTACCTGTCTGTGGCCTGTTAGGAATTGGGCTGCCCAGCTGGAGGTGAACAAACAAAACTGAGACCATCCCCCACCCATAGTCCATGGAAAAATTGTTTTCCACGAAACTGGTGCCTGATGGCAGAAAAGTTGGGGACTACTACCTTAGAGAAATTAACACAGCACAGAGTATTTCCAGACAGCTGTCTCAGAAAAACTTTAATCCATGCTCCCTTTCAACTCACCCCAAGCTGAAATACCCTGCTTCTTATTTCCAAGTAGACATGATTAATATCACATTATTTAGCATTAATTTTTAGGGAGATACATTTAATAAGGTTTCACTTCTTGCAGTTAATAATGTTTGCATCCATTAAGAATGACAATTTGTTTTCATGGTTTGAGCAAATACAAAATGAGATTGTCCATCCCTGGGAGTAGAAAGGATAGAAAACCTGCCTGCATCAAGACAAAGAAATTGGAATATAAGTTTGACCTTTCTGAGTTGGCGCAGAAAAAACATTCTTTGTTGTGCTTTTTTGATGTTAGGTGTCCATTTTAGGTCTTGAGATATGAGAGAACCTTGAAATTTGAAGGTCTCTACCGTTGATACTGTGTTGTCTAGTATTGCAAGGGGTGGTTTTGGGGAGGGTTTCTCTTAAAGTCTACCACCATTTCTACGGTTTTGAGTGTGTTCAGTTCCAGATTGTTCCGGTCGTACTGCGAGGCTAGTTGTTCAACCTCCTGTCTGCATGCAGATTCATCGTTGTCTCAAATGAGACCAATCATTGTTGTATCATCTGAAAACTTCAGTATTTTAACAGATGGATCATTTGAGATGCAGTCATTGGTATAAAGGGAGAAAAGAAGTGGAGAGAGCACACAGCCTTGTTGGGACCCTGTGCTAATTGTACAGATATCAGATGTGATTTCGCCTAGCTTCACCTGCTGCTTCCTATCTGTTAGGAAGCTTATGATCCACTTACAAGTGTGTTCAGGTACCACTAGCTGGTTTAGTTTAGCCAGAAGAATGTCTGGAATGATGGTATTGAATGCTGAACCAAAGTCTACAAAGAGGACCCTTGCATGGGTATTTGGAGATTCAAGGTGTTGTAGGATGTAGTGCAGATCCATATTAACAGCATCATCTGTCAATCTGTTTGCTTGATATGCAAATTGCATGGGGTCTAACAGCAGATCTGTGATGATTTTCAGGTGGGACAGCACAAGCCTTTCAAAAGTTTTCATAACTACAGATGTTAGACCAACTGGTCTGTAGTCATTCAGTTCCCTGATGGAGGGCTTCTTTGGCACTGGGATGATAGTAGAGCGTTTGAAGCAAGAAGGAACATAGCACATCTCTTGTGATTTATTGAAGATTTGGGTGAAGATGGGGACCAGTATGTCAGCACAGACTTTTAAGCAAGAAGGAGTTATCTTGTCTGGGCCTGGTGCTTTTCCTGGCTTTTGTCTGTGAAATAGTGGGTTGGGGTCAGTTGTGGGAGGTTTGGTGGCTGTTGTTGGTGTGTTTGAGGTGTAGTCAGTTGTACGAGGCTTGGCTGTTGTTCGTGTGTCTGAGATGGGGGTTGTGGATATAGGTGGCCGCAGGGGTGGGATTCATTTTTTTTTAACAACAGGTTCTGTGGGTATGGCTTAGTTGGTGGGCGTGGCTTGCTGGTCATGTGACTGGGTGGGCGTGGCCAACTCAACATCACTCACATCAAGGGGCGCTTCTCCTCGCCTGGCTTCTCATGACAGTGGGGATGCTGTAACGGTCATAAGTGTGAAAAATGTTCATAAGTCACTTTTTTCAGTGCCATTGTAACTTTGAACGGTCACCAGTTTTACACCAAAACTCAAAAAGGGTATGTAAACTCACGGTTGAATGTCAATCTTTCTAGCTAGCCAAGAAGCCTTGCTGAATGTCACTCATGTTGGTTCCTCGTCATTAAAAGCTTCTTTCTGGCAGCTCTGCTTCATTATTCAATTATTTCTTCAAGCTCCGACAGGGGAGTATTTCCTCCCAACAGCAGTGTAAAAAGCTTAAAACAACCCTTCCCCTTCAAGAAAGTACCAGCAAAGGGAAAAAAAACATCTTTCGGAGACAGTAAGTCTAGGCTGTCTGCCAAGAATGTAAGAAGGGTGGAAAAAAAAACAAAAGGAGATTTCTTCCAACAACTGGTTCTCAGAACTGCTTAGAAAGTTAACAACTGGTTCTAGCGAATAGGTGAGAACCTGTAGAATCCCACCCCGGGGTGGCCGCTGTAGTTTCCTTTCAAACCTGCAGTAAAACACATTTAGGTCATCTGCTAGTTGTTGATTTCCTTCTGCCTGGGAAGGAGGTTTGCTGTAGCTGGTGATGTTTTTAAGAGTTTTTCACATGTTTGCTGGTTCATTTGTTGAGAACTGATTCCTTAACTTTTCAGAGTAGCTTCTTTTTGCTGCTCTGATCTCTTGTTAATACGTTTTATAAGCCTCCCATCTGAAAGCCACATTTGATTTCATCCAGACAAGAGGTTAAAAACTGTCACATATACTATTAAAATGCTTATTGTACACCCAATGGAAATCAAACTTCATGTCCAATTGTTAACAACTGAATTGCCATTGTGACCAGAGACCCATTACACCTCTTTTGAGTGACCATTCTTCAGAAGCCTCTAAGATGTTAGAAAAATTTATATCGATAACTACAGCTCTTGGAGAACATTGACTAATGAGTAGGCAAGCTTCAGATAAGTCCTCTAGCTCCTTGCTCTATCTAACTCCTTAACATCATCAGCTGAAAAATAACCCTCAAAAGCCCACTCAGGATTTAACACCATAGGTGGGCATCTCCAGATCTAAAGTATGGGGAGAAACTGAACTCTTCCTCAGTGGTTAGAAAGTTATTTGGACTCATTTATAAACTCCATGGAAATTCCTGGGTGGGTGTGATTGTTCTGGATACAGATGGTGCTCTGTTGCTCTCCCAGACACCGATTGGGCTGATGGGGCACTTTATGCACTTGCTGTGCATTGTCAAGAAGAAATACTAGAAATCAACTACTCAGAAACCAAACTAGGCAGCAGATAAATAGCAATCTAATAGAAATCCAATTTCTAATTAGGCATCTAATAGTTGAATCAAGTCCTTTAAATTCTTAGAGATTGTTTTCTGTGTCACAGGCAACTGTAAATCTCACGCTGACCACGTCATCTTGAACATTCCAGAGGAACAGCAAAACCGCAAGCCACCAGTATTTCTCCAAAGGAACCCAGCACATATTCCTAATGTTCAAACTCTTCTTCAAGATTCGAGCTGGGGAGTCCAGGTGAGGCCTTATAGGTCATTTCTTCCCCTCAAAAGAGTTCAACCTAAGCAATTCTGGGGATCTCCCTTGAAATAATGTTCTGTGTTTCAAACATGGTGGTATGTTGGTAAGTCAGCCTACTCAAAATAGAAACTATTGCTTGAATTCACATCCTTTCAAATTGACTTAAACTTTTTTTCCCAGCGAGTTGGACCCCTTTAATTATGATTGACAGTTTCTAGTCTTCCTGATTGCAAAAATTGGGTATGTCTACTCTAGTGAAAAGAACAGGGTGTGGGCAGTGTTCTAATAGCGTATCCAAAAGAAGAGGGGTTCAACCTATTCCCCAAAGCCCCGGAAGGCAGGACAAAGAGCAATGGATGGAAACCAATCAAGGAGAGAAGCAACCTAGAACTAAGGAGAAACTTCATGGCAGGGAGAACAATTAATGAGTGGAACATCTTGCCTTCAGAAGTTGTGGGTACTCCATCACTGGGGTTTTAATAAGAGGCTGGGCTGCCATTTGTCCCAAATGATACAGGGTTTCCTGCTTGGACTAGAAGACCTCCAAGGTTCTTTCCAATTCTGTTATTCTGTTAAGCCTGGTACTGAGAAATGTAAGCAAGTTACAAGTAGTCCGTGACGTATGACCACAATTGAGCCCAGAATTTCTATTGCTAAGCAAGATAGTTGGTGTGAGTTTTGCCTCATTTTAGGACCTTTATTGGCACAGTTGTTAAACAAATCACTGCAGTTGTTAAATGAATCATGCAGTTGTTAAGCACGTGTTGACTTTGCTTGTCAGAAGTCATCTGGGAAGGTTTGTGTAACCACCAATGGTGATCCCATGACTTCCAGAGCCCTGCAACATGCCAGATGCCAAGCACACAAGTTTTGATCACGTGACCAGAGGGATGCAGTAGCAGTCGTAAGTGTGAAAACTGGTCACAAGTTCACTTCTTTCACTGCCATTGTAACTTTGAATGATCACCAAACAAATGGCTGTAAGACACAGACTACCTGCATTAATGTTAGGAAGAAAAACCTACTTTGCCATTTGCTGCTCCTGCCTGCCTGCCCACCATGGTTCAGAGCCTTTGGGGAAACTGCCCATCGGAGCCATTCATTTGAGCCCCAGCAAGTTGGACGGGAAACAGGGAGCTTGGAATAAGCCAGACTCCCTGCTGCCCGCTTGGGGTTGTGGCTGCCCCTGCCGGAGACACATAGAAACCGGCTTGGGACAGAACCGTTTCTGAGGAGCAGCAGCCCCCTCTGGGCATCCTCAGCCTGGGTGGAGACGTTGGCCACTTGCTTCAGAGCCAGGCTGGACATACCACTGAGTTACAGCCACAAGATGGGAGGTGACTTTTGGGTTTTCCGCCTCACAGGCAAGAATTAGTGGCTCCCATGAGCAGGAGAGGGGGGGAAAGAGCAGCACCTTCCATCACCAATAAGGCAGAGCTTGGAATAGCAAGTGCTGACTTGCTCAAAGAGCCACTGCTGCTGCCGCTACTATGTGGGTGGATTTGGCAATTGACAGCGTAGGCGGTGATCTAAGTGTGTTTCTGACGAAGAAGAAGATGGTATGCTTAGTAAGCGCGGGGTAATGTGTTGGCAAGACATTGAAATCATGTGCTTTTTCTCAGGCTCTGTTAAACAAACAGGCCTGTCTTTTCCTCCTCTCCAATCTCAAAACGCTTGAAGTGAAATTGGAAGGCAAGCCCACTCCCAGGTGTTACTTGAGTGACTCATGCTGAATGAGACAGGGTAGGCGGGGAGCTCTTCTCAGAGCACGTACACCTTCCTCTTTCCTGCGCAAAAAGCAGCTCTGCTCTCCTGCATCAAACCATGGGGAAAGCCTGTTTTCGCTCTACTCAAATCTATGCCTGCCAAGCTGCCGGAAGGAGATCCCCCTAGCCTGGGCAGCTGCCCTCCCAACCCCCAACTTTGGGGAGTCCCAGCAGCTGAGAACCGTAAGTTTGCCTGAAGCAGACAGGCACTGAGGTGCACTCAACAGGTGGGGTGGGGGACTGCCCCCCTTTCCTCGCTGAGGCAGCAGGGCAGGACTTTAGCAGGTGCCACCTCCAAATAGAAGGTGTGACGTTGGTTGCAAGGCCTCCTGCTTTGACTGTCTTCAGAAATCAAACGGCATGAGTCAGACCTTCTGATTTGCAGTCCTCTAGCAACACGAATACAACGTGCAGAGGCTGGAAAATTAGTCACAATCTGGCAGGGAGGGCGTCCCCCATGGCTAGCAAGGGAGAAGAAGCTACCTGGGGTATTTATTCTCCCCGAGAAACAGCTACTTGTTGGTTGAATAAGCTAAACCTGCAGTCTTCTCAGGCCCCAAGAACAAGGAACAACACAACGGAGTTACTTCTGAGTAGTTTTTCTTCTTGTTTTTCACCTGCAGACACAATCTTGCCTGACAAAGCAACTATTTGCATAACTACAGATGTTTATTTAATCAATTTTAAAACCTGCCCATCCACCTCACAGAAGGTCTCTGGGAATCACTAAGGGGAATCACCATTTTACTCTCTTCCTGCAGACCAACATTTCCAGGCTCCACATTCTCTGTGCCTTCCAGAAACCAGCTCCTCCCTCCTAGGAATCCAGACTAATTTCTCCACACTTTTCCTGTTAACTCACCCCAAAATAGTGCTGGCCTTTTGAGCAGGAGCATTGCTTTGCTGGTTCTGATTTAACTTGCCATCAATAAGAACATCCAATTCATTTTCATATCTTGTTTTTCATTTTTCTTGTTCAGATACAGGGCTTTATATTTCTCCTTGATAATCTTCATTCTGTTCATTTTTAATCATATTTTATTGAACATTTTATTACAATGGCAAAAGCAAATAGAAACTAAACCCAGAGAGAAAAAAAGCAAGGAGCAAGAATGCAAGAAAAGAAAAAAAAGTACCGGTAGTCCTCAACTTACAATTTAGTGATTGTTTGAAGTTGCAATGGCACTGAAGAAAGGGTCTTCTGACCATTTTTCACATTTACACCCATTGCAGCAGCATCCCCAAGGTCACATGATCAAAATTCAGCCGCTTGGCAACTGGCATATATTTATGAGTGTTGCAATGTCCCAGGGTCGTGGGATCACTTTTTGTGACCTGAGAAACAAAGTCAATGCAGCTGTGTTACTAATCTAACAACTGCAGTGATTCACGTAAGAGCTATGGCAAGGAAGGCTGAAAAATGGAGCAAAACTCCTTAACTATCTTGCTTAGCAACAGAAATTTGGGACTCAATTATGGTCTTAAGTCGAGGACTACCTGTAGGGAAAAAAAGGAAGGAAATATTTCAAGAAGTTACTTCTGATCTTCATCACAAGTATAAACAAGTTAGTAATTCTTCGATCCTACAATGTTACAAAAAACATATCTTATTTCTACTACCTGTTCCTTATCTATATGCATATCCATAAACCAACAACTTTTCAGACCAGGTTTAAGCAAAAGTCTGTAAAAGGTTACCAGAATTTAATAGACAACTTGAAAAAAATGGAACTTTGATGTTTTATATGTTGACAGCAGCAGGAATGCTCTACGCACAAAAATGAAAAAAATAAATACTTTAATTCCTACAATGGACAAACGGCTGCAAAAGCTGATGGAGTTAGCAGAGATGACTAAACTGATTGCTTTAATTAGAGAAAAGAATTGGAAACCACTTCTGAACTTTATGCTTGAGGTAGGAATAAAATGAAATTTTGATTTTGGGTTTTACCAATTAGATAGGTTTGTTGTTATAGAAATGGTTAGTATATATACTCAGTAAAAGCAAAAAGTTAAGGCTCTGTGTTATCTTATTCTACTGTGCTAAGAACCAAAGTCAATGCTTTTCTTTCTTTTCCCATTTTTACCCCACACTTTTTCCTCTTTTCTTTTTCCTTACTTTCCCAATATTTTCATCTTTCTTTGTATTTTATATTTTTATAAACTAATAAAAGTATTTTTAAAAGGATTATCAGAGCTTTTATATTCCTTCCCTTTACTTCTAACAATCTTAATTTTTAATTTATTCATTGTCATAAGACTTGATCTTTTCCTCATTCACTTGATCAAACCTCTTTTGTAAATTCATAAAAAGTCATACTCCAGGTTATTCTCTTGCTTTGTCATTTATATTTTTATTAGTAAGTCTTTAACCAACTCCTTTTGTATATCCAGTAGTAAATCCTTAATAAGTCATTCTCTTGGCTTGTCATTTATGTTTTCACATTAGTCGTCTTTTCTTATAGTCCATGGTTTTCCAATTTTCCAATATTTATTGTTCTAATAATTTTGAATTGAGCAAAATTTGTTCCTTCTCTTTATCCTGTAATCTCTTACTTTTTCATATCTGTCATTCCTTTGTTAACATCTTTTGAATATAGACTATAAAAGCAAACATCTCTGCTGACATTATAGCTAATTTCTGATCCCATTCTTCAAATATCTCCTGAAGATGTGCTGAAATTTTGTGTCATTTTGTAAACTTTGCTACTAACCAAAAACAATTGGCAAACCTTCATTTTTTAAAAATTGTTTGGACTCTTCAGTGCCCTCTAGTGTCCAATGTTTGAAATCATAAAAGTCTTGAATTCCTGTTTTGATTTAGAATAGACCAAAAAATGTAGTTCCCACGAAAAGCTGTATTATATTCAATGTTTCAAATTTGTCTTATTCCTTATTTGAAACGTTCTTAGAAATATCTTATTTAGCTTTTTCCTGATTGTTTCCCATTCTTTAAACTCTTATATTTAATATTTCTTTTATTCAAGAATAAAGATAAACTCACTAGATGACTTTTCAAACCTGTATTTTTACTAACAAAACCATGGGGACTGACAATTGATTGACAGTATAGTGCTAGATGATAGATGGGTTTGTATATATTTTGTAATGAGTGGCTGGATTCCATCTTACATATTTTGTGTTGTGCTTTTATCTTTTTTTTTTTTTTGCTATGTTGAGGGCAATGCCCAAAGGCCATTTGGAGTCAGGTGGCACCTTAAACTAGTGGCCCCAAGCTTTCTGGCTTGGTGGACTGGTGGCGGGGGGAGGGAGAGGAAATGGTCCTGTGTGAGCAGCAGGGGCAGCCCCATTTGCACAAGCAGTAGGCACTCAGGCCAATGGGGTGTGTGGTTGAAAAACTACAGGAATTTTACACTGTATCTACAAAAGTACAGCAAGCAACAGAAGAAGAATCTATAAAGGTTCTATCTAATGTACGCCAGCATATCTGGAGAGCCACATAGTGGAACTAAATATCAGCAAATATTTAGATCAGAAAGCAACTGCCGGGTGTAGCAAAAGCCAAAGATTGAGTCAAAAGGAACTTCAAGATGTGTAGTGTTTTGTCAGGATACACAGGGAAAATAATTGCCCAGCTGTCACTTCTGATGAAAACCAAACAAGAAGTCTGCATGGCCTACAAAAAGAAAACGGACAGGTCATCAGTGTGATGAGGCAGGAGAGGGAAGACGCTGCCCTGCAAGCCTAGGAGTGACTTGGTAGTCTTACTGGAGCATGCAGCAGCATCACTTCCAACAAAGCAATCAATCAAATGTAAATTTACAAACCCTGACCCAGAAAACCTGTTTGCAAATGTTTTATCCCTTCACTATGAGAATGCTAGGGTATCAAGCAACAGACATGCCAATTTGGCTGAAGCCACGGGAGAGGGAAATGAGGAGCCAAGTATTCAAGACTTGGGAGAAGAGATGCTTGTGAAGGGGAAAGGAGGACGAGACTGAGCACAGCAGCCTTTGGCACAAGAAAAGAATTGAGCCCTTGGAAATAGACCGTTGGGACATTAAGCGACTATGAGAGGAACAGCCTAAGGACTCTTCTAGATGGCGGAGGAAGGGAAATTTCTGGCTCTGTCTGGGATGGTCTGATCCTCAGGAGCATCTGATGTAGCTACTTTCTTACACAGCCACTGCCTTTGTTTTTAAACAAAGAAAGGGGAGTTGTGTTTTCAGCATAACTGATGAGCTACAACTGTCTACCCACTGACCTGGGAATAAGCTGCAGTGAATTCAGTGGAGACAGACATAGGCCAGATTGTATTGAAGATTGTAGCAGCTTACAAAATCAGATCAGGAAAGAAGAAAGAGGCGATTCCAAGACAGCACAGCTGGTGATCTCTCCCCAGAGCCCTCCTGCCCAACAGCCACCAAAAGGAAATCAGCCCCCCAAACAGCTCCATTATTCCAAGTCTGCACAATCTTCTTGTTTTTCACCAATAAAACACAGACATAATCTTCCAGAGCGACAAATGTAATTAATTTAAATTGGAGAAAGAAAGCCTGCAAAAGCTCCATGCTCCAGGGCATCTCCAGAGGCAGTCTTTCCCTTAAGGAAAAAGTTTAAATAATACAAATTGGCATAGCACTAACACACAGGTTTGCACAATCCCTAGAGAACTGATATCCCCATGAATGTGTATGGCTGACACAACTTTTTCAGACAAGGCAGCTTCCCTAATACAGTGGTGGGAGTCACATTTTTTTACTACCGGTTCTCTGGGCATGGCTTGGTGGCCATGGCTATGTGGTCATGCGACTGGGTGGGCATGGCTAGTCATGTGATTGGGTGAGTCAAAAGACAGAAACTCACTTTAACAATGCTCTTGCTTAGCAACCAAAATTCTGGGCTGTCATAAGTTGAGGACTACCTGTATAACTCTGAAGGCAGTAATATGGTTATATCACTGGATTAACATTTTAAAAAGGTTATTTAAAAAGATTATATTTTGTGCAACAAATATGCAACATATAAAAATTAAAAACAGAATGGCTAAAATTACATTAATATAAAAGTTCCGTTGAAGTGGAAAAGTTAAAATATTAATATATTTATACATTAAAAGGTCTTGGAAAATAAAAATATTTTTGCTGTAGTGGAAAGAGATCAAAGTAGGTGCCAACTGGGCCTCACAGGAGTGGGCAATCTACAGCTATTCCCCGCCTGCCTCAAGATAGAGGCAGCAACCCATTTTTCAGCTGAGGTTGTTTGTTTAAAAATAAATTATGTTTTTAAGAATCACCATTTTCCACTGCATTTCAGGCAGGTGGTTCTGGTATGGCCTAACAATTATAATGTTCTCACCTCCTAGCATTCAGATACCCACTATCATTCATTTGGAGTGTGTATAAATATTTGTCCTTTTTAAACTAACGTTTTTGTTTAACATGTTTTATACTAGAAACCTCCTCCCTCCCTCTTTCTTTCTTTTTCTCCCTCCCTCCCTCTCTCAATTGCTTAGGTTCTTGGGGAAAAAAACCCGTACAAATTGAATCCTAACAGATTGCAGAAGTGGAAAATGGATAGAAAAAGAAAAGGGGTAGGAACACACGTTTTAGTACCACACCTCAAAGAACGGAAGGGCCACTTGAAAATGTACAGCTTCTGCTTCTATTTACTGCTTTTCTAGACTGTTTCTTAATAGCAAATCTGTGTAGTGTTAGATTTAATATTACATTTATAAAGATAGCAAAGGAGCAGTATTTCCCATTTAAAACAAAGTGTAGTAATACAGTTAATCATAAAAAAGATTCAATAGAGCTATGGAAAAAACTAACTTCATTCTTGCTTTTCACATGTCTTCTGCTATTTTAGGGTCCAACTGCAAATTAGATGAATATAATATTTATACCACGGAGTCTTCTTTTCATCTTTCTTTCTTTCTTTTTTTCTTTCCTTCCTTCCTTCCTTCCTTCCTTCCTTCCTTCCTTCCTTCCTTCCTTCCTTCCTTCCTTCCTTTCTTCCTTCCTTCCTTCTTCCTGCCTTCCCTCCACTCTTGGGGTACCTCCTAATACCATCCAGAGGAGCAAGACTCATGGGATAGGAGTGAGCTAAAGGGCACAAGATGGTCATGATGTAACTCTATGTCAGATGGGTGCCAAATCTGCAGAAATTCAGCAGCTGGAGGGAGGGAGGTGAGCAGGCAAAACTGGTCCATGATTACAGCTTGACTCCTGTGGGCAGAGCTCAGCAGGACCGGTAGCTGTGCCGAGTTCAGGTCCATCAAAGACGTTGCCCATCTTTCTTGCAGTGTCCCAGGGAGCCTGTGGAATGCATCTGTGGCCCTCTGCTGGGGCCAGGCATGTCCCCCGCCTTTGGGCGCAGGATGGCTCCAAAAGGCTTCTTCTTGCTATTGCTGGCTGGAAGCCAACTGGGGCCAGGCCTTTGCTCGGCTCTCTGACCTGCCTGGAGTTTGTATCTGCCTGGATGGAAAGAGGCATACCATTCCCATTGCTTCCTTAGCATTAAGCAAGCAGCTCTTAGTTGCAGTATGCAGAATCCAACTCCCTTCACTTGCAGACGGTTGTAGAGATGGAAGGCAAAGAATCAGAACAAAGAGTTTTCATAAAAGTTTTCACCTGTGAAAAAGAGAAAGACCCTTTAAAAAGGGCTAAAAAAAATCAGAATTGGCAGGTTTGCAAACCCCTCTGTTTATTAGAGTGAGGATATGAGGCAGAGCCTTAATTATGGCTTATAGTGGGGTTACTTCTCTTAGCCATAGTTCCGTTCATATTAAACAGGGAACGGGGGCAATAATGGCCTCTGGGCACCCAGGTGGGAACCAGGAATATTTTCAAAACGGGGGATTTCCAAATGCAACATCTCTGTTGCTCCCTGTTTCCTTCACCCATGTTGGGGATGAAATAAGTGCACTGAATCACTGAATGGAGAGGAGGTTGGTGTTTCCTGTACAAGAAGGCCACTCCTGACAAGCTGAACTTACGTTTTTAAAAAATGATTTGCCACATGTCTGGCATGGAGACAACAAGCTTTTAAGCAGGCCGTCTCATTCTGTTCAAGGTGCTCGGCTGGCCACTACGCTGTTTGGTTTAATGAATAAAGTGCATTGATAAAAACAATGAATTGGTCCCCTTTTCATGCTCCGACACTCCTTTCTTATTTTAACCAACCTGTCTTACCTGGCCTACAAGCTTCCTTTGTTCATTTGGATCATTCTCAAAATCCTTTGTGACATCCAGAATCAAGACAGGCACATCTCTTAAAGCTTCAGAATGGATCCTATTGGGGGGGGGGGGGGGAGAGAAAATCCTTTTGATTAAATCTATGTCTGTGGGGATTGCTGAGTGTTCATGTCCTAAGCCAAGTCCTGTTTGCTTGTGATGTAATCACACCGCAGGGAGTAAAATGCAGCTCTTGGCCAAGAACACCTTGCCCACCGTGGGGCTTAGCTGGACGTGAAGGCTCCCTGCGGAGTCTCTTGGGGCCGGGGTGGAAAAGTCCTTCCCTTTGCAGCTGGCATAAGCAGAGCTTTGGTGGACTTCCAGACCCTGCTTCCAAGCTCTTTTCACACAGTCCCTTCTTTTTCACATTGCCGTGGTCCTGCTCCTCCAACCTTCCTCCCCTCCCCCATCTGCAGTCCTCTACCATGGCACTATCTTGCCACGGCTCTTCCCCTGCCACCCCCACGAACATCCTTCCCAGAAAGCCCCTCCCTGCAGGGACCCACAGAGTAGTCTTTTCCGCAAGCCAGTTTTCATGCTGGACATGAAGCTGCTCCAGGTAAGATAGCTGAACCTCCTTTTCTTCGGGCCTGGATCGGCAGCGCAGCCTCTCAAAGCAGACCTAGAAAGGAGAAAGCAGCCTTGCTAACCAGCCCAAGATACCCAAAAGCTCTGGGGACTTTTGCCCAACAAATCACGGGAGGCTTCCTGCCAGGGTACTGAGTGACAAGCTACAGCTGCTTCGAAGAAAAGGAACAGGAGAGATTGCTGAAACTGGCTGTTGCTTCCAAGGTCCAACTTGCTAAACACCGGTAACTGGTGCCGGTGACGGGGGAGGCACACACTGCTGGTTTTGCAGTCCAGCAATTATTCTACCATATTTTGAGTTAGAGAAGAAATGCAGGAATTGAAGCTGAGGTTTTTTTTGAAATGCCTGGCACAAAACATGGGTTGAAGGCAGCTAAAACAGGCGTCGGCTAGGAAGAAGAGTTCAAACAGGAAATACGTCATTATGAAAGAACACTAGTAACGAGAAGAGAGAAAGCTGGGAACAGAACACAAAAGTTATTTTTGGTTACCTCTGGAGGGGCCCGGAGATAAAGGAAGCCATGGAGGGCAAGTTGTTCTCCAAAGGTTTGCAGGAGGAAGGTGTGCCAATCTTGGTAAATGATCCACTCAATCTCAGTCATGTGGCCAATCTCAAAGAGATTTTTTGCAAAGATATACCTGAAGAAGGAGAGATGAGCCAGTGACACCCCCTTGAGGCCAGAAGTAGGCAAGGACTCAGTTATCTAATATCCTAACCTCGTGCTTTTCAGTTGCCTTGAACTGCAACTCCCATGCTCTGGGCCACAGTAACTGGGAATAATGGGAGCAGGATCCACAGATATCTTAAGAGGCTGGCAGGCTCATAGGGGAGAAATGGGGAAAGGACAGGAACCTCTACCCCAGGGGCCAATTTCTTGATGTCAGAGTTATCTTTCTCCTGAGATCATTTCTGCATTCCTCCTCCCCACCACCATTACAGAACCATGCCAGTGTTCATGTGCAAGCCCCTTCTTGGGCAATTCCAAGAATCTGTTCCAGAATACTTTTCCTGATAATTTGAAGCTGCTGTTCTGTCAGAAACGCCTTACATCAGGGGTCCTCAACCTTTCTGGCTTTGCGGACCAGTGGGAGGGGGCAAAGAGGAAATGGTTCAGCACGAGGGGCAGATGCTTGTGCACGCAGCTCAATTTACACAAGCAGCAGGCACTCGCGCATGTGCATGCCTGCCACTTGCTGAAATGGAGCTATGCAGCCTGAGCAGGCTGAGGCCCAGAGGTTTGGGACCCCCCCGCCTTACACCGCTTACAGTATTTGTAAAAAAAACACCTTACTTTTTTAAAAGTTCAGGTTTGAGGTTTAACATTTAGATTGACAGAGAGCATCATAGTTGTTCAATAATAAAGTTAATCCTCCAAAATACAACTTGCCTAATTGTGTATCTCTTAAACAATTCATAAAATTTAGTGGATTGTGATTTATAGAGATGGATGGATAGATTAATCTGTCAGTACTCCTTTTACATTTGTTTCTTTAAATCCTCACTCCTGTCTTTTAATGAATTCTGGAGGTTGGTTAAGCCTTTACTAAAAAACACAGCAAATCCTTCCCTGTTTTTAAGGAAACCATTTTGTTTATCAGATTGTAGCAATAGACAGGGAGGTTGGAGGCCAATTCCCTTTTTAAGCACAGGCCTCTTCCTTCCCTTCCCTTCTACCTGCAGGGAAAGGCAAAAGGCAAAGAAAGCAAACCAGTATACCTGTCGCTGTAGACGGATCTTTCAAACACCAGCACCGCTTCCGGGCTCCGTGGGCTTTGGTCGGCCAGCTGCACCTTGAGCCGGCTCAGGCACGAGTAGGTCTGGAAGGTGTAGGACCAGCGGGCTGGCTTTCGGTAGACCATCTCAAGCAGGTTCCCGAAGACTGGGGAAGGGCAGGCCTGAGGAGGAAGAGCTCCTGGTCTGCCGGGGGAGCCGGGGAGCCCACCCCCACCCCCTCACGACGGGCTTCCGAAGGCCAAGGAGAAGCTCCCCTCCCCCGAGGAGCCCGTCGTGCCCGTCGCCGCTTTTGCCTTCCGGCCTTCCCCCGCCCGGGCGGGTTTTGCACAGCTACCCGCGGGCCAAGCGGGGCCCAAACCGGCGCCTCCCCGACGACGGCTCGGGCAGATGCTGGCCGGGAGACTCGCGGCAGGGGCGCCGGAGGCAAAGGCGGGTGGCAGCCGCGGGCGGCTTCTCCTGCGGCCGCGTCCAGCCTACCTACCTGGCGGGCGGCGGCGGCTCGGACCTCCTGCCACTTGGCCACCGGCTCGGGCGTCAGGCGCCATGCGGGGAAGGCTTTGCGCAGCAGCCCCACGAAGGTCGACTTGCCCGCCGCTGCGGAGAGGAGGAGGAAGAGAAACATCAAAGGCCGCCCAGCCGCGGTCTGCCCCCCACCCTTGCCCCCCCCCCCGCCTCCCCTCCCTGCCTACCGATGTTTCCCTCCACCGAAAGCCTCTTGGCCGCCCGCGAAAAGTTCCCAGCCGCGCCCGCCATGGAGCCGCCGGACGAGGAGGGCCTGCGCATGGGCAGGCTCGGCTTCTGCCTCGGAGGAGTGTGACGTAAAATTAGCGTCACGTAATGTAAAATGCAAAATGAGAAATAACTATAAAGGTTAGATTCCACCTTAAAATTTAGTGTGCTAAATTAAACACTAGAAATAAACACAGCGGTAGCCTAAACTTTGAAACTCACCCGTAAGGTTAATTGCTGGCCACTATTATACCACCAACCACCCAAACGGGTAACCGTAACAGTGCAGGCAACGCCGGTACTTTTGTTTCTTAAACCGCTTTGATACAATAGCGAGTAAAAATCGGAGCAATTCTGTGCCGTGGAAACTAGTTCCAATTAACCATTGGGATAAATTTCTGGTTGAAGCTCCGTCAAAGAGACGTACAATCGCCCTATCCTTAAATCCTCCGAGAAGCCAGCAAAGAGCCGCTCTCCAGGGTCCTGCTGCGCAGTCTGGTAACTGTGCAGAGAAGGAAGGACCTCTGCTACGGGCATGTCCCTTCATTTCTGGCCAGAGGGGGAGATTCAGAAAGGACCTGCAGGGGCTATGGGAGCAGCAGCAGCCGCAATAGCAGCTGCAGCAGCTGCCGCCGCCAAAACGGAAGGGAGGAGATGGGACAGGTAAAGGAAGCACAGGGTGGTTCCGATATTTTGCCTCCTATTGAGTTTGGCAGTATTTTTCTCAGCATTAGGAGCAACTTCAGTAGCTGTTTTTTGTTTGTCTTTTCTCTAGCCCCCTTTGGGGGCAAGCAGCAGTCTGGGTAATACCTGTTTTTCCTGCTTTCTAGAAGTATAGCCTGTGTGATGGATGCAGGTGAGAATCCTGCTGCAAAATTGTTCATCAGGCTGCCTTTTGGGAAAGAGAAACAGTCGAGCGTGTGGCTGCCAAGATGACCATCCTATCCTTTGTGCCTGGCGGAGAACAAGAGCTTGGAGTTTAGAGGTAAAGAGCTGGTGCTTTGTATTATGTTTCTTAATGGGCGCCAGTGGGTGTAGGTAACTGTCTCTCAAGCCATAGCAAACTAGACTTTTCCCAGTTGGACCCCGCATCAGTTGGTTCCCCCTGGGAGAGGCAGAACCGACAATCCATTGCTGTTCCCCAAGCTATTAGAAAGGGTGAGAGTAACTTTTGTTTTCAGTTATTTCTTTGGCCTTTTTGGCGTTGGGGGGCAGTTTCACTGAGGTCGGGCCTTTTTATTTTAGAAAGACTGGGAAGGTTGGGAGCCAAAAAGAAGGGCAGCCCTCGGTCTCCCATTCTCTTCTCTCAAGGTACGAATTCCTCTTTTGCTGAGCTTTAAGTTGACCGATTATTTCATTTTAAGAATTTTAATGGCACTTCCGTTGCTATAAATGTAATCATTCTGATTAGGGAAAAAAGGGAACCATGCTTTTGGCGCACAAGGACGTTTTATTGTTTAGGAAAAACCAAAAGAGGGAGGGCAACCTGCTCACACGTCCTCTTTTTCCCCGCTTTCCCCAGAACCAAGGAGACCGAGAAACGCGCGGCCCGCAGAGCGCCAGGAAAAAAGTCCCGCCACTCAATGCCGCTCTCGAGATGATCAAGTTCCTTTGAAAAATGACCTTCCCATCACGGCCGACTTCCCGTCCCCTCTTCTAAGTCGTCCCCCAACTTCCTTTCGCGCGGACATTTTCGGCGCGGTGAACTTCGTGTCCGTTCACCGTGGCTGTCCCCCCGACGCTTGAGGAGAACGACCTTTCTGTGGCGGGCGACTTCCCGCCCATTCTTTTTAGTCTTCCCGCCCAGTTCCTCGCGCGGCGAATTTTTCGTCACTCGGGGATTTGAAGTTTATTATTCCGAATCATTAGTAATTGAAACGCCTCATAATGAAGATTAATACGGTATTACGAAAGCTCGAACCCTCTCGTGAAGGCACCGCAGTCTCATTTAAAAAAAAAAAAACTTGGGGGGGGGGCTTTTTTGAAACGGTTTTTTCACGGCCGCCTTTCTGAGGGAAACAGGAAACAGTGCCGTCCTCTGGTGCAGGAAGGAATAAAAGGGAGAAGGTGGGGGGAAGCCTTTTAATAGTTTTTTTTAGGCTATTATCCCGTATCTTTATTATCAGTATGTTAATATTAATAGGACAACACGAGACCGAAGGCCGCAATAGATGAACAGAAAAAGATGTCCCAGAAAAAGATGGGCTTGTTGGCTTAGAGGGTTGGGTTTTGAGGTTGGAGGTTAGGGTAAGGGAGTGGGGGTTAGGGTTTAGGCGGTGGGGGTTGGGGTTAAGGTTGTCCGTTCACCGCGACTAACCCCCCACCCCACCCCACGATGCCAGAGAAGAACGACCTTTCTGTGACGGGCGACTTCCCCCCCATTCTTTTGGGTCTTCCCCTCCAACTTCCTCGCGCAGCGACTTTTTCGTCACTCTCGTTTTAAAGTTTATTATTCCGAATAATTATTAATTGAAACGCCTCATTAACATTAATACGGTATTACGAAAGCTCAAACGCTCTCGTTAGGGGACAGAAAAGCAGGTACCGTAGTCACATTTTTAAAACTTTTTGGAGGGCATTTTTGAAGCGGGCTTTTTTCTCGGCCGCCTTTTTAAGGGAAACAGGAAACAGCGCCATTTTGTGGTCCTGGAAAGAATAACGCGGAGAACAGGGAAAAGGGGGCTGTTATCCTGTACCTTTATTATTAATA